>CM061752.1:82203549-82563548 GCA_030979885.1 Lolium multiflorum | reverse complement strand
TAGTACCCTTGCAATGGAACCTCCACCAATCAACACATACCATGGTTCCATTGCCCACCACATAGTCATATTCATAATTGGAAAAGTAACATTTCATTTTCAATGCAGGAATGATAAGTCATATAGCTTTGCATTAAATTAATAGAAAATACTCAAATTGACATGAGCAAGGGTGAACTTGCCTGTGGACTGCGAGATAGTGCAGTTCAATGCGTTGGATGGAACCTGGACCTCGGGTTCTGTAAAGAAGCATCATTGTCCGGTAAGGACAATGTTATAAAATCCAAATGATGCATGCATGGATGTATTATTTTATGTTGAATCCCTTTACCCCAATGAGTTATTACAATTTAGGGTTGAGTTAAGATTTATGCCTTTGGCAGTAATTTGCAATTGTTTTAATGTATAAACCACTTTAATTCACATAAGGTAAGATAATTCAAAGTAAAACTACTTTATGTTGGTGATTCATTATTTATTCCAAAATAATTTGAAATAATAGAGTTGTCTCTATATTTTTGAGAATAAAGAGGAATAGAATATCTTCCTTTGGAAAATACCTTTTTCAAATAGAAATGACTTGGAATAATAGAATTTCATTTTGAAATATTTAAAAATAAGTATTTGAACTTATTTGGGATTTTTCCTTGATTTATTAATACAAGGAAATATAATTTGAAATTCCAAATGTTTATTTTAAATTCATAAAATTCACAAATTTAAATTTGTTCATTAAATTTTATTTCATATTTTATTCTTATTAAGAATAATTTTTCATTCACCAATCCAATTTTTAATGGATTTTTAGAGTTGTATTTTATTTATTAAAATTTGGTGAAATTCTGGTTATTTTTAAATGTGAAATGACTAAAATAGCCCTCCTGGCCCCTATTGGGCCCAGCCCATTTTCCTAAAGCCCAGGACAGCCCACTAAGGCGTGTCCCTTAACGGGTCGGTGGCGCCGAACGGCCCACCTCACTCGCTCACTCGCTCGTCTCTCACTCGACCTAACCCTAACCTCTCGCGACTCCCGTGGCGATGGCGTCGCCGCCATGGCCGCCGCCGTGCTCCGGCCAGCTCCGAGCTCCCCCGCCGTAGCCACCTACCAAACCAGAACCGCCGCGCGCAGATCTATCGATCTGCCGCGTGGTTTTCCCCATCTCTTCCTCTCCTAGTAGATCGCCTCCGTTCTGGATCTCGTGGAGAATCGCCTCGACGATCTCCGGCGAGCTCTCGTCCTCGCCGACGACGTGTGCGCCTCCGAGACTGACCTGGCGCAGGTGCTGCGCAGTACTTGTGCCGTCGTCTCCGTGCCGTGCTGTGGTGGTGTTTGTGCTCGTCGGCGTAACGCCGGCGCCTACCCTGGACTTGCAGCTGTTAGGGCCGCGCGAGCACTGCCTCGCCATGCCCTAGCCTCTGCTTCCAGGCGCAAGTAAGTGATTCGTCTCCATCTCCTTCTCCTTTCCATGCCTGTGCGCCTCCCAAGCTACTGTGCTTCTTCTTCCTTGTGTTCTACTGCTCCCTGGTGATCCTGTGATCACACAGAGCTTTGCAATAGCTGCCTGTGCTTCCATTTTCTGTAAGCTATGGCCAGTCACCAGTTTCTGGTACTGGCCAGTGTTGCCTTGCTTGCTGTACATGCCATCTGCTGCTTGCCTACTGCTCCTAGCATGCTCTGATCTTGCTATGCTATCCTGTAATTGCTTATGAGCTTGATATGCCATGCTGTTCATGCTTATGGGCTTGCTATGCTTACTGGTAATCTACACTTGCTTGATTAGGTGTACTATTGGGCATCAGTGACACTTGTGAGTGCCAGTGGTGCCTGTGAGGTGCTTCTGTGCTTCCTGTGTAAGCTATTGATCCATTGGATCAACCATTGCTTGCTGGCTAGCTTACCTGTGTGGCTTAACATGATTCATTTGATCCATTTGATCAATGAAATGTCAGTGATGGCTTACTGATTAATTCTGTGGCTAAGTGGATTCTTTTCCTTGTTGATGCTGATGCTCAAGCATGCTACTGCTACTATGTGTATGTGCTGTTGCTCTCTCTAGCTCACTGGACTTGATCCAGTGGCTATGATGCAGTAATATGTGCTTGTGTTGCCTCACAGTGTGCTACTGTCAATGAATAGCATGAATCTGTTACAAATTCATGCTTGAATAAATTGATTCATGATGAACTGCTTATGCAGTGATGATTTAAATGACTTGCTTGTATATGAATTTGCTGTTCATGATTATTTAACAAGAAAATGAATCTGAATCCACTCTGGATAATGATGTCCTGTATTTGGCTTTACTCTAAATGGTGCTAAGTGTGATGTGACCTCAGTAGCCTTGCTACTGATTGGTTGCTCACCTGTTTGGTTGGATCTTGGCCACTCAACTTTGCTTGCATATTTGGGGATCATACTAGCTATGAATGCCAATATGCTTGCCTGTGATGAATCTAGGGTTTACTGATGGTTATGCCTAGGGTTATCTGTGTAGTCTTTACTAGCTGCTATTTATTGTAATACATCTACTGGTGCTATCTGTGCATGAGATCTTGCTTCTGTGCACAAGATCTGTATCTGGATGGGTTTCTATCTTAGTGGCTTTTTGACTGACAGAGATCCTTGGTGAAACCAAGTGATGATTTCCCCTTTGAGCATCTGCTCAATCCCATGACTATGTCATGCATATTGGATGGATTGGATCCATTGGATCCAGTCCAGGAACTTGGTATACCTTGTTCCAGCTCCTAGAAAGAAATATTTTGTTGATGGAGACTTGTGGTTTGTGTCACAGCCCTTCACCTCCAGGTCTTGGATGATCTTCTCAGGTCACCATGATTTCTGGTGGTGGAGTGGTTGTGTGTTGGTTCTGTTCTTAAGCAAGAACTGGATGAACTGGTGCTTGTTCTCACTGCACCCTTACCTGGTGATTTGCATATGTGGTCGACTGTCATGGTTCTAGGGTTTGTGTGCTATTTATATGGTCTCTACTTCCTCTCTGGCCTTGACACACAAGCCTGGTTTGCTTGATGACTAGGCTAGTGCACTGCCTTGCTGTTGTGTGCACAGCACACATGAGCAGTGTGCTCATATGCTGAAACTTGAGCCCCTGTGGCTTGCTCAGTTTTGGTCTGCCAATGCCTATCTTGTGCTGTCCAGAAATTTGGACAAGCACAAGTGTCAATGACACTTGGTTAACTGTCCAAACTGAATCTGTCACACTAATCTGTCCAAACTGAATTTCTACACTTAACATTCTGTCTAGTATTGGTTTTTCTGTTTTGCAGGTTTTGAATCATGGCCAGAAGATATCATCAAGGCATTTAGTCTAGGTTTTAATTTAGAACAACCTTGTACTCTTCCTTTTTCTCATTTCTGTTTAATATTCCTCAATTCTTGTATCAAGAATATTGTAAAGACAATGTATTCTTTGTTGTTTATCAATAAAGCTCAAGTTTTTTGTTTATGAGCTTTTGTATTATGTAATATTTATATTCTGAATTAATATTGTATTTAATATTCAATTTGAATTTCATAGTCATTTGATTTCATTATTTGTGTTTGAATAATGAATTCATATTTATATTGTTTACTGCTTATTGTTAATGTATTAACACTTGTCAAATGAAATCAACTTCCAAAATCAATAAGATACAAAAGAGATCATGTCGAAATTTCCCTAACTCACATTGCCTAACCCTAAGTGCAAAATGAGAGAGAACCTCGATCCCTCTTAGGTTTAGTTGCAATAAGGCGCGAAAATTTCCCCCGTTTTGCGATGCAATGCACAACCCATTTCTAAATCTATCCTTCGTTGTTCCTATGTTCTGGGTTATTACAAGAGTGTCCACTAGTGAAAGTATGATCCCTAGGCCTTGTTTCCAATACTGCAAACACCGCTTATTTACTGTTCTGTTGCATGTTTACTTGCTGCCATATTTTATTCAGATTGCTATTACCACTCATATACATCCATACTACTTGTATTTCACTATCTCTTCGCCAAACTAGTGCACCTATACATCTGACAAGTGTATTAGGTGTGTTGGGGACACAAGAGACTTCTTGCTTTGTGGTTGCAGGGTTGCTTGAGAGGGATATCTTTGACCTCTTCCTCCCTGAGTTCGATAAACCTTGGGTGATCCACTTAAGGGAAAACTTGCTGTTGTTCTACAAACCTCTGCTCTTGGAGGCCCAACACTGTCTACAAGAATAGAAGCACCCGTAGACATCAAGCTATTTTCTGGCGCCGTTGCCGGGGAGGAAAGGTAAAAGGTACTCACACTCCGGATCTCGGCTACTAAGCTATTTTCCGGCGCGTTGTAAGTACTCGAAGCTATTTCCTTTAGATCCTGCAATTGCATCTTTTTGTTTCTTGTTTACACTAGTTAGGCATAATGGAAAGTAACAATGAGCTTCTTATTCTATTTCCTAAGTTAAGACATGGATTGTTTGCTGCGAAAATTAAAAAACCTATGGAATCTTATTTGCATGCTAGTAGCAATGATATTAGTATGAACGCTTTGAACACCATTGTTGTTAATGATATGGAAAATTCTAAGCTTGGGGAAGCTAGTTTTGATGAGCATGATATTTTTAGTCCCCCAAGCATTGAGGAGAAAATTTTCTTTGATGATACTTTGCCTCCTATTTATGATGATTATAATGATAGTGGTCTTTTGGTGCCGCCTACTATGGAGAGTAAATTTTATTATGATTATACTATGCCTCCTACACTTGATGAGAATAATAATGATAGCCACTTTGTTGAATTTGCTCCCACTACAACTAATAAAATTGATTATGCTTATGTGGAGAGTAATAATTTTATGCATATGGCTCATGAAAAGAATGTTGTATGTGATAGTTATATTGTTGAGTTTGTTCATGATGCTACTGAAAGTTATTATGAGAGAGGGAAACATGGTTATATGCATCTTAATAATATTAAGTTTCCCCTCTTTATGTTGAGAATCTTGAAATTGCACTTGTGTTGCTTTTCTATGCTTGCCACTTTGTTCTTCATGAATTTATTTGTGTACAAGATTCCTTTTCATAGGAAGTGGGTTAGGCTTAAATGTGTTTTTAATTTGCTTCTTGATGCTCTCTTTTGCTTCAACTCTCTTTCTTGCGAGAGTATCTTTGAAATTACTGAGCCCATCTTAATGGCTATAAAGAAAGAACTTCTTGGGAGATAACCCATGTGTTTATTTTACTACAGCAATTTTTGTTTTGTTGAGTCTTGGAAGTTTTTTACTACTGTAGCAACCTCTCCTTATCATGTTTTTGTGCCATGTAAAGTCTCTATGGTAAAGTTGATGCTAGATTTGGATTGCTGCGCAGAAACAACATTGCTGTCTGTCACGAATTTGAGCAGAAGTATCTGTAAAAAAATCAAACAAATCTGCAAATTTACGTGTGTGTTCCTCAGATATGTACGCAACTTTCATTAGTTTTGAGTTTTTCCGTTTGAGCAAGTTAAGTGCCCCTTCCAGATTCGTCTTTACAGACTGTTCTGTTTTTGACAGATTCTGCCTTTTATTTCGCATTGCCGCTTTTGCTATGTTGAATGGGTTTCTTTGTTCCATTAACTTTCAGAAGTTTTGTGCAATGTCCAGAAGTGTTAAGAATGATTGTGTCACCTCTGAACATGTGAATTTTGATTATGCACTAACCCTCTAATGAGTTTGCTTGAAGTTTGGTGTGGAGTTTTCAAGGGTCAAGAGAAGAGGGTGATATATGATCAAGAAGAGTGAAAAGCCTAAGCTTGGGGATGCCCCGTGGTTCATCCCTGCATATTTCAAGAAGCGTCTAAGCTTGGGGATGCCCAAGGCATCCCCTTCTTCATCAACTTATCAGGTTTCTTCTATTGAAACTATATTTTTATTCCATCACATCTTATGTATTTTACTTGGAACGTCTGTGTGCTTTTATTTTCATTTTGTTATTTTCATAAGTTCATCCTTGTGTGGGAGAGAGACACGCTCCGCTTTTTCATATGAACACTAGTGTTCTTCATTTTTGCTTTTAATGTTCAAGGGCGAAAGTTGATCGCTTCACTTGTTGCTATTTGGTTGGAATCAGAAAATGCTTCATATGGTTTTGAATAATTTGATACTTGGCAATTGTTTTGAGCTCTCATAAATCATGTTTAAGCTCTTGCATCATGTAGTTTAAATCTAGTAGTGGAGAACTACTGTAGAGCTTGTTGAAAATTGGTTTGCATGATTGGTCTCTCTAAGGTCTAGATATTTTCTGGTAAAAGTGTTTGAGCAACAAGGAAGATAGTGTAAAGTCTTATAATGCTTGCAATATGTTCTTATGTAAGTTTTGTTGTACCGGTTTATACTTGTGTTTGCTTCAAACAACCTTGCTAGCCAAAGCCTTGTACTGAGAGGAAATGCTTCTCGTGCATCCAAACACCTTGAGCCAAAACCCATGCCATTTGTGTCCACCATATCTACCTACTATGTGGTATTTTTCTGCCATTCCAAGTAAATACTTCATGTGCTACCTTTAAACAATTCAAAAGCTATTATCTCTTATTTGTGTCAATGTTTTATAGCTCATGAGGAAGTATGTGGTGTTTTATCTTTCGATCTTGTCATTTACTTTTGACAGACTTTCACAATGGACTAGTGGCTTCATCCGCTTATCCAATAATTTTGCAAAAAGAGCTGGCAATGGGGTTCCCAGCCCCAATTAATTAACTTGCATTAATAATTCTCTTCACATGTTTTGCTCTGATCTATCAGTAAGCAACTTAAATTTGCAAATAGACACTCCTCCATGGTATGTGAATGTTGGAAGGCACCCGAGGATTCGGTTAGCCATGGCTTGTGTAAGCAAAGGTTGGGGGAGTGTCATCTAATAAATAAAATTAAAGTACATGTGTAAACAAAAGAGAAGAGGGATGATCTACCTTGCTGGTAGAGATAACGTCCTTCATGGGAGCCGCTCTTGAAAGTCTGGTTGATAAGGTAGTTAGAGTACCCATTACCATTCGTTGACAACAACAAACACCTCTCAAAACTTTACTTTTATTCTCTCTATATGATTTCAAAACTTGAAAAGCTCTAGCACATGATTTAATCCCTGCTTCCCTCTGCGAAGGGCCTATATTTTACTTTATTGTTGAGTCAGTTTACCCATTTCCTTCCATCTTAGAAGCAAACACTTGTGTCAACTGTGCATTGATTCTTACATACTTGCTTATTTGCATTCATCATATTACTCTATGTTGACAATTATCCATGAGATATGCATGTTGAAAGTTGAAAGCAACTGCTGAAACTTATATCTTCCTTTGTGTTGCTTCGATGCCTTTACTTTGAATTTATTGCTTTATGAGTTAACTCTTATGCAAGACTTTTTGATGCTTGTCTTGAAAGTACTATTCATGAAAAGTTTTGCTATATGTTATCTATTTGTTAGCAAACTATAGATCATTGCTTTGAATCACTCCATTCATGTCATATGCTTTACAATAATGTTGATCAAGATTATGATGGTAGCATGTCACCTCAGAAATTATGTGTGTTATCGTTTACCTACTCGAGGACGAGTAGGAACTAAGCTTGGGGATGCTGATACGTCTCAAACGTATCCATAATTTCTGATGTTCCATGCTTGTTTTATGACAATACCTACATGTTTTGTTCACACTTTATATCGTTTTGATGCGTTTTCCGGAACTAACCTATTGATGAGATGCCGAAGTGCCAGTTCTGTTTTCTGCTGTTTTTGGTTTCAGAAATCCTAGTAAGGAAATATTCTCGGAATTGGACGAAATCAACGCCCAAGCATCTTAGAAATCCACAAAGCTTCCGAACACCCGAGAGGGAGGGGGGGCACAGGGGCCCCACACACTAAGGCGGCGCGGCCAGAGGGGGGCGCGCCGGCCGCTGTGTGGGCCCCCGACTCCGACTCTTCGCCTATAAGAAGCCCCTGACCTAAAACCTCGATACGAATAAGCCACGGTACGAGAAAAGTTCCAGAGCCGCCGCCATCGCGAAGCCAAGATCTGGGGGGAGTCTCTGTTCCGGCACGCCGCCGGACGGGGAAGTGCCCCCGGAAGGCTCCTCCATCGACACCGCTGCCATCTCCACCGCCATCTTCATCACCGCTGCTGCTCCCATGAGGAGGGAGTAGTTCTCCATCGAGGCTGAGGGCTCTACCGTAGCTATGTGGTTAATCTCTCTCTCTCTCTGTACTCCAATACAATGATCTCATGAGCTGCTTTACATGATTGAGATCCATATGATGTGCTTTGTATCGCTACTAGTCTATGTGCTACTCATGTGATGTTATTAAAGTAGTCTATTCCTCCTGCATGGTGTAATGGTGACAGTGTGTGCATCGTGTGGTTCTTGTCGTAGGCTATGATCATAATCTCTTGTAGGTTATGGAGTTGATTATCGCTATGATAGTATTGATGTGATTTATTCCCCCTTCATAGTGTAAAGGTGACAGTGTGTATGCTATGTTAGTACTCGGTTTATTTTGCAAAGATCTATTATGCTCTAAGGTTACTTAAACATGAATATCGAATGTTGTGGCGCTTGTTAACTCCGGCTTGAGGGAGCTCTTGTAGCCCTACACAACGAATGGTGTTTGTCATCCAACAAAGAGTGTATGTAGCACAAATGAGAGAAGTTATTATTTATTATGCGATCAATGTTGAGAGTGTCCACTAGTGAAAGTATGATCCCTAGGCCTTGTTTCCAATACTGCAAACACCGCTTATTTACTGTTCTGTTGCATGTTTACTCGCTGCCATATTTTATTCAGATTGCTATTACCACTCATATACATCCATACTACTTGTATTTCACTATCTCTTCGCCGAACTAGTGCACCTATACATCTGACAAGTGTATTAGGTGTGTTGGGGACACAAGAGACTTCTTGCTTTGTGGTTGCAGGGTTGCTTGAGAGGGATATCTTTGACCTCTTCCTCCCTGAGTTCGATAAACCTTGGGTGATCCACTTAAGGGAAAACTTGCTGCTGTTCTACAAACCTCTGCTCTTGGAGGCCCAACACTGTCTACAAGAATAGAAGCACCCGTAGACATCAATCCGTTATGAAGCACTTTGCTGATGACGAAAGGTCCTTCCCAAGGAGATTGCAACTTATGCTCTTTCACCTGTCGAAGGCGGAGGACCAAGTCACCTACCATTAGATAGGTTCCGAACTCGACAACTATGGTAGCGTCGAAGCTTTTGCTGGTAAATGGTGGAACGTTGATCAGCTAGGTTCCGAGCTTCTTCGATCAGGTCCACAGATAGCTGTCGAGCCTCGTCAGCAGTTTCTTCATTGTAGGCGGAAACTCGCGGTGAATCCTGGATGATGTCAGAGGGGAGCACAGCTTCAGATCCGTATACCAGGAAGAACGGAGTAAATCTAGTGTACCTGTTAGGAGTAGTTCGTAAACTCCATAGAACAGAATCTAACTCCTCAGCCCAAGCTCCAGCTGCACGTCGCAGCGGTTCTTCAAGGCGAGGTTTGATTCCGGCTAGTATAAGGCCATTGGCTCGTTCGACCTGACCATTAGATTGTGGGTGAGCCACAGATGCAAGGTCAAGCCGGATCCCTACGTCATTGCAATAATCCTTTAGTTCTCCATATGCAAAGTTTGTGCCATTATCTGTGGCTATGCTGCGTGGGATGCCGAATCTCGTCACGAGGCTGCAAACAAATTTTAGTGCCATAGCACCATCGGCTTTTCTCACTGGCTTTGCCTCGATCCATTTACTGAACTTGTCAATAGCGACCAAGAGGTACTCAAAACCGCCAGGAGATGATTTCTTTAATTTTCCGACCATATCGAGCCCCCAGACCGCAAACGGCCAAGTGATAGGATGGTCTTCAGCTCTGAGCCGGAGCGTTTGATTGAGTAGCATAGTACTGACAACCTCGGCAGGTTTTCACAAGTTTCTCAGCATCTTCTTTAGCTGTTAGCTAGTAAAAACCTTGCAGGAAGGCTTTTGCAACGAGGCACCTAGGAGCGGCGTGATGCCCGCAATACCCTGCATGGATCTCTCTGAGGATTTCAATGCCATCTTGATTTGAGACGCACTTCAGAAATACCCCGTTTGCACTTTGTTTGTAGAGTTGTCCATCAACAATTGTGTAGGATCTTGCTCGCCTGATGATCTGATGTGCGAGGACTTCATCCTCCGGCAACTTCCGATCAATGAGGTAATCCAGGAAAGGCTGTGTCCAGGCCGGAATGATGGCCATCACCTTAGCCTTACTGCCAGATCCGGTTTTCCGGGTTAGCGCCCTTCACCGAGGGTATCAGTAGGTGCTCAAGGAAGATTCTAGGCAGAATTGTTTTTCTGCCGAATCCGAGCTTGGACAGCATATCTACCGCTGTGTTATCGTCTTTCCTGACATACTTGACTTCATATCCGAGGAAGCACTTGGCGAGCTCGTCAACTTCGTCTCTGTAAGCCGCCATGACGGAGTTTCTGGCGTTCCAGGTTCCGGCTACTTGTTGTGCCACCAGGTCGGAATCTCCGCAACATATGATGTGCTTGATCCCAATCTCCTTAGCGATGCGCAGACCATGTAGTAGAGCCTCGTATTCCGCCATATTGTTTGTAGCTTCAAAGTGAATCTGCAGAACGTACTGCAGTTCTTCTCCGGTAGGTGACTTCAGGGTGACTCCAGCCCCCGAGCCTTGATGTTGCTTGGATCCGTCAAAGTGCATGACCCAGGCTTGTGGTTCCGGCACAGGTGTGCCCTCCGGTGCTTCAGTCCAATCAGCAAAGAAATCCGCTAGAACTTGCGATTTGATCGAGGAACTGGCTTCGTAGTTGATGTCGAAGGCAGAAAGTTCAATGCCCCATTTTGCTACGCGCCCTGTTGCGTCGGAGTTGTTGATGATGGTTGACAATGGAGCCTTGCTCACAACTGTCATAGGGTGCTCCTGGAAGTAGTGTCTCAGCTTCCGGCTTCCTAGGAATACACCATAGGCTAGCTTCTAAAAGTGAGGGTATCTTTGCTTGGATTCCGTCAGTACCTCGCTAATGTAATAGACTGGCATTTGGACTCCATATTCATGACCATCTTCATGTCGCTCCACCAAGATTACTAGACTGATGACCTTGTTGGAGGCTGCCAAATAGAGGAGCATAGACTCTGAGTCACTTGGAGCTGCCAAGATGGGTGGGGAGGAGAGTAAGTTCTTCAACCCCTGAAGTGTTGCGTCTGCTGCATCATCCCAGACAAATTTTTCTGTTTTCTTCAACTACTTGTATAAGGGTAGTGCCTTCGTGCCAAGACGGCTAACAAATCTACTGATTGCTGCAACACAACCAGTTAATCGTTGCACATCTTTGAGACAAGTTGGCCTCTTAATGTTTAGGATATCCTTGATTTTATCCGGGTTAACCTCAATGCCTCTATGAGAGACAATGAAGCCAAGGAGTTTTCCGGCTGGTACGCCAAAGACGCACTTCAGCGGATTCAACATCATCTTGTACCGTCGGAGATTTTCAAAGGTTTCCGTGAGGTCGCTGATCAAGTCGGATCCTTTCCGGGTCATGACCGCGATGTCGTCGACGTAGGCGTGCACGTTCCGGCCAATTTGGTCCTTCAGGCACCGCTGCATCGTACGTTGGTAAGTGGCACCTGCGTTTTTCAAGCCAAAAGGCATGGTAACATAGCAGTAAGTGCCAAAGGGTGTGATGAACGAGGTCGCCTTTTGGTCGGACTTCTTCATCCGGATCTGATGATACCCGGAATATGCGTCAAGAAAACACAGAAGTTCCGCCCCTGCCGTCGAATCAATGACTTGGTCAATGCGCGGCAAGGGGAACGGATCCTTCGGACAATGCTTGTTCAAGCCGGAGTAATCGATGCACATTCTTAGTATTTCAGAATTCTTTTTGGGTACAAGGACGGGATTTGCGACCCAATCAGTATGGATAACTTCTACTACAAAACCTGCCTCTAGTAACTTTGCTAATTCCATCCCTATGGCGCGGCGCTTCTTTAGTCCGATGACCCACAAGTATAGGGGATCGCAACAGTCTTCGAGGGAAGTATTACCCAATTTATTGATTCGACACAAGGGGAGACAAAGAATACTTGTAAGCCTTAACAGCGGAGTTGTCAATTCAGCTGCACTGGAAACAGACTTGCCGCAAGAGTTTATCAGTAGTATAGCAGTGGAAATAGTGAAATAACAGCAGCGGTGAAATAAAGACAGCAGTAGTGATTATAGTAAACAGCAGGATTAAAATACTGTAGGCACAGGGACGGATTTAACGGGCGTTGCATGGATGAGAGAAACTCATGTAACAATCAAAGCAGGGGCATTTGCAGATAATAATAAAACGGTATCCAAGTACTAATCAATCAATAGGCATGTGTTCCATATTTAGTCGTACGTGCTCGCAATGAGAAACTTGCACAACATCTTTTGTCCTACCAGCCGGTGGCAGCCGGGCCTCTAGGGAAACTACTGGAAATTAAGGTACTCCTTTTAATAGAGTACCGGAGCAAAGCATTAACACTCCGTGAACACATGTGATCCTCACATCACTACCATCCCCTCCGGTTGTCCCGATTTCTGTCACTTCGGGGCCATTGGTTCCGGACAGCGACATGTGTATACAACTTGCAGGTAAGATCATAAACAACGAATATCTTCATGAATCAATAACATGTTCAGATCTGAGATCATGGCACTCGGGCCCTAGTGACAAGCATTAAGCATAACAAGTTGCAACAATATCATAAAAGTGACATCTACGGATACTAGGCACTATGCCCTAACAATCTTATGACTATTACATGACCAATCTCATCCAATCCCTACCATCCCCTTCAGCCTACAGCGGGGGAATTACTCACACATGGATGGGGGAAACATGGCTGGTCGATGGAGAGGCGTTGGCGGTGATGGCGGTGAAGATCTCCTCCAATTCCCCGTCCCGGCGGAGTGCCAGAACGGAGACTTCTGGCTCCCGCGACGGAGTTTCGCGATGTGGCGGCTCTCTGGAGGGTTTCTGGCGACTTCGACTTCTCCCCGTGCGTTTTTAGGTCGAACCCGATAAGTAGTCCAAAGGGGGGCATCGGAGGCCGGCCGAGGGGGCCACACCATAGGGCCGCGCGGGCCCCCCTAGGCCGCGCCGCCTTATGGTGTGGGGCCCTCGGGCCTCCACCTCTCTTGCCCTTCTGGCTCCGTCGAGTATTTTGGTAAAATAGGATTTCCACAAAAACGAGACACCAGAGCATTCTGCTGAAAACAGCGTTAGTCCGTGTTAGTTGTATCCAAAATACACAAATTAGAGACAAAACAATAGCAAAAGTGTTCGGGAAAGTAGATACGTTTTGGACGTATCAACTCCCCCAAGCTTAGCTTATTGCTTGTCCTCAAGCAATTCAGTTAACAACTGAGCGATAAAAGAACTTTCACGAACACATTTGCTCATATGATGTATATATTCTCATGCTATGGCTAATACTTAAGCAGTTCATAATGAGACACATGCAAATAAGATCATCCAACAGCTATGTCAATCATGGAGAGGTACCAACAATTAATAATAAGCACCATGAATCATGTATATAAGCAGGATTGCAATGTTCATAAGAGAATATGATAAAGTGGTATCTCGCTTGCCCGTATTTGATCGGCAAAACATAAATGCCGAGGCACCTCTGGAGTTCATAGAAAGACTAGAAGTAGTGATTGTCAAAGATAAAAGCATCAAAGTTATACCACAATCAATCATATTTTGAGACAAGCATATTATACTAAGAATGACAGTTGTGCTCTCAAGATAGTGCTCAAAGAAAGAATGGAGACACAACATAAAAGTAAAAGATTGACCCTTCGCAGAGGGAAGCAGGGATTAACATGCGCTAGAGCTTTTCATTTGTAAAGCAGGAGTAAAATTATTTTGAGAGGTGTTTGTTGTTGTCAACGAATGGTAATGGGTACACTAACTACCTCATCAACCGGACTCACAAGAGCGGCTCCCATTTTATTTATTTTTGGGTGGCACTCCTTCCAACCTTTCTTACACAAACCATGGCTAACCGAATCCTCGGGTGCCTGCCAACAATCTCATACCATGAAGGAGTGCCTTTTTATTTAAGTTTTATTATGATGATGACACTCCCCCAACCTTTGCTTACACAAGCCATGGCTAACCGAATCCTTCGGGTGCCGTCCAACAATCACAAACCATGGAGGAGTGTCTATTTAGGTTAATTAATTTGGGACTGGGAATCCCATTGCCAGCTCTTTTTGCAAAATTATTGGATAAGCGGATGTGCCACTAGTCCATATGAGAATCCGTCAAAAGTAAATGACAAGGTTGAAAGCTAAACACCACATACTTCCTCATGAGCTATGAAACATTAACACAAATTGAGAAGCATTTTGAAAGTTTTAAAGGTAGCGCATGAGAATTTACTTGGAATGGTTTGAAATGCCATGCATAGGTATTTATGGTGGACACTTTGGAACAACTTGGTTTTCAGGTGTTTGGAAGCACGAGCGGCGTTCCCGCTCAGTACAAGTGAAGGCTAGCAAAAGACTAGGGAGCGACAAATCAAGAGAGCAGTAACTGTCATAATCATGCTTGCGGCAAAATAAATTAACGGAGGCATAAAAGTGATACAAGAACTCTGAAGCAATATAAATCATCGAGGCTTAATTGACTTTTTGTTCAGTCATATGCATGCGTGAGCATGTGCCAAGTCGATATAAATGAATTATTCAGAGGAGGATACCACAATGCCATACTTACTTATGAATAAAACAATGCAAGCGAACATCCATGACATGCTACTCATATTAATAAATTGGAGCTAAACATGAGAGATCATGAACTACTAGACTTTCTCAAATAACATATACCTCACATGAACCAACTAAGCATGCTCATATGGATGAGTATATGTACAAAAATGAAAACAAATAGAGTTCATACCAGCCTCTCACCACAATCAGATTGTCGTAGATCGTCATTATTGCCTTTTCACTTGTGTAGCTTGGATAATATGAAATGAAAACCACGCTCCAGCCACCGAAAACCATTGAACTCATGATGAACTTTACAAACCAAAGAAGAACAGCAAATATTTTTGGTGTTTTCGAATTGGAAACAAGAACGAAAGAAAACAAGCAAACAAAGCAAAATCTTTTTGGGTTTTCTCATAGCAAACTAACGATAGCAAATAAAATAAACTAAGAGCGTGCCCTCAGTTCCTTAGTTGTGCTCAGTTTTCCCCAGCTCCTTAGTTTTTCCTCAGTTTTACCCCCAAACGTTTGTCTGAAACCCGCAGAAGCAACTCAGACGGCAGGATTCCCGTTTAGTTGACCGTTCTGTCACGTGTGGGGCCGCGTCGTGTGGGGCCGCGTCGTGTGGGCCCGCGTCGCGTGGGGCTGGTAGAAAGGGACCGCGTGGGACAGGACGAGAAGCGTTTGGTTGCACGTGAGCAGGAGCTGGGTTCTGTCTCTCTCGGCCCAAAATTGGCATTATTAAGTGCACCTTTTTCCCCTCTTTCTCTCTGTCCTTTTCACCAAATTAGTATAAAATCTAGAGAAGCTTGCATTTCTGACTTTCTTCAATTATTTGTGCCTTTTGGCCCTCGTTGTTTGCCCAATATGGCAGCAAATCTAGTACTCCCTCTGGTCCATATGTATGTAGTTAAATCTAGAAGCAAATCTCCAGGATAATGTACGATAAATTCACAGTCATAGTAAATCAAGAAAACTAAGTACGGCCAACAAAATATAGTAGACTAGGGATAGATAATCCCTAGATAATATGGATAGATAATAGGCTGCATACACAGCAGCCAACATAGTAACAGGTTCTTCACAGCACCATCATACTAACATAACAACAAGGGATCCCTAGCTAACAACAAAGGGATCCCAACAACAAACTAGGGAGCAGCAGCAGCAGCAGCACACGTCCAGGGACTCCGCCTACCCCATCTGGCTCTGCCTCCACTTGTTGCTCTTGCTCCCCTTGGGAGCCTTGGGCTTGAGCGGAGGCATGCGGCCGGCGGAGATCTCCACCCGCTGCAAGCTGCGGAGGTGCATGCCGAGCGCCCTGTGCTTGGCGCGGAAGGAGTGGACGTTCACCGTCGTGCCGACGTTGGGGAAGGTGTTGCTGATGTTCTCAGCATGCGTGACGAGGCAGTTGAAGTCCGTGGCGCCGAGTCTCCTGGTGCAGAAGGGGCACCTGTACACCTCCTTGGCGAAGTAGGAGATGTACTGGCCGACCTGCAGCCTCCGCAGGACCTGGCGAGTCTTGACGTCCTCCTCCTCTTCGTCGCTGCCGACGTCGCTGCCAGACATCTGATCCATATCAAACAGAAACTAGTGAATGAGTTGCAACGATGACTAACGTACATGATAACAAAGTTAAGAAAAACAGAGTCAGCCTCAGTTAGAGTGGACATGATTATATATCTACAGGGAAGGTGTTAGCGAACTAAAGCTCATGCACAACAGATTTGTACACAGCAATGGTTCGCTGAACCCTCCCTGTAAAAATTTGTGCCCAACCATTCATCATAGGCAAAGAAACAGATTCTAGATCTGAACTAGATCTAAACTTGAACACATTCGAGATTATTTGCAAAATTAAACGGTTGATATCTTTTGATTAGTGCATAAAATAACTGATTGAGATCCCATGATTACTTGCATAAATTAACTGATTGAGATCCAATATTACTTGCATAAATTAACCGAACAGCCGAACCCCAAATCTTAAACGAAATCAAGAAGTGATCAAAACAAAATGGAATAAAATCGGCGCAAATATTAGCCCAATACTCATCCATCTACAGATCCATCTACACCAGCAAAAATAGGGTTCAAAAAGGAATGGGGAACAAAAAAGGAAGCAAACCGTAGTTACCTCGTTCCATGGGTCCTCCAGGGAGGTGTCGTAGGGGTTCGGGGGCGGGACGTACGGCACGGGGTCGTAGGGGTCGACCCATCCCGCCGGGATCTGACTGCCACCGGCGGCAGCAGCGTCCGATGCACCGGCGACGGCGGCGGCGGCGGAGGCGTCGTCGTCCGTAGAGGGGACGGCGCCGAAGATGGAGGCGTCGCGCTTTGAGCCCACCTCGACGATGGGATTGGCATTCTCCTTGTCCATCTCTACGGCGGAGGAAGAGGAAGAGGGAGAGGGAGAGGGTTTTTTGCTTTGGAGAAGATGATGGGACGTGAGAGAGTTGGCGATGCGTGAGCGAGTGAGAGTGACAGAGAGAGTGCGAGGAGGCGTCTATAAAGGCGAGGGGTGGTTAATGCGACCCGCGTCCTACGCGTGCACCGGTGCACGTCTGCACGTCTTGGACTTCTGCAACGCGACACGCGTCCACGATTGCACGTCTCGACTTCTCCACCGCGACCCGCGTCTACGCGTCAACAATTGCACGTGTCCTCGAGTCTAACCCTGGAAATTTAGATATACTCAGGTATACCCTCGAGTCTTATACTAGCATTTTTTGTGTGCTCAATTTTCCCCTCGAGTGCTAATACTGGCTAGTGCAATATACTCAGTTTTACCCTCAAGTGGCTGGTCAACAGAGAGTCAACAAATGGGATTAACTAGTTAAATGAGTCATTTAATGTGCAAAAAAATCCTAAAAAGAGTGGCACTTACTCATGGAGTCTTTACCACAAATTGCCACTTCTCAAATCATAGATAAATCATAGATAAATCAAGTTTTACCACAAATTGCCACTTCTCAAATCACCTAGTAGCTATGAAGGTGCATGGTTTTCCACAACAAGCCCTTCCCAAAACAGCTTCCCCCAAATCATACTTTGTCTAAATGAGGCCACAATTCTCACACTGATGTATATTGGTATTGCAAATAGTTTGAGGTAGGCCAAGATGGGTTTCATTGTACAAAACACACATTTTCCATTTTTCAAATCTCAAATTTGAATCCCTTAGTCTGTTTACTACTCAGGTGCCCTTGGTTTCTTGATAGTACTCAGTTTTGCCCTCTCTCTTCACAAATTCTCGCAGACGTGCATCATCGCCCTGATTGGTCTAGCCCATGTCACGCGGATCGTGCCCGCCGACCGTTGATCGTATGATATAGGGAACGGGCAGGATAACCCCCCTCTCTCTCTCTCTGTTGGCGGTTAATTAGCTTCCACCCTCTAAGTATGCTGAAGGGCGGTTTTCTGTATTATTTTTCACGCGCTAAAAATTATAAACTATTTTAGGCGTTACTTTTCACGCAAAAAAATGATAAACCATCAACAATTTGTTGTAGCCATTACTTTTCACGCAAAAAATGATAAACCATCACCGATTTGTTGTTGCCATTACTTTTCACGCAAAAAAATGATAAACCATCAACAATTTGTTGTAGCCATTACTTTTCACGCAAAAAAATGATAAACCATCACCGATTTGTTGTTGCCATTACTTTTCACGCAAAAAAATGATAAACCATCAACAATTTGTTGTAGCCATTACTTTTCACGCAAAAAAAATGATAAACCATCACCGATTTGTTGTTGCCATTACTTTTCACGCAAAAAATGATAAACCATCAACAATTTGTTGTAGCCATTACTTTTCACGCAAAAAAATGATAAACCATCACCGATTTGTTGTTGCCATTACTTTTCACGCAAAAAAATGATAAACCATCAACAATTTGTTGTAGCCATTACTTTTCACGCAAAAAAATGATAAACCATCACCGATTTGTTGTTGCCATTACTTTTCACGCAAAAAAATGATAAACCATCAACAATTTGTTGTAGCCATTACTTTTCACGCAAAAAAAATGATAAACCATCACCTAATTTGTTACAAAAGCTGGTTTCAGTGAGACCTAACCAAGTTTGGCATACATGATGGCATACCTATAACAACAAGGAATATCTAAAAGGGAAAGTTTCAGAAAATTTGAAATTTAGGGTGAAATGATGCCATACATGATGCTGTTTTTCGAGGTTTTGACCTGAAAATCAATTGGGTATTATAAAGGGAAATAAAAAGTTCGAAAAATGTAAAAACGAAAAATCGAAACAATCTATCTATCTATGTATAGAAGATCAGCTGTATGAAATTTGAGGTTATTTAGAGAAGGTAGAAAAAATCACCTTGTTAGAAAAGCTGGTTTCAGCGAGACGAAACGGCATGCGCTTAAGCAAAGTGATTTTTTCGAACATCTCCAAATGACCACAAATTTTCCATACATGATGCCATACGTGTAACAACAAGGAACCCTATCTAAAAAGTGTCAAAAAAGTTTGCCCAACCGTATAGCTCTATCAAAAAGAACCTCACCATGGCGCTAGTATAATTTTGGGATAGTTACAAACTTTCGTTACCTAACCTTCAACATGAAACTTGTTTCAAATTCATTTTGGCCTACGAGAAACAAATCCCAACTTGATTCGAGCACCACAGCCTCCAAACGATGCCGATGCCGATATCGGCATGGTCAGAATGGCTATGCTCGCCGCCACTGCTAGGTCAACGTCGGGATGCACCCTCAATCCCGTCCCCTCATTCGATCACTGACACACCAGAGATACCGCCGAGGCCAATGCCGAACGTACATGCTGATGCCAATGCCGAACATGCATGCACGCCGCTGTGGGCACGGCCACGCCGACCCGCTATGCTGGACGCCACAGACCGCCGCGAGGTCTTTCCCTTCGCCACCACACTCTCCTAGCACCCACCTATACACGCCAGAAAGGAGAGACACTAGTTTTCTCTACATTGCTCGTGTTCGTGTCCGACACGGTCAGTCAAAGTTTTGACGTAGTCTTCGATGTCGTCGACCATTTCTTCTCTTCTTTGCATGGTTAAACGCGTCTAGTTCATATCTATCTAATGCGTCTGGTCTCGCCTCATGCAGTTCATTGTGGACGTCGATCTCATCTCGGCACCCCGCATGCCACCTCCTCCGTGCCATCGCTGTAGAGCTCCATTTAAAAATCTAATCCTACCCGTGTATTGCCCCTTGTATCAGCGTCATGGCCCCACTTGTCATTCGATATACCGAAGCCCCACTCGTTCGCGTTTTGGTCAGGGATACAGCGATGCTTACGGTCAAACAAAGATGGATGGTCTGACGTGTCTTTGCGGGCTCTA
This sequence comes from Lolium multiflorum, assembly GCA_030979885.1. Taxonomy (NCBI): domain Eukaryota; kingdom Viridiplantae; phylum Streptophyta; class Magnoliopsida; order Poales; family Poaceae; genus Lolium; species Lolium multiflorum. The sequence goes on along the minus strand of CM061752.1, from coordinate 82,543,426 downwards.
CGTGGCCCCACTAGTCAGAAGATAACGGTCAACCGTCGGGCAACTGGCCGTTACATCACGTGTGATGGTTTCAGACAAAAGTTTGGGTAAAACTGAGGAAAAACTAAGGAGCTGGGGAAAACTGAGTACAACTAAGGAACCGAGGGCACGAAAATAGAAAATAAAATAAACTAAGAGCAAAGAACCAAATAAACAAATGGTGAAGAGAAACAACAGAAATATTTTTGGTATTTTTGTGTTTTAGGAAAGAAACAAAGCGAAAACAAAAGAATGCAAACTAACAGAAACACAGAAAAGCAGGATGACAGAAATCTGCCAAATCCTGACAGCAGTACAGAAATCAAAATTAACAAAAATCTTCCATTGCTCAGACCAAAAAGTGTTCAACTAATGAAAGTTAGATAACAACCTGGGGAACATGCTCAAAAATTGGCAGCTCAAAATAACGTTCTGGCTGTGCGTACGAATTTTTTTGGTAACAGCACAGAATCTGTTTTTGGACAGCACTTCCCCAAATATCATCTCCCTCTCATTAGAAAACCACTCTAAGAGACTAAGCAAGTATGTACAAGTATCCAGCAACCATAATATGCAAAGAATGAGTGATGCCGGTATACCTCCCCCCAAGCTTAGGCTTTTGGCCCAAGTGGAGTTCATTCCCAACGAGGGTCGGAGTTCCACGCCGGTGGATCATACATGGAGTGGTAATAGGGCCCCTGTGCAGAAGAATATCGTGGAGGTTCCACATGCCCATGATGTTGATATGAGGAGCTCGCTGCATCGGATGAAGAGTCGGGGTGCTCCTCGGCCTCCTCCACATCTTCCCTTGCACGACGGCTTTCCCTTTCTATGTATGCGTTTAGCTCATTTTCTGTGATCGACCACCCGTTCCTGGCATCAAGGTTAAACAAAGCAGGTGCAGGCAAGCGTACTAGTTTTTCAATTTTCTTGGTTATACTCCAATTTTTCTTATACAAAGTTATCCTATAATGCAGGTTGTTCAAATTAGATGCATCTGAAATAAATTCATGTTTAATCATGGAAACAACATCAAGCTTCTCTATAGAAAGCGGAATATCTAAATGGTGGGGTTCTACACCATGCATAGCTAATAAGCGAGAGGCGATAAGACCTCCACAAATTCCTCCTTTCTCACGGTTAGTAGCAAGTCTACAAGCTATTAAAGCACCCAAATTATAAGTCCTATCCTGTTGCAAAGCAGCAGCTAAGAAAGCCAAATCTTGGACAGATAATTTACCTCCAGTCCTTCTCGCAAGAACGCACTTTGTAATGAAATAGGCAAAGTAGCGGATGGCTGGCTGTTGAATGCTACTAATCTTACCACTATCATTGGAGAAGCTCCTCCCATTACAAATCATTGTATAAAGATTTGAGAGCTCCCGCGGTGTTCCCCTGATCTTCTCGCAGGATCCCCACCGCGGCACTCTAATTGCTGTACAAAAATCACTGAAAGGCAAGTCGATAGTTTTGTTATAAATCTTGTACCGGACCATGGGGTTAGTTTGAGACCGGTGAAATTCGAAATCCTGCACAACCGACACCGTTAGTTTAGCATATTGGTGAGGTTCACCAACAGTAAAACCTTCCAACCCTGCATTGGAAATCAGTGTTTGAACATCTTGCAGGATTCCTGCATTCCGCATAAAATCCGTGCATGGGTAATAAGAGGGGTATACTCCCTCTTCACGATGAACTCTCATGACTTGCTGTACCTCCAACTCTTGTTGGTTAAGTTGGTGCACACTCCCTTCCATTTTCTGAAATTTTTCAACAATCATTATAAAATTTGATTTCAAGGTATGTAATTGAAGGGAACTACTATAGGAACTTGCTAGAGTACTAAACATGCATCAAAACTAGTTTCTTCCACCTAGAACAAGCATGCAAGCTCACTAAACATGTTATCTACAGCAGCAAAATATTCAAGATATACTCAACCAAATGAAATTCTAATTGGACAATCAAAGGAGTCACATACCAAGGAGTAAATGTGCCAAATTTCAAACAGAAATCTGGGCTGAGCAAGGAGATCGAAAAATCGCGAGTTCTTGAGCAGAAACACGAGTGAGAGGAACTTGGTACGAGTTTTTTCGGGAGAGAGAAGATGCTGGGAGGAAGAGATGATGTAGTGGGGCAAGGAGGGGCCCACACCACAGGGTGGCGCGCCCACCTCCTTGGCCGCGCCGGCCTGTGGTGTGGCACCCTCTGGTGCCCCACAGGTCATCCTCTGGTACTCCCAGGTGCCTCGTCGAAAAATAGGACCAACGGTGTAATTTTTGTAATTTTTAGAGAACTTCGAAAAATGCACATTTCTGGGTATTAAATTAATGATTACTGCGCAGGAAAATGATTTCTAAAATCTTAAACAACTAAAGCATATTGCAAAACAAAAGGTGCTACAGCAAGTAAAATAAGTGGAGGGAGAAAGAAAGAAAGAAATGTTGTTTAGCTCTCTTATGCATTAAAATATACTTGTTAACAAGGTTGATCAAGTCTTGCTACCAAATAAATTTTATATGACATAAGAAGAAATAAACCTCAAATCAATCATGTTACCTTATATTGAATTGATATGGATCCAATCACAAGAGTTTGATATTCTTCTTTAGGCTCATATATAGGACAATCAATGGATCCCACTTTGATAGTTTTCACATTAAAAATTGTATTAACTCCACATACTTTATCAATCCTCTTGGGAAAATAGACAGTGTGTTCCTTATCATCAACATTGAAAGTAACCATGCCTTTATTGCAATCAATAACAGCCCCTGCAGTATTAAGAAAGGGTCTTCCAAGAATAATGGACATATTATCATCTTCAGGCATTTCCAACACAACAAAATCAGTTAATATCAAGCAATGTTGAGTAACTTGAACAGGAACATTTTCACATAAACCAACAGGAATAGCAGTAGATTTATCAGCCATTTGCAAAGATATATCAGTTGGTATCAACTTATCTAAATCAAGTCTCTTATAAAGAGAAAAAGGCATTACACTAACACCTGCTCCCAAATCACATAGAGCAGTTCTAACATAATTATTCTTGATGGAACAAGGAATAGTCGGTATACCTGGGTCTCCAAGCTTCTTTGGAATCTTACCATTGAAGGAGTAATTAGCGAGCATAGTGGAAATTTCCTCATTGGGGACTTTCCTTTTGTTAGTAACAATATCTTTCATATACTTTGAATAAGGAGGCAATTTAATAGCATCAGTCAAAGGGATTTGCAAAAATAAAGGTTTCATCCAATCACAAAATTTATTATAATGTTCCTCCTCCTTTGATTTTAGTTTCTTAACAGGAAAAGGCATTTGCTTTTGAACCCAAGGTTCTCTTTCATTACCATGTTTCTCAGTAATAAAATCTTCTTTAGTGTACTTTTTATTTTTAGCAGGCTTTTCAGGTTCTTTTTCAATTTCTTCTTTATCAGGAGTATCATCCTTATCATTATCTTTATCATGTTCATTACCACTTTCAGTTTCAGCATCAGAAATAGAAATACTATTAGGATCATTAACAGGTTCAGAGGATTCTACAACATTCTTATGTTTCTTTTTCTTTTTCTTAGATGGAGCACTAGTTTTAATTAATTGAGAATCTTGTTCAACTCTTTTGGGATGCCCTTCAGGATATAGAGGATCCTGGGTAGAAACACCACCTCTAGTTGTTACTTCATAAGCATGTTTTTCTTTAGAATTATTTCCCAACAAGTCATTTTGCACTTTAGTAAGTTGATCAATTTGAGTTTGAACCATTTGAAAATGTTTAACAAGTATCTTAACATCATTGGAGGTTCTCTCCACAATACCATGCAATTCACTAATAGCTCGAGAATTTTCCATTAAATGATTCTCTACTCTCATATTAAAGTTTTCTTGCTTAACAATATAATTATCAAATTCATCTAAGCATTGAGCAGGAGGTTTTGAATACGGAATATCTTCCCTAGTAAAGCGTTGAAGAGAGTGTACCTCAATCATGGATGAAGGGGGAGTTATCTCACATAAATCTTCTATAGGAGGTAAATTCTTCACATCTTCAGGTTTAATACCCTTCTCTTTAAGAGACTTCTTGGCTTCCCTCATATCTTCATCATTTAATTTAATCATACCCCTCTTCTTCACTATCGGTGTCGGGGTTGGTTCAGGTGTAGACCAATCATCATGATTCCGGCCTATTTTAGCCAATAATTCTTCAGCGTCGTCTGGAGTTCTTTTCCTGAAAACACAACCAGCACAACTATCCAGGTATGCCCTAGACTCAATGGTTAGTCCACTATAAAATATATCAAGTAAATCATGCTTTTCCAAATCATGGTCAGGCTGAGCTCTAATAAGAGAGCAAAATCTCGCCCAAGCCTCAGGCAATTTCTCTCCATCTTCCTGGTCAAAATTATAAATTCTCTGCAAAGCAGCATGTTGAGCACTAGCAGGAAAGTATTTCCGGAAGAAAACATCAAGCAATTCTTTTGGGTTTTTAATAGAACCAGGAGGCAAATTATTATACCAAGTTTTAGCATCATCCTTTAATGAGAAAGGAAAAATTTTAGCGACAAAATAAGTACGCATCTTAATATCATCAGAAAACAAGCCACTAAGAGTAGATAACTCAGTCATGTGTTCAACAACACTTTCTTTTTCAGTACCACAAAAGGGTGTTTTCTCAACAATAGCTATATGAGATAAATCAAGAGAAAAATCATAATCTTTATCCCTAATGTTTATAGGAGATGTGGCAAATTTAGGATCAGGAGATAGTTTATATCTAACAGCATGTTCTGCAAGCAACTTTTTAATTTTTCTTGCATCAGTAGTAGCATTGCATTTTTCAATAAAATCATCATCAAGCTCTACATAATCTTCATCAAGATCATCACTAGAATATTCAACAGACTCAGGTGAATTAACAGGTGTAGCAGCATTTTCATTAGGAGTTTCAGTATTTTCAATTTGTCTAGACTTAGCAATTGTAGCATCTAGAAAAGATCCTAACGAACCATCATTATCAAGCACAGCAGAAGCATCATCACAATTATGAGAGGAATTTTCAGATTCAGTAGAAGTACCAGCATTTGAAGCTTGTGGTGGTGAAACAAGTTTACTTATCACAGATGGTGAATCAAGAGCAGCAGAGGTACTAAGAGTTGTACCTTTTCTTGTAGTGGATGGTAATATGGCGATCTTAGTATCGCGAGGTTTACCCATGATGGAGAATTTGCAGTGAACAATATCAATCCAAGTGAACTTCCAAATAAAGCTATGCTCCCCGGCAACGGCGCCAGAAAATAGTCTTGATGACCCACAAGTATAGGGGATCGCAACAGTCTTCGAGGGAAGTATTACCCAATTTATTGATTCGACACAAGGGGAGACAAAGAATACTTGTAAGCCTTAACAGCGGAGTTGTCAATTCAGCTGCACCTGGAAACAGACTTGCTCGCAAGAGTTTATCAGTAGTAACAGTTTGATAGCAGTGGAAATAGTGAAATAACAGCAGCGGTGAAATAAAGACAGCAGTAGTGATTATAGTAAACAGCAGGATTAAAATACTGTAGGCACAGGGACGGATTTAACGGGCGTTGCATGGATGAGAGAAACTCATGTAACAATCAAAGCAGGGGCATTTGCAGATAATAATAAAACGGTATCCAAGTACTAATCAATCAATAGGCATGTGTTCCATATTTAGTCGTACGTGCTCGCAATGAGAAACTTGCACAACATCTTTTGTCCTACCAGCCGGTGGCAGCCGGGCCTCTAGGGAAACTACTGGAAATTAAGGTACTCCTTTTAATAGAGTACCGGAGCAAAGCATTAACACTCCGTGAACACATGTGATCCTCACATCACTACCATCCCCTCCGGTTGTCCCGATTTCTGTCACTTCGGGGCCATTGGTTCCGGACAACGACATGTGTATACAACTTGCAGGTAAGATCATAAACAACGAATATCTTCATGAATCAATAACATGTTCAGATCTGAGATCATGGCACTCGGGCCCTAGTGACAAGCATTAAGCATAACAAGTTGCAACAATATCATAAAAGTGACATCTACGGATACTAGGCACTATGCCCTAACAATCTTATGACTATTACATGACCAATCTCATCCAATCCCTACCATCCCCTTCAGCCTACAGCGGGGGAATTACTCACACATGGATGGGGGAAACATGGCTGGTCGATGGAGAGGCGTTGGCGGTGATGGCGGTGAAGATCTCCTCCAATTCCCCGTCCCGCGGAGTGCCGAACGGAGACTTCTGGCTCCCGCGACGGAGTTTCGCGATGTGGCGGCTCTCTGGAGGGTTTCTGGCGACTTCGACTTCTCCCCGTGCGTTTTTAGGTCGAACCCGATAAGTAGTCCAAAGGGGGCGTCGGAGGCCAGCCGAGGGGCCACACCATAGGGCGCGCCCCCCCCTAGGCCGCGCCGCCTTATGGTGTGGGGCCCTCGGGCCTCCACCTCTCTTGCCCTGGCTCCGTCAGTATTCTGGTAAAATAGGGCCTTCGCATAAATTCCGAGGATTTTCCCGAAAGTTGGATTTCTGCACAAAAACGAGACACCAGAGCAGCTCAAAACAGCGTTAGTCCGTGTTAGTTGTATCCAAAATACACAAATTATAGGCAAAACAATAGCAAAAGTGTTCGGGAAAGTAGATACGTTTTGGACGTATCAGCGTCGCATAGCTTGCTTCACCGGTTTTGCACCCGGATTTATGTTGAGGTAGTGCTCGGCGAGTTCCCTTGGTACTCCGGACATGTCAGAAGGTTGCCATGCAAAGATATCCATGTTAGCTCGGAGGAACTCGACGAGCGCGTCTTCCTATTTGGGGTCCAGGTCGGCTCCGACTGAAACCTGCTTGGAGTTGTCGCCTTCTTGAGATCGATGCTTCTTGGTTTCTATCGCGGCCTTGAACGAGGTCTTCTGTTCGGAGATCTGCTTCTTGGTGGTCTGCATCTCACTCGGATCCACCGCGGCCATGTAGCCTTGCAGCTCCTCTCCAGATATCACAGATTCTGCAAAGGCGGCTTCGCCCTCCTCGCAGTCTTGAGCTTTCTTGTAGTCTCCGGATATGGTGATCATACCATTAGGACCCGGAATCTTGAGCTTGTTGTAGATGTAGCATGCCCTTGCGTGGAACTTGTGGTAGGTGGGCCTGCCGAAGATGACGTGGTAGGAGCTCTTGAAGGGCACTACTTCGAACGTGATCATCTCTTCGCGGAAATTATTAACATCGCCGAAGGCCACGGGAAGTTTGATGCTGCCTAGGGAGTTTGCCTTTTTACCCGGAACTACACCATGAAACTCAGTGGTGCTGTGCTTGAGCTGCTCCTTGGTAAGGTTCATCCTCTCCAGAGTCTCCAGGTACATGATGTTCAAGCTGGCTCCGCCATCCATAAGGCACTTGGAGAAGTCATACCCGTCGATGCGGGGACTTACAACCAGAGCGTAGCACTCTTTGGGGATGATGGTCGGGTGATCCGCCATGTTGAAGGTGCAGGGCTTTTCCGACCATTTGACATATTGCGGCACAGCCGGAACTGTGGCGTTCAGGATCCGGAGGGCCATTTTTTCGCGAGGAAGTGTGGGGTTCCGACTCTTTTTGATGAAGGGGTTGGATTTGTTAGCTGCGGAACCCTCTTTGGGATCCAGCGAAGCGTCATCCTCATCCATCGCCTCGGAACTGTCCTCATCCTTGTCCTTGTTCTTTCCCTTGCCTCCTTTGCCGCGTGGGCGGTGCTTCCGGGCGCGCTTGTATCCTGCTTCCGGGTCAGTTTTGAGGTCATTGACCCACTTGCAGTTGCGATTAGTGTGGGAGGATTTGCCAGTAGCCGGATCTATATGGGCCAGGCATGGCATATCCCTGTATTCCTCGTACGTCTGGGGAGCGCGGGTTCCGGCAACGGTGACCTTGTCGCGCTGTGGCCCTGTTGGCTCCGCCACCACGGCCGCGGCCTCTTCCGCCTCCTTGACCTCCGCGTTGGAACGTCATGGCGACCATGTCGGATCCACTGCTCTTCTGGTCGTCGGAGGGGTTCTTCCGCTTGTTGTTGTTGCTACCGCCATTATCACGGTTCTTCTTTTGCTGATGCAGGGGTATGGTTGTGGCTGCGAGCTCTCCACCTGCGTCGTCATCAGCGGCGATGTGATTGCTGGCTATGGTGATCATGTCATCCAATTTTAAGTTGTTTTCATTGATCAAGCAGGTAAGCTTATGCCGGAGCAGCCCTCCTCTCTGCAGGCCACCTATGAAGGCATGCATAGCAGTGCGGTTATCCACGTTCTCTCACTCATTTTTGGTTGCTAACCACCGGGTGAGGAAGTTTCTTGGTGTTTCTCCCTTCTTTTGGATACATGCCTGTAGATCACTTGTTGTGGCAGATCTCTTGTAGGTGCCCCTGAAGTGTTTCTCGAAGGTGTTCTTCGGGTCAAACCAGCAAAAGATGGAGTTTTCCTCGAGGTCACTGAGCTAAGTACGGGCTGGACCAACAAGATAGAGCTGGAGCATGCGGCAGGCTATATTGGAGGTCCCTCCGGCAAAGGTCACTGCATTGTAGTAATCCTCGATCCAGGTATCGGGCCTTTCACTACCATCGTAATGCTTCACATTTCCGGGTAACTTGAGGTTCAAGATTTTTTGGCTTTGGCTCCTCTCGGATCATCCTGCCAAAGCACTTTGGGCCAATGTATTCGGATCTGTATTCATTGAGACGTTCCCGTGCATCGCCATTGCGAGGGGATTTTGAGCGGGAGCGAGATCTCCGGCCTCCGCCTCCGCCTCCACCTCCTCCACTAGGTGGTGGGGAGGGAGATCTGCGAGGGGGCCTGTGGGACCTTTTGCTTCCGCCTTCGGATTTCATGCGCCCTTCCTGCGACTGACTCCGGCGGTGGGTACCTTCTCCTTGGTGGCGGTCGCCTTCGTCGTTCCGGATTCTGTGGGGCTCGGGCTCATGTTCTTCGTTCCCGCTTCGGCGGGGCTTCGGCGTGCGCTCCGTGTTCCGATTCCTCTGAGGCGGCGCGTTGTCGCGGATATTGATTCCACTAGGCCCATGGGGTCTGGTGTTTCCGACTGGACTACGGCGGCGAGGTGGCGGAGGAGGACGCGGGATCTGGGGCGGAGGTGACGGGTTCCGGTACTTATCCCTGCTAGTGTACATCGAGCCCTTTCCCTTCTTTGGTTCCGTCGGAGGTGTTTCCGAAGGCACCGGGATTGGGTTTGGATGTTCTCTGGTCCTTCTTCTGCGCTCCATGGATCCGGTGCGTGATTCATCGTAACGATGTTGCCTTACAGAGGCGTCCTTCTGCGCGGTGGACACACAGAATTCCGGGTTGGATTCCAACCTGCGCGAAGTGTCTGCCTTACTCTGTTGCTTCACTGATGAAGCTACGAGCGTGCGGAGGTGGTTGATGTCAATTTCCTCATCTTTCTTGGTCAGAATCTCCGCAACCTTCTTCATATTGTCCTTTGGAGTTGTGAGCGGCTGGTGATCGGTGGGGGTTGCAAAGTTGATCTTGCTGGGGGCGATAGCTTCCCGCCGGATCCTATCTGCTTCCTTGTGGGCATCGCCCATCATGGACTCCCACTGTTCCCGAAGTTGTTTGGCCTTCTGCAAGGAATCTCGCGCTCTCTTTTGAGGAAATTATTCATCACGTCTTCTGCCTCTTGCCTTTCCTCCAGCATCGCCATAGCGGTGTTGGCAAACCTCTTGGCGGTAGCCAGCATTTCCCCTCTTGGCTTATAGGGCCTCCGGATCTGCGGCATCGTCTGGAGTTATTGGCTTGTTGAGGATTTCTGAGTGTGCCATGACACTTATGCCTGCTTGCTCGACGAGCTCTTCTGGGGACAGATGCTCCCCGTGCTCGAGGACAAGTCCTTCTTCGGGATCCAGCGCAGCGCGACGACGTGACCGAGTTGGACAGGCTCAAGTGCGGGGTTTCGGAGAGCATCATCGCCCACCGTTGGTCGCCGTGGGACTTTAGCTGGATTCGGCTCTGCCTCTGTAGGATAACGTAGCATAGAAAACAAAAATTTTCCTACGGCGAACACGCAATCCAAGCCAAGATGCAATCTAGAAGACGGTAGCAACGAGGGGATTGTCGAGACTAACCCTTGAAGAGATTCCAAAGCCTACAAGAGGAGGCTCTTGTTGCTGCGGTAGACGTTCACTTGCCGCTTGCAAAAGCGCGTAGAAGATCTTGATCACGATCGGTTCCGGCGCCACGAACGGGCAGCACCTCCGTACTCGGTCACACGTTCGGTTGTTGATGAAGACGACGTCCACCTCCCCGTTCCAGCGGGCAGCGGAAGTAGTAGCTCCTCTTGAATCCGACAGCACGACGGCGTGGTGTCGGTGGCGGTGGAGAAATCCGGCGGAGCTTCGCTAAGCGTGCGGGATATGGTGGAGGAGCGGGGCGCTAGGGTTTGGGGAGAGGGGGTGGCCGGCCACTATGGGGGGCGGCCAAGCTTGTGGCTTTGGTGTGGCCGGCCCCCTCCCCTTGGCCCTCTATATATAGGTGGATCCCAAGTGTTGGTGTCCAAGTCTTCGAATAAGACCCGAAACCAAAACCTTCCATAGGAGGGGGAAACCTAGCCCAACTAGGACTCCCACCCAAAGGTGGGATTCCCACCTCCCATGTGGGGGGTGGCCGGCCCCCTATGGTGGAGTCCACTTGGGACTCCACCCCCACTAGGGCTGGCCGGCCATGGAGGTGGAGTCCCTTGTGGACTCCACCTTCCTTGGTGGTTTCTTCCGGACTTTTCTAGAACCTTCTAGAACCTTCCATAGAACCTTCCGCATCATTTTATTCACATAAAATGACATCCTATATATGAATCTTATTCTCCGGACCATTCCGGAACTCCTCGTGATGTCCGGGATCACATCCGGGACTCCGAACAAATATTCGAACTCCATTCCATATTCAAGTTCTACCATTTCAACATCCAACTTTAAGTGTGTCACCCTACGGTTCGCGAACTATGCGGACATGGTTGAGTACTCACTCCGACCAATAACCAATAGCGGGATCTGGAGATCCATAATGGCTCCCACATATTCAACGATGACTTTAGTGATCGAATGAACCATTCACATACGATACCAATTCCCTTTGTCACGCGATATTTTACTTGTCCGAGGTTTGATCATCGGTATCACACTATACCTTGTTCAACCTCGTCTCCTGACAAGTACTCTTTACTCGTACCGTGGTATGTGGTCTCTTATGAACTTATTCATATGCTTGCAAGACATTAGACGACATTCCACCGAGAGGGCCCAGAGTATATCTATCCGTCATCGGGATGGACAAATCCCACTGTTGATCCATATGCCTCAACTCATACTTTCCGGATACTTAATCCCACCTTTATAACCACCCATTTACGCAGTGGCGTTTGATGTAATCAAAGTACCTTTCCGGTATAAGTGATTTACATGATCTCATGGTCATAAGGACTAGGTAACTATGTATTGAAAGCTTATAGCAAATAACTTAATGACGTGATCTTATGCTACGCTTAATTGGGTGTGTCCATTACATCATTCATACAATGATATAACCTTGTTATTAATAACATCCAATGTTCATGATTATGAAACTAATCATCTATTAATCAACAAGCTAGTTAAGAGGCTTACTAGGGACTCTTTGTTGTTTATATATCACACATGTATCAATGTTTCAGTTAATACAATTATAGCATGGTATATAAACATTTATCATAAACATAAAGATATATAATAACCACTTTTATTATTGCCTCTTGGGCATATCTCCAACAGTCTCCCACTTGCACTAGAGTCAATAATCTAGATTACATTGTAATATACCTAACACCCATGGCATTCTGGTGTTGGTCATGCTTTGCCCTAGGGAGAGCTTTAGTCAACGGATCTGCTACATTCAGATCAGTGTGTACTTTGCAAATCTTTACTTCTCCATCTTCGATGTATTCGCGAATCGAGTGGTAACGCAGCTTGATATGCTTCAGCCTCTTGTGTGACCTTGGCTCTTGTGCATTGGCGATGGCACCCATATTATCACAGTAGATGACAAATGGGTCCAATGCACTAGGAACCACACCGAGCTCTACAATGAACCTCTTCATCCATACCGCTTCTGATGAAGCCTCTGAAGCCGCTATGTACTCCGATTCTGTTGAGGATTTCGCCACCGTGCACTGCTTCGAGCTTGCCCAGCTTACTGCAGCACCATTCAATATAAACACGTACCCAGATTGTGACTTAGAGTCATCAGGATCAGTGTTCCAACTTGCATCGGTGTAACTTGTTACAACGAGCTCTTGGTCACCTCCATAACAAAGAAACATATCCTTAGTTCTTTTCAAGTACTTCAGGATATTCTTGACCGCTGTCCAGTGTTCCATTCCTGGATCACTTTGATATCTGCTAGTCAAACTAACAGCATGTGCTATATCCGGTCTTGTACATAGCATGGCATACATGATAGAGCCTACTGCCGAGGCATAGGGGATCTGACTCATCCTTTCTCTTTCTTCTGCCGTAGCCGGTCCTTGAGTCTTACTCAAGACCTTGCCTGGTAACATAGGTAAGAATCCTTTCTTACTTTCGTCCATTCTAAATTTCTTCAGAATCTTGTCCAGGTATGTACTCTGTGATAGCCCTATTAGACGTCTTGATCTATCTCTATAAATCTTGATGCCTAATATGTATGATGCTTCACCAAGGTCTTTCATTGAAAAACTATTATTCAAATAACCCTTTACACTGCTTAATAGTTCTATATCATTCCCAATCAATAATATGTCATCTACATATAATATCAGGAATGCTACAGAGCTCCCACTCACTTTCTTGTAAATACAGGCCTCTCCATGACACTGTATAAACCCGAAGTCTTTGATCACCTTATCAAAACGTCGGTTCCAACTTCTCGATGCTTGCTTCAGTCCATAGATTGAACGCTGAAGTTTGCATACTTTGTCAGCATTTTTAGGATCGACAAAACCTTTGGGTTGTACCATATACAACTCTTCCTCAATGTCTCCATTAAGGAACGCCGTTTTGACATCCATCTGCCAAATCTCATAATCGAAAAATGCAGCTATTGCTAACAAAATCCTCACAGATTTTAGCTTCGCTACAGGTGAGAAAGTCTCATCGTAGTCAACACCTTGAATTTGTCGGAAACCCTTTGCGACAAGTCGAGCTTTATAGACAGTAATATTACCATCAGCATCTGTTTTTCTTTTGAAGATCCATTTATTCTCGACAGCCTTGCGGCTATCAGGTAAGTCTACCAAAGTCCATACTTTGTTATCATACATGGATCCCATTTCGGATTTCATGGCTTCTTGCCATTTGTTGGAATCTGGGCTCATCATCGCTTCTTCATACGTCGCAGGGTCTTCATCATTGTTATCCACAATCATGACATTTAGACAAGGATCATACCAATCTGGAGTGGCACGATCCCTTGTCGATCTGCGAGGTTCAGTAGCTGTCTCATATGAAGTTTCATGATCATTATCATTAGCTTCCTCTGTTGTCGGTGTAGGTGGTACAGGAACATTTTCCGGTACTGCGCTACTCTGATCAACGAGTAGAGATTCTTCAATCTCATCGAGTTCTACTTTTCTTCCAGTCACTTCTTTAGTGAGAAATTCTTTCTCAAGAAAGGTTCCGTTCTTAGCAACAAAGATCTTGCCTTCGGATCTGTGATAGAAAGTGTACCCTATAGTTTCCTTAGGGTATCCTATGAAGACGCATTTCTCCGCTTTGGGTTCTAGCTTGTCCGGTTGTAACTTTTTTACATAGGCTTCGCAACCCCAAACTTTTAGGAACGACAGCTTAGGTTTCTTATTAAACCATAATTCATACGGTGTCGTTTCAACGGATTTTGATGGTGCTCTATTTAAAGTGAATGCGGCTGTCTCTAATGCATAACTCCAAAATGATAACGGCAAATCAGTAAGAGACATCATAGAACGAACCATATCTAAGAGAGTTCGATTACGACGTTCGGACACACCGTTTCGTTGTGGTGTTCCCGGCGGTGTCAATTGTGAAAGTATTCCGCATTTCTTTAAATGCATGCTAAACTCATAACTCAGATATTCACCTCCGCGATCAGATCGTAGAAATTTAATCTTCTTGTTACGTTGATTTTCTACTTCACTTTGGAATTCCTTAAACTTCTCGAAAGTTTCGGATTTATGTTTCATTAAATAGATATACCCATATCTACTCAAATCATCTGTGAAGGTTAGAACATAACGATAACCACCGCGCGATGCTACACTCATTGGTCCACATACATCTGTGTGTATGATTTCCAATAAGTCAGTAGCTCGCTCCATCATACCCGAGAATGGAGTCTTAGTCATTTTTCCCATCAGACATGCTTCGCATCTATCAAGTGATTCAAAGTCAAGTGATTCAAGTAATCCATCAGTATGGAGTTTCTTCATGCGTTTCACTCCAATATGACCAAGACGACAGTGCCACATATAAGTAGAATTATCATTCAATTTAATTCGCTTAGCATCAATGTTATGTATATGCGTATTACTACTATCGAGATCTAACAGAAATAAGCCATTCTTTTGTGGTGCTCGACCATAAAAGATATTATTCATAAAAATAGAACAACCATTATTCTCAGACTTGAATGAATAACCGTCTTGCATTAAACAAGATCCGATATAATGTTCATGCTCAACGCGGGTACATAATAACAATTATTTAGGCTTAAAACTAATCCCGAAGGTAGATGTAGAGGAAGTGTCCCGACTGCGATCACATTGACCTTGGATCCGTTTCCAACGCGCATCGTCACTTCATCTTTCAGCAGTTGTCGTTTATTCTTTAGTTCCTGTTTCGAGTTACAAATATGAGCAACCGAACCAGTATCAAATACCCAGGTACTAGAACGAGAACTAGTGAGATAAACATCTATAACATGTATATCAGATATACCTTCTTTCTTTTTCTTGATAAGGCCGCTCTTCAGATCCGCCAAATACTTGGAGCAATTACGCTTCCAGTGTCCCTTCTCCTTGCAGTAATAGCACTCAGCATCAGGATTAGGGCCAGACTTAGGTTTCACAGGAGGCGTGGCAGCTTTCTTGCCACTCTTCTTGTTCTTGCCTTTAGACTTGCCCTGTTTCTTGAAGCTGGTGGTCTTGTTGACCATCAACACTTGGTGCTCTTTCTTGATCTCAATCTCAGCAGCTTTTAGCATGCCAAAGAGTTCAGGAAACTCCTTGTTCATGTTCTGCATATTGTAGTTCATCACAAAGTTCTTATAACTTGGTGGCAGTGATTGAAGGACACGATTAATCCCCAGTCTGTTAGGAATCACTATTCCCAAGTCACTGAGTTTCTTCGCATGCCCGGTCATAACGAGCATGTGCTCACTGATGGAGCTGCCTTCTTCCATCATACAGCTGAAAAAGTGTTTCGATGCTTCATAGCATTCCACGGCCGCATGAGTCTCAAAAATAGTCTTCAACTCTTTTATCAACTCATGAGGATCGTGGTGCTCAAAACGTTTTTGAAGATCGGATTCCAGACTGCATAAGATGGCACACTGAACTTGAGAGTACCGAGTTTTCCGAGTCATGTAAACATTCTTTACTTCATCGGTTTCAGTTTCTGCAGGAGGGTCACCTAGCGGTGCATCAAGCACATATTGCAGATTTCCGCCATTGAGGAAGATCCTCACATGACGGAACCAGTCGGTGAAGTTGCTACCGTTGCTCTTAAGCTTTTCTTTCTCTAGGAACTGGTTAAAATTGATTGAGGACGCCATATCTACAACATATTTGCAATAGTTTAGACTAAGTTTATGACAAATTGAGTTCAAATTTTAATTCTACATAATTAAAAATCTAGGTGAACTCCCACTCAAAACAATATCCCTCGCATTGTCTTAGTGATCACACGAACCAAATCCATCATACCTATGCCCGATCATCACGAGACAAGATGTAATTTCAATGGCGAACACTCAAAGTGTTCATCATATCAATCATATGATTCATGCTCTACCTTTCGGTATCACGTGTTCCGAGACCATGTCTTTACATGCTAGGCTCGTCAAGGCCACCTTAGTATCCGCATGTGCAAACTGTCTTGCACCCGTCATATGTACTTATCGAATCTATCACACCCGATCATCACGAGATGCTTCGAAACGATAAGACTTGATAACGGTGCTACTAAGGATGAACACTTTATTATCTTGAGATTTTAGTGAGAGGGATCATCTTATAATGCTACCGTCGCGATCTAAGCAAAATAAGATGCATAAAAGGATTAACATCACATGCAGTTCATATGTGATATGATATGGCCCTTTTGTCTTTGCGCCTTTGATCTTGATCTCCAAAGCGTGGACATGATCTCCATCATCAACGGGCATGATCTCCATCATCGTCGGCGAAGCACCAAGGTCAATGGCGCCGTCTTCATGATCGTCCTCCAAGTAGCAACTATTACAACTACTTTGAAATACTACTCAACATGAAATTTAAAGACAACCATAAGGCTCCTGCCGGTTGCCACAATACAATAATGATCATCTCATACATATTCATCATCACATTATGGCCATATCACATCACCAAACCCTGCAAAAACAAGTTAGACGTTCTCTAATTTGGTTTGCATATTTTACGTGGTTTAGGGTTTTCGAGCAAGATCCAATCTACCTACGAACATGAACCACAACGGTGATACTAGTGTTGTCAATAGAAGAGTAAATTGAATCTTCACTATAGTAGGAGAGACAGACACCCGCAAAGCCACTTATGCAATACAAGTTGCATGTCAAGCGTGGAGCAAATCTCATGAACGCGGTCATGTAAAGTTAGCCCGAGCCGCTTCATCCCACTATGCCACAAAGATGCAAAGTACTCAACTAAAGATAACAAGAGCATCAACGCCCACAAACCATTGTGTTCTACTCGTGCAACCATCTATGCATAGACACGGCTCTGATACCACTGTAGGATAACGTAGCATAGAAAACAAAAATTTTCCTACGGCGAACACGCAATCCAAGCCAAGATGCAATCTAGAAGACGGTAGCAACGAGGGGATTGTCGAGACTAACCCTTGAAGAGATTCCAAAGCCTACAAGAGGAGGCTCTTGTTGCTGCGGTAGACGTTCACTTGCCGCTTGCAAAAGCGCGTAGAAGATCTTGATCGTTGGCGCCACGAACGGGCAGCACCTCCGTACTCGGTCACACGTTCGGTTGTTGATGAAGACGACGTCCACCTCCCGTTCCAGCGGGCAGCGGAAGTAGTAGCTCCTCTTGAATCCGACAGCACGACGGCGTGGTGTCGGTGGCGGTGGAGAAATCCGGCGGAGCTTCGCTAAGCGTGCGGGATATGGTGGAGGAGCGGGGCGCTAGGGTTTGGGGAGAGGGGGTGGCCGGCCACTATGGGGGGCGGCCAAGCTTGTGGCTTTGGTGTGGCCGGCCCCCTCCCCTTGGCCCTCTATATATAGGTGGATCCCAAGTGTTGGTGTCCAAGTCTTCGAATAAGACCCGAAACCAAAACCTTCCATAGGAGGGGGAAACCTAGCCCAACTAGGACTCCCACCCAAAGGTGGGATTCCCACCTCCCATGTGGGGGGTGGCCGGCCCCCTATGGTGGAGTCCACTTGGGACTCCACCCCCACTAGGGCTGGCCGGCCATGGAGGTGGAGTCCCTTGTGGACTCCACCTTCCTTGGTGGTTTCTTCCGGACTTTTCTAGAACCTTCTAGAACCTTCCATAGAACCTTCCGCATCATTTTATTCACATAAAATGACATCCTATATATGAATCTTATTCTCCGGACCATTCCGGAACTCCTCGTGATGTCCGGGATCACATCCGGGACTCCGAACAAATATTCGAACTCCATTCCATATTCAAGTTCTACCATTTCAACATCCAACTTTAAGTGTGTCACCCTACGGTTCGCGAACTATGCGGACATGGTTGAGTACTCACTCCGACCAATAACCAATAGCGGGATCTGGAGATCCATAATGGCTCCCACATATTCAACGATGACTTTAGTGATCGAATGAACCATTCACATACGATACCAATTCCCTTTGTCACGCGATATTTTACTTGTCCGAGGTTTGATCATCGGTATCACACTATACCTTGTTCAACCTCGTCTCCTGACAAGTACTCTTTACTCGTACCGTGGTATGTGGTCTCTTATGAACTTATTCATATGCTTGCAAGACATTAGACGACATTCCACCGAGAGGGCCCAGAGTATATCTATCCGTCATCGGGATGGACAAATCCCACTGTTGATCCATATGCCTCAACTCATACTTTCCGGATACTTAATCCCACCTTTATAACCACCCATTTACGCAGTGGCGTTTGATGTAATCAAAGTACCTTTCCGGTATAAGTGATTTACATGATCTCATGGTCATAAGGACTAGGTAACTATGTATTGAAAGCTTATAGCAAATAACTTAATGACGTGATCTTATGCTACGCTTAATTGGGTGTGTCCATTACATCATTCATACAATGATATAACCTTGTTATTAATAACATCCAATGTTCATGATTATGAAACTAATCATCTATTAATCAACAAGCTAGTTAAGAGGCTTACTAGGGACTCTTTGTTGTTTATATATCACACATGTATCAATGTTTCAGTTAATACAATTATAGCATGGTATATAAACATTTATCATAAACATAAAGATATATAATAACCACTTTTATTATTGCCTCTTGGGCATATCTCCAACATTCTCCCCATCTTCCAGCTCCTTCGTCAGGCGGTTGTACTCTTCTATGTCCATCGAGGAGCCATCGTCGGAGGTTGGACTTAAGTTGCTAAGGATTGATTCTTCTTTGTCTCCGGCACCCTCTTGCTGATCCGGAGTATTGCTCCGAGCCTCCCCCGATCCGGAGTTGTCTCCGGAAGCCTCAACCTGCATGGGTCCGGCTTCATCCTGAGGAGGGCTGGTTCCTGCGGTATGTGCGAGGAAGTGCACGAAGTGACACCTTTTCTTTTCTAACACCTGGGAGACCCAGGCGGATCTGCATTGGTCTTCCACCGTAATTTCCTGCTCAGGGGCGGATTGGGTGGGCTTTGAAATTTCCAGATCTAAGGCAGAATCTTCCTTAGAAAGTTACCGCGTCTCAGATCAGATCTTCGCGACTGCGTCCTTCTCGGTCGCGCCAACGTGACTTACCAGGGCGTTTTCGTCGGAATCGACGGTCTTGCCGATGAAGATGTGGATGCCGCCGATCGGGACGATGGAGAGCTTGATGGGGTAGGTTTTAGCCGGAATCCAGCACTCGTCCTGAGGGACGATCAGAAAGTTCCCGGCGTAAAGGACACGCCCCACAGCGATGGACTCGTCGTAGCTTCCCATGGCCTCCCGGTTCCGGCCTCCAGACGCCGCTGGCCCCACGGTGGGCGCTAACTGTCGTTGCCTATTTGACGGTGCCTCGAAGGAGTGATCCTCACGAGGGGGAGAAGAAGTAAGGGCCATTGGGCGGAGAGTCCTCGGGAAGGTGGTGCGCGATTTACCCAGCTTCGAATCACCTTCTCGAAGACATGGCCTACTGCTGCTTGTCTGGAATTATCTGGGCGCTTTCACGTTGTTACAATGAGTTGTGGTTGTGCCTCTAGGGCTCCCAGGATCCGGCTTATAAAGGCGCTCGGATCTAGGGTTTACACGGAGAGTCCTAGCCGGAATACAAGATGCCTAACTACGGAATATTACATTGCCATGCACGTCAAGGATCCACCTTTCCTTACTCGCCGTAGTGGATCCGGATACTTCATGGGCCTTCACGGATCCGACTCCTATATAGGTCGGTTGAGATCCGACTCCTATTCTTGGGCTGGACTTCATCCATCTTCTATCAACAACAACTGGGCCGCCCGATGGGCCATATGCCACCATCACCATCTATGGGCCACCCGGGCTTGCCGGATCTAGACCACGTCGTTGATATACCCATAAAGTATACTCACAACACCTAGTGCTCGTCCGCGGTTCCAGGTGGCTGTGGGTGTCATTCTCCGGCGAAGCTCCGTGGTGGAGATTGTGATCCGTGGAGGGATTTGGCAGGATCCTCTTCAATAAGCGTGGTCTCGTTGGTGCTCTTCCTCACGCCGAGCTCGCTTGTCCTAGCCACCATGGAGGTGGAAGGTGGGATGCTGTGGCGGGATCTAGAGTGTTGGGGAAAGTTCCTACACAATGGCAAGCTTGGCCGCGGTGATCTTTGGCTAAGAGCGGCCACTCCACGCGCCAGTGCAGTTTATGCGCATGTGCATCTTCAACCTCCTTATGTGGAGGCCTTTCAACCTCGATGCGACGGAGTAAGCTCTTTCAGGCCAAGTGGTTTTATCTCCGGAGCTGGGGTGAGTCGTCGGGATGACAGGCCAAGTGGTTTTATCTCCGGAGCTGGGGTGAGTCGTCGGGATGACAGGCCAAGCGGCGCGGGTGGTGATGAAGATAGTGGACTCGATTGCTTTTTGGCCAATCTTTGTAGGCTGGTTCGAAAGAATCCCAGTTCTTGTTGTAGTTTCTGTATCTCTTGAGGGCCTTGTTGTAATTTCTACTATTACCACAACTAAGTAATGCAGTTTCTAGGCTTTCGAGGCCCTTTCCTGTTTAAAAAAGAGTGTCTTGAGCCCTTGAAGTGATTTTGAGTTAATAAAATGTCGCTTTACCTAAAATCTCCCAGTAACATTTTTCAAAACAATTTCTTGGTTACCTTTTTTTCTTTTAGCATGATGTCACCTGATGGCGGCGATGGGCCTTGATGCGGGAAAATGGAAATACCCGAGTTTGGATGTACAGTAAAACCCTTTGTTTGTGGGCCTGCCGTACCTCTCGTCTCCGGCAAAGAGAAAAATGCACGCCCCCTCCGCGCAGCAGCGAACCTCGGAGATGGCGGCGGCGGCCGACGAGGCGTGGTGCCGGGAGACCTTCCCTCAGGTGATGGAGCTGGTGAGCCCGCGCCTTCCTCAGCGCGACGCCTGGGCCCTGCTCTCCATCAGCCCCTGGTGCCACCGCGCCCTCACCGCCAACCCCAAGCTCTGGGAGGTGCGTATCGCGCCGCGTCTACTCTCCCCTTCTACTGCGCTTTCTCAGGAGTTCATAACTAGCCATCTACCCTTTCGCTGCTTGCACAATCCCATTCCTGGGCGGGAGATACCGCTCGCAGTCGCATGAGATTATTTGATGCTTGATTTCTTGATTCAGTTTTAGCCCTGTGAAATTGTTACAACAGAGCACCTGTTCTTTCCAAGTTCACGGTATGAGCACCAGTCTCGGTGGCCTGCATACATGAGTACCCTAACTGAACAGTGAGGACAGGAGGCATATTGGGGATTTTTTTTTTGTCATTTGCCACACTTTACTCTGAAAGTTGAGCATTTGCCACATTGAAAACCACATGTCACAGTAGGTCTAGGACCTTTCCTTGCGAAATTTAGAATTACTCAGCTAGTTTGCGGCTTTGTGCAGCAATATCATGAAACTAGAATGTGTAACATACCGAACTGTTTGACCTTTTGAGTCCACTATGTGCAAATGCCTCTCTTACCAAATTAATAATAGGTACTTGACCTGCATGAGATGAAGAACGCCGGCGAACGACTTATTTCAGCGCTTTCACTGGTAATCATCATCCTAATTTCTGAGTCTTCTGGATAGTATTTTGTTCTGTTTTATGGTCATTCATTCTATGTTTAATAGGTATAACTCTTGTTGTGCATACTGTCTGACTAGCTTTTTTTGTTATATGCGCTGTTCCATTCTTATTTAGGCAAGGTATCGTCATCTTAAAGTACTTAACCTTGAATTTGCTCAAGATATTGATGACCGCCATTTTCTTCATCTAAAAGAAATGGTGAGATTCGCACTGCTTATGTACTTTTAAGGTTTCTTTGTAAGCATCAGAAGCTGTGCGCGGTTTAACATGCGATGATTTACAGGGTGCTATCTTACTAGAAGAATTGGAATTCCTGAACCTAAATGCATGTCAGAGGATCTCTGATAACGGAATTGAAGCTGTTACCAGTCTTTGCCCTAATCTTCGAGCCCTGTCTATCTATTGGATTGTTGGGTAAATTTCTTGCTGAATGTTTCCCTTATACATAAATCACACGTCTAATCGTTGGACTTGTTGGTGGGTCAGATTAACAGATGCAAGCATTGAACACACTGTGAAGAACTGCAAAAGCATAATAGACCTAAATCTGAGTGGCTGTAAGGTAGTGTTACCATACCATGTGTTTTCATTTTACAGTTTCTCAAACGACGAGGTTCTCTATGGTTATGCCAGGCTAAGCAGCTGACTTTAAATTTAAGCAGTTACATGTTTTCTTTATATCAATCTCCAATAACGTTATGCATAATCAATACTATATTAAGGACATGTGGTGTTTTTTTTTTTCTTTTGGAATCTGCAACATTTATCTTTTTTTACTTGAATCAGATGGGCATATAATAACACATCCTGTTTCATGCTGATTTGTTCTATGTAACTATAGAATCTACCTTGACCCCAACATATGTGCATATTCCGCTAAAACGATCAGAAGAACCATGTCACTCATCAAATACAGAACACGGTTGCTCTGCATATCCCTTTGTAGTCACACTGCTACGCTGCAGTTTTGACACATTTCTAAAATAACGGGGCGATGAAGCATTAGTTGTAGATTGCATCATACATGTCCAGATCTAACCTTTTTTTATGGCTTTTGCCCCATTGACTGGACACATGTAATACATCTGGTTATGATAACAAGTGGCGACATGAGCTAATGAAAGCTTTATATTTGCGCTTGCAGAATATATCAGATAGAGGCATACATTTAGTTACTGATAATTATCAAGGATTACAAAAGTTGGACATAACCAGGTACGATTAGATGCCGGGATCACATTTGTTTTTTCATTCTTAACATTTATCAGAATTTCACAGAATTTGAACACCTGGATATTCTGTGTGATATATTTATAGGTGCATTAAGTTGACAGATGAAGCTTTGCAAGAAGTTCTTCAGAAATGTTCTGCTCTTGAAAGCTTGAACCTTTATGCCCTTTCAAGGTAAGAGTACTCTCTCAAGATAATATTGAAAAATATCTTAGATAATTCTCTGTAGCAGCCATCTAACAGCCTACTTTGCATCATTCAGTTTTACCGACAAGGCTTATATAAAGATAGGAAATTTAACCAGACTTACTTTTCTAGACTTATGTGGGGCCCAGGTAACTGTTTATTCATCTTCTTGGAGTTGAACCATCAAACCATTCTGCTTATTAACTCATGGTTCCCAGAATCTAACTGACGACGGTCTTACCTGTATATCAAGATGCGGAAGTTTGACATATCTCAATTTGACTTGGTAAAGCCAAGAGCAAACTTTACTTTTCTCTCAGTATACTAATGGAATTAACTTGTGTTAATTGATCTCTGTAATAACTATATCGCAGGTGTGTACGTGTTACTGATGTTGGGGTCATAGCTATCGCACAAGGTTGTCGGTCCCTTGAACTACTAAGGTAAGGTGGTAATTTTGTTTTAATTTAAAGATAGTGCATCTCTTGTGGTTTATGCATATTCTGTTCTGTTTATGCAGTTTATTTGGAATACTTGGGGTAACTGATACCTGTCTGGAGGCTTTTTCAAAATCTTGCTCAAATAGTCTCACGACTCTAGATGTAAATGGATGTACTGGTATTAAGGTGAGGAAGTAGACCTATATTTTTAAGTTCAGAAATTTTCCAATTAGCCCTCCTGTTCTCTATGTTTGTTTGGGTTAACTGCTTGGCCAAAGCGCCATTAAATTGAAAATAACGTTATAATTTCCAAGTGGCATATGGCACAAACCGTGACAAACACATATAAGAGTAACTAATTTGGATCTATCCATTCCTGCCAAGCAACCCAAAATTTAGCACCAAACAAATAGAATTTAATTTCTTCCAGAGTTTTTTCTGCATCTTGGTTCTAATTAGCTCAAATGCTTATCCTATCTGAATGACATTAGGCCATAGACTTTAATTTTATGGTTAATCTCAGTCTCGCATAGAGGATGAGGCAGCTGGTTGGGGGAAATAAAAATGGATGTGTCATATATTACAAGTAATTGAGAAAATAAGGGATATTTACGTACGGTGCAAACTACACCAGTCTTAGATATGTATAGGTTTGCTAATCTGCATTCTCAGTGTAATTTAATTGATTGGCAGAGGAGGAGCTCAACTGACCTGATTCAGATGTTTCCGTTCTTGAGTTGCTTCAAGGTGCACAGCTAGCAACAACATGGATATTTGCTACAATTATCATTATCCCATTTGGCATTTAAAGCGTCCGAAATTTCTTGCTCTGGAAAAACGGACGGGGCAGTTTTTGCCGCCTACTGCTTGTTTGTATGTTGATCTGAGAGTTCACATAACTTGCATACAGTGATGCGTGGCATGTCTCATTACGAAATTTGGAAGCCATGGAGTTGATGTTCTTGTTGTTTTAACACTCACATTATTAGTCAGTGTAACACTTATGCGGACGGCTCAATTTTGTGTTAAGTGAGTATCTATTTTTTTAATGCTAACTAAGTTTCTGTTAATATTACACTGTAAAAGCATAATTTGTCATGCGACGGGCAACGTCATGCCCTATTATACTGTTATTTTCCCATTGATGTTAATGCAGTCCGTTATCTCATTTTTTGAATAAACAGTTTTAGTGTTTTATTTATTTATTTTTAGTTGTGGTTCATTGTGAAGCACTAGCGTTGACTGGTCCAAGTCTTGCTCCTCTAGAACTATCAAGATGTTTCGGCCAGAAACCTTAAAGAGCTCAACTTCACTTGCTCTTGACAACCGTGGACTTTAGAGCATATCATTTTCCATGAGCTCACATAGCGTAAATTTAAATGAGGTACCTGTCCTAAACTATTGATGGGTGCCAAAATTTATCAAGCCTCAGAACATTTTCTGTATCCAGATTACGCATGGGGCATCAAGAAGATAACAATTGAAAATTGCAAGAGGAGCTAGAAATCCTCAAAAGTTTGCGGATTTCCATTTCCTTGAAAAATTGAACATTCACAGTTGTCTAGACATCTGTTCCAAGAGTTTGGTGTCGGCATCACAAGGGATGCAAGCGGGATCCTGCCATATTCCACTTTTAGTTCATTTGATAATTTTTAGTTCATTTTTTTGCTCAAAATTTGAACTAGAAATCCTCAGATGAACTAGAAGTGGGATCTAGAGCAGATTGCCAACCCTTGATGACTTCATAACACAAGAATACGTACTGCCATTGAGAGTATCCATGTTGTATCCTGTATCGAGTTACTGTCCCTCCAATCTCAAAAAAAGAGAGGTTACCGTCCCTCCCAGGTGGCAGTCCCTGAAACGTCTTAAGGTCGGTGATTGCCCCAAGTCATAACT
This sequence comes from Lolium multiflorum, assembly GCA_030979885.1. Taxonomy (NCBI): domain Eukaryota; kingdom Viridiplantae; phylum Streptophyta; class Magnoliopsida; order Poales; family Poaceae; genus Lolium; species Lolium multiflorum. The sequence continues at coordinate 82,517,944 of CM061752.1, read as the reverse complement.
GACAAAGGGTTTGATGTTCCAAAGGCTCGAATTACAGCGTCGTGGGGATATCTCTCCATGTGTTCCCAGCTGCCTACAAAACATGACAATCCCTTGTCTCACCGAGGAGGATAACTGAATGCGAGGGTATAACATCCATCCCATGCTGACATTTGGTGCAATAATCTTGCATCACTTGAGGAACTGGAAATTCAGTATTGTCCAGAGCTAGTTTTAATCGGTGGAGCAAAGACAGTTGCAAGAATTAAGGTGCAGGTCGAGGAGAGGCCAGCACATACGGTACGTGTGCTTACATGGTTAGTTCATCGTGTGAATTCTTAACTCCATCTGACCATTTCAATACAGCTCAACTATTTGCTAAGAACATATACACCAAGTTATTAGGGCCTGGGAAGAGATTTAGAAATGAGGTTAGCGAAGAAACCACAGCATGTTTATATGGACTCAAAATCTGCAGCCGTTGCTTGCACATACAGGGTAACAGGGAAGGGTCCATGTTGACACTGACGCTGTGAACATGATGACAGTTTTACAGATTTCGGAGCAATGAGCAAGGCTGAGGTCAGACAAAGTTGAGGCCAAATTCTCTGGCCATCGAGGGGTGAGCAGTGAACACCACTACAAGAGTAGCGAGCAAGCTTATTCTGAATGAAGTGGTTCTAAGCTAGCCGTACAGTAAAAGGGTTACAATGGTATATCTCATTGCAAATCAACAATCTAAACGAGTCACCAATGCCCCCTGTCAACATGTTCCGCGAAATGACAAGAAAAAAGGGACATCCCCTGAACCTGAACTAGCCAATGAACACCTTGAAGACAAGTACCCAAATGTGGGGAGTTCTCTTCCGGTACATTTATGTGAGTACAGTTCTGCTAGTTAACCACACCAGATCGAAAGAGCTCTGCCTTGATCACTAAGCCTGGGGCTTCTCCTCTGCTTTCTTGGGCTGCAAAGAAAAGCAAATAGCAAGATTTTTATTAAGAGTTCAGAAAAGGAACAAAAACTGGTATGAAAGTATATTGAATAAAAGTCCTCAAGTCCAGAGAGTTAAACGAAACTGCTATCGAACCTATACTAGCAGATATTCAACATTTCACTAGCCATTTCTCTTCATGTACTCAATTTTTGTAAAGCGGACAGCCAATTTTGCTGCTCATCTGGGAGCAAAAGAGGGTTCTCGCTCTAAGACTAGCTTTGTCTGGGTTGTTACTACACCCTCTATAACGTGCTGTTTACAGCATAAGAGTGATTGCCCATCCACCTGGGGATTGTACCAAATCTACGATTTGCAATCTTCCGGTGAGATAGAGATGGAATTCCTTACCACCTACTTAACTATGTGCAGCCACCCCCCGATCTACCATGAATGGTGTTGATAGGCCGAGGAATACCCTAGTTCAATAAAGTAACTAGTTTTGTAAATATTTGTGATGAATTATTCTTAATCCATAGTAAATCCACCATACAGAAAATCGTTTATGACAATAATGGGCACTGTCTTATATATAAAGAAAGTAAATGCACCATGCATGTCTATGTAAACAAAACTAAAATTTAACACATGTACTTTGAACCCCATAACTTCTGGGAGCAACATGGCTACACACGAGTTAGCTATCTTAAGAATATTAGACAAACACAATGGAAATGAAAGATACATAGTTCTCTAAATTTCACTTGTGAATGAATCCCTGGTACGCCGCTGACCTACTACTATGCATTGAAAGAAACAAATAAGCTCCTCCAAACATGACAATGGGCACGAAAGCAACCAAAGATAATGTGTAATGGCCAAAAAAGATGTAAATACTGAAGACAAATATATAATTTGTTTTTAGGAAAAATATTGAAGATAAGAGCACGTATGATATCTGCAGAAAAGCAGATCCCGTGCTACTAGGAAGCATCAAGTTCTCACGAGCAGAAGGAAATATTGGGCCATACACAACATGTAGAAGTATGTATGCACTGTATACAGGTAGGTAACAGTAAAAAGTGTGTAGTTAGAAAATAAATGATGTCCAGATGTCCAGGAAGTATTGGATATGGATGCAAGTGGGATTCTACTTCTAAGTCATTTAGCTGACTTGTGGATTTGAAGATGACTTATAAGTGGGACATTAGTGGGATCAAACTTTACACCTGGAATTGGAGTGCGCAATGTGCAGGTGATTATTTTGAGTACTTCAGTGGAAAAATTGTGCTCAAGAGAAACGTGTGGCTGCCTCTGGTTCGGGTTTATATGTCAGGTAACAGTACAAGCTGGCAGATTAGAGAAACATATATTATCCAGATGTCCATGGGCTATTGGAGTATGCAATGTGCATCTGATTACTTTGGGGTTTCAGTGGAGAACTTCTGCACAGGAGAAACTTATGAAATTTTGATCCGATTATTAGTTAACTTCTTTCTCTAAAGATAAGCATAGCCACACAACTATATCTTACCTATTATACGGTCTTCTTTTACTAATGTCAGGTTTTAAAGTAATTAAAAAATTAACTTACAATAAAAATGTTAAGTTATGACACTTCATACCATGAATCAATCTAGAAAATTTAAAATTCAAAAATGTTCTGTGATTGGCTCAGCTTCTGCTGATTGAAAATCCTTCAGAAACTAAACTTTATCTGCAGCAGGAACACAAAGTACTCTGTGTTACCTAAATTTTAAAAATTGTTCATAAAAAGTTACGAAGAATATTCAGAAGGTTGGCTCAGGAGGCTTCTAAAATGGTAACTCAACATGTTTGTTCAATTTCTATATTTACACGATGGGCAGTATGAGCCAATGCAGTCTACTCGAACAAAATAGTTAAGGGCTAGGGATGATACGCCAAGCATTTAATTCTTATCAATCCAGGTACAAGTTTCTGTTAGAGTAGAATTATTTAAATATGAGAGTATAAACGGGCAAACAACGCACTAGAAATTAAACCCACGTTTTTTTTTTACTTCCAATCACATGAATTGCCTATGAAAGTGAATGTTCCGCGAACCAAGCATGATAAATGCATACTGGAGGCTTGCAGTAGTGTTGCTAACTCACCCTTATCCAATTGGATTATAAATGCCAAACGAACTAGTGATCCTACCTCGCTTTTATAGAAGTAGACATGGACAGGCATTTTCATTTCAGGAAAGCAGAACACAGACAATGCTACGTTGTTATTGATCTACAGTACAAAAATGAAAATCCGTCTTGCTTCAATCTACATGTTGGATAATGAGCATAATATGTTTGATAAAGGGAGCAGAAGTTCCATAGCCATCCAATACACGCATATACAAGACGAATGAGCGGAAACGTACACTAATATCCGCGTTCTAATGTTTGGACAGGGGATTTCAGTGCTATACAGTATGATGCACACTAGCACGGATGGTGTTGGACGGAAAGAGCAGCGAACAAAACAAAGCAGGAGAAGACGCACCTTGATCCCGGGGAACGACATTCCGAGCTCCTCCTCTGGGATGACGACGGGCCACTTCTCCCCGGCCTCACGGAAGAGCTGCTCGGTCTCGAGGAGGCGGCCTCGGGAGAGGATCTGGTCGCGCATGCCCTGCGCGGTGGCGCCGTCAGCGGCGACGAAGGCCTCCTCGGAGCCGTTGACGTAGGTGACGAGGACGCGCGGGGGCGGCTGGGCCTTGGGGTCCTCGGATTCCGGCGGAGTGGGCAGGCGCCGCAGCTCGACGGAGCAGGCTGGGTTGGAGTCCTTGGCCTTGCGGCCGTTGCACTGCGCGAGGAGCTCCACCGCCGCCGCCTTGCGCGGGTCCAGCGGGTTGTACTCCACCACCACCTTGGACAGGAACTTGAGCATCTCTCCTCCTCTGGCCGGCGGTGGCGCGCGACGGCGGGGGACGAAGCGGTGGAGAGGAGGCGGCGCCGAACCCTTCTTCCTGCGGGGCAGATCACGAGAAGCTCTTCCTTTTTGGTTGTGCTGAAGTGGGCTTGCAGGCACACCTCGCATAACCTGCAAGGCCCACACAGCCTGCTAATATTTTAAACAAAAAAAAACACAGCCTGCTAATAAAAAGGTAAGAGGATTATTTGACGTTTTACGGCGAGCCGCGAGCGGAAATACTGAATGGAACCCGTCTCCGCGCGAGGATGAAAACTAACCAATCAGGAAGCACCACGGAGCTGACAACATGTGTATTTTTGGCACGTATAGAATTGTATATTCACTGTATCTAAAAACAGGCATTTGACATTAACTCCGCTATTAACTCGTGTGTCCTTCTCCTGAGCAACTCCTCCCCAGACCATCCGTTCCCCAACCCCGGTTCCCACTTCCCACCACCACCCGCGCCTGCCGTCTCGCTCGAGCGCGCCGCCCCACGATTGCCGCCTGTTGCCTGCCAAAACCCACCGGCGAGCAGTGGTTAAGCAACACGAAGAGCCGGGAGGCTTCAAGGCGGCAGCGGGCCCTGGTCCCTCGACGTCGTCCCGCAAATGCTCCGGCACACGTCCTGGCGGTTGCAGGCGTGCCACCTGACCTATACCTGGTCAGAAGGTGTTGGATTGCTTCGATTAGTTTCCTGCATGGCAGACACGTAAACATTAAATACGAGCCCTATCGGCTCTCAGGTTGCCCTGCGGATCGGCTCAAAGAGCCGATCGCCCCATGGTTCATGTTGGATTTTCAATGGCATGGGGATCCTGCTTGATCATAACAAAGCTAAACCAATCTACGACAGTTTAGGGTTTTCACCGTATGATCGGAACATCCTACGCGTAGTTGAGCCTAATAAACACGAAAGATAATGGAAAACTAACCCTAAAAGAGGCCTAAAAACCAACATTAAGTTAATTCCCGGAACATCCCTCTTAGGACTAACAAACCACACCTAACGCACTACCGGATCGTTCAACCCGTTTGCAAGGCCTAACCATACGGATATTAAACTAATCCTTGAAGAACAAGGAGCAACTATAACAGATCGGATCTACTAAGTAACGAACAAGCAAGATGCTGCCCTTACACCTGGATAGGTGTAAGGGCAGCTAGATATTGAGGGACGGCACAGCTAAGCAGATATGCGTAAGAAAAGCATCTATGCAAGCCCCAAAACATCTACGATAAGTAGTGCTACTCGCCATCAACAACGCTTCAGCACGAGCAACACAAGGTAAACGAATAAACGTTGTGCTGCCTAGATCGCAAGATGCGATCTAGGCAGCATGATGCTTACCCGGAGAAACCCTCGAAAGAAGGGGTGGCGATGCGCCTGATTTGTGTTTGTTGTGAACATGATTGTCCTCCTTTTCCGATAACCCTAGATACATATTTATAGTCCAAGGGACTTTCTAATTCGGGATGTGCACCTAACCGTGCACGAGTTAAACTCTATCTTTTAATCTAAACTAAGATACGATCTACTATATTACAGATACACGGGCAATTAAGCCCAAACTCTTCGTGCAAGGCCGCTTCAAAGATGCTCCACGCGTGTATCCTTCAAGCCCATCTTCACTTACGGCCCACCTCCTGATTTGGCCAAAATCTGGTGATAACACATGCCCCCCTGGTTTTGGTAATGATAATTTCAAAACCACCCTGTTTTTCTTCGAGGGGTCATGTCTTGGCAGAGCAGAACCGTCGCAGTATTCTTCATCATGACACCTTGCCTTCTCAACTTCTCTGCACGACTTGACAGTTTTGGCACCACATCCTCGAAAACTGCTTAAGCATTAAATCTCTGCTATATCCCCTTTTATTTAGCCACTTCTTGCAGTTCCCGTCTTCGTCTCTTTCGCATTAGCACTCCAAAAGCCCTCCTCCGCCACCATGTCTTCCTCTTCTTCCTCCTCTTCTTCGTCAAGCCTCTCTGTCCAATCCTCCCCCTCCGAGAGCCGACGCCGGAGTGGGACCCGCAGGAGGCCCACGCGGCCAACATCCGCCGCGCCATAGCCGACGGGGATGAGTCGAGCCACGACTTCTCCGTCTGGTCGGAGGACGACAAGTCCTCGACCGACGGGGAGAGCGACCTCCGCTTCCTCGCCCGGGGAATCGGAGGAGGAGAGCGACGACGATCGCTTCTCCTGCGATTTCACCTCCTCCGAGGAGGTGAAGGAGGAAGAAGAGGAGGAGGACGACACCTCCTCCGACGAGCCGCCGGCCAAGCGCCTCTGCCCTTGGCCGGGCAACCTCAGCGATTTCGACAGCGACGACGACGACGCTGATGAAGAGGACGAGGACAACGAGGGTCCTCCTGGCGGCCGCGGCAGCAGCGACGACGAGCCCACCGAGAGCGGCGGCGACGGCGATGACGAGGGAAGCAATGACCGTAGATAGGATCCTTAGAATAGGACCAGTAGCAGTAGACGGGGCAATGTACTCCCCCTAGTTCCTCCTTTTGAGAGCAACCAGCTCTTTGTGTAAGAAATCTTGCTATCAATGAAAAATTTCCTTCAACTTGATCTTGTCGATTCCCTTTACGCTATTTTAGCCGATTTCCCCTCGCATCTTTTGCCGATTGTCAACTCAGTCAATATTCAATGAGCCGATGGCAACGCATCGGTCTCTTACGATAAATCTCGAGATAGATCAATTCAGATCCCCAAATTTCAGTCAGGACCAAATCGCAATCGTGCAAACCCTAGATCTTGGAAATGCAAATCCAACTTCCACAAAAATCCAAGGGCGGAATCATCCAGCTCACGGTCTCTGGCCTGTCAGTAATCCTTAAGTTTCAAACATTCTTCTGCCGCATCCGCCTCTTCCAACCCCCTTGGCTTTCAGGAGAGTTTTAGAACTGCCGCTGGATCAACTCGAATGCTGAAACTGACACTTTTGCAGAACAGGCACCACTTGTCCACAAATTTTCTTGTAATATAACGGCCTTTTCTACAAATTGGCGGCTCTATTCTGCAAGAATTCACCATCTTTCAACGAAGTTGTGACGCAGAGCCAGCCGATTCGAACAAAATCGGCTCCCTAGAGCAAAGAACCTTCAGGGCGAGCTGCCCCCGAGCCTCAGCCAAAGCGAGAACAGAAGTGGACCAGCCAAATGGGCCATCATCGGCTTCCAAGTTGTAATGCAGAGCCAACCGATTCCCACAAAATCGGCTCCTTAGAGCAAAAATCCTTCAGGGCAAGCTGCCCCCCGAGTCTCTCCTTTACATCGAAACTGGCAGGAAAGCTTACGCCCAAAGAGCCAATGTACTAAAAGGGCTTGGAAAGATCAGCAGCTTCCTTGAACTAAGAAGTCTCAAATGTACCGGCTTCCAATTCCTCCTAGCTCAATTCTTGTGATTTGTTGCCCCAATTGGCTCGCCCTTTCTCTGATCTGCATGCTTGTACTGCCCTTGTTGTCTGTTAGGGCCGTGATCTCTCAGGCTTGCTGACGTGTCGCTCGACCCTAGATATCGAGCCGGCCTCTCCATAGCACGTGATGAACCAAGTCCAAGCTCCAATGCCTCCAAGCCCTGCTTTCTTTCCTCATTGAAACATTGGTCGAAAACTCTGTAGTCGGCTTGATGCGCGTAGATGTACACGTCCGTTGGGAACCCCAAGAGGAAGGTATGATGCGCACAGTGGCAAGTTTTCCCTCAGAAAGAAACCAAGGTTTAATCGAACCAGGAGGAGCCAAGAAGCACGTTGAAGGTTGATGGTCGCGAAATGTGATGCGGCGCAACACCAGGGATTCCGGCGCCAACGCGGAACCTGCACAACACAACCAAGTACTTTGCCCCAACGAAACAGTGAGGTTGTCAATCTCACCGGCTTGCTGTAACAAAGGATTAAGCGTATCGAGTGGAAGATGTTTGCAAAGAAAACAGTAAACACAATTGCATTAGATTGTATGCTATGTAAAGAATAGGACCGGGGTCCACAGTTCACTAGAGGTGTCTCTCCCATAAGATAAAAGCATGTTGGGTGAACAAATTACAGTCGGGCAATTGACAAATAGAGAAAGGCATAACAATGCATATACATGATATGATAAATATAGTGAGATTTAATTGGGCATTACGACAAAGTACATAGACCGCCATCCAACTGCATCTATGCCTAAAAAGTCCACCTTCAGGTTATCATCCGAACCCCATTCAGTATTAAGTTGCTAAGCAACAGACAATTGCATTAAGTATGGTGCGTAATGTAATCGACAACTACATCCTTAGACATAGAATCAATGTTTTATCCCTAGTGGCAACAGCACATCACAACCTTAGAACTTTCTGTCACTGTCCCAGGTGTCAATGAAGGCATGAACCCACTATCGAGCATAAATACTCCCTCTTGGAGTTAAGAGTAAAAACTTGGCCAGAGCCTCTACTAATAACGGAGAGCATGCAAGATCATAAACAACACATAAACAATAGATTGATAATCACCATAATCATAGTACTCTCTATCCATCGGATCCCGACAAACACAACATATAGAATTACAGATAGATGATCTTGATCATGTTAGGCAGCTCACAAGATCCAACAATGAAGCACAACAAGGAGAAGACGACCATCTAGCTACTGCTATGGACCCATGGTCCAGGGGTGAACTACTCACTCATCACTCCGGAGGCGATCATGGCGATGAAGAGTCCTCCGGGAGATGAATCCCCTCTCCGGTCTCCTGAATCCCCCGAGATGGGATTCGCGGCGGCGGCGTCTCTGGAAGGTTTTCCGTATCGTGGCTCTCGGTACCGGGGTTTCGCGACGGAGACTTTAAGTAGGCGGAAGCAACGCGGGGGCCACACGAGGTGCCCGGGGGTAGGGCCGCGCGGCGGGCCGGGCCGCGCCGCCCTGTCCCCTGGCTGCCTCGTGGCCCCTTCGTTATCTCTTCGGTCTTCCGGAAGCTTCGTGCAAAAATAGGACCTGGGCGAAAGTTTCGTCCAATTCCGAGAATATTTCCTTACTAGGATTTCTGAAACCAAAAACAGCAGAAAACAGCAACGGCATCTTGTTAATAGGTTAGTTCCAGAAAATGCATAAATATGACATATAATGTGCATAAAACATGTAGGTATCATCAATAAAGTAGCATGGAACATAAGAAATTATCGATACGTTGGAGACGTATCAGCATCCCCTTAGTTCTGCTCGTCCCGAGCAGGTAAAACGATAACAAAGATAATTTCTGAAGTGACATGCCATCATAATCTTGATCATACTATTTGTAAACATATGTAATGAATGCAGCGATCAAAACAAAGGTAATGACATGAGTAAACAAGTGAATCATATAGCAAAGACTTTTCATGAATAGTACTTCAAGACAAGCATCAATAAGTCTTGCATAAGAGTTAACTCATAAAGCAATAAATCAAAGTAAAGGTGTTGAAGCAACACATAGGAAGATTAAGTTTCAGCGGTTGCTTTCAACTTATAACATGTATATCTCATGGATATTGTCAACATAAAGTAGTATAACAAGTGCAATATGCAAGTATGTAAGAATCAATGCACAGTTCACACAAGTGTTTGCTTCTTGAGGTGGAAGGAGATAGGTAAACTGACTCAACAATAAAAGTAAAAGAAAGGTCCTTCAAGAGGAAAGCATCGATTGCTGTATTTGTGCTAGAGCTTTTATTTTGGAAACATGAAACAATTTTGTCAACGGTAGTAATAAAGCATATGAGTTATGTAAATTATATCTTACAAGTTGCAAGCCTCATGCATAGTATACTAATAGTGCCCGCACCTCGTCCTACTTAGCTTGGACTACCGGATCTTTGCATGCCATGTTTCAACCAAGTGTCACAAAGGGGTACCTCCATGCCGCCTGTACAAAGGTCTAAGGAGAATGCTCGCATTTTGGATTTCTCGCTTTTGATTATTCTCAACTTAGACATCCATACCGGGACAACATGGACAACAGATAATGGACTCCTCTTAAATGCATAAGCATGTAGCAATGATTATTATTCTCATATGAGATTGAGGATATATGTCCAAAACTGAAACTTCCACCATGATTCATGGCTTTAGTTAGCGGCCCAATGTTCTTCTCTAACAATTTTGCATGCTCCAACCACTAAAATGATAGATCCTTCAGACAAGACGGACATGCATAGCAACTCACATGATATTCAACAATAGTTGATGGCGTTCCCCAGAAGCATGGTTATCGCACAACAAGCAACTTAATAAAAGATAAAGTGCATAAGTACATATTCAATACTACGATAGTTTTTAAGGCTACTTTGTCCCATGAGCTATGTATTGCAAAGGTGAATGATGGAATTTTAAAGGTAGCACTCAAGCAATTTACTTTGGAATGGCGGAGAAATACCGTGTAGTAGGTAGGTATGGTGGACACAAATGGCATAGTAGTTGGCTCAAGGATTTTGGATGCATGAGAAGTATTCCCTCTCGATACAAGGTTTAGGCTAGCAAGGTTATTTGAAGCAAACTCAAGGATGAACAGTGCAGCAAAACTCACATAAAAGACATATTGTAAACATTATAAGACTCTACACCGTCTTCCTTGTTGTTCAAAACTCAATACTAGATATTATCTAGACCTTAGAGAGACCAAATATGCAAATCAAATTTTAGCAAGCTCTATGTATTTCTTCATTAATGGGTGCAAAGTATATGATGCAAGAGCTTAAACATGAGCACAACAATTGCCAAGTATCACATTATCCAAGACATTTTAGAATTACTACATGTAGCATTTTCCAATTCCAACCATATAACAATTTAACGAAGAAGAAACTTCGCCTTGAACATTATGAGTAAAGCCTAAGGACACATGTGTCCATATGCAACAGCGGAGCGTGTCTCTCCCACAAAGTGAATGCTAGGATCCATTTTATTCAAACAAAAACAAAAACAAAAACAAACCGACGCTCCAAGTAAAGAACACAAGATGTGATTGAATAAAAATATAGTTTCAGGGGAGGAACCTGATGATGTTGTCGATGAAGAAGGGGATGCCTTGGGCATCCCCAAGCTTAGACGCTTGAGTCTTCTTAAAATATGCAGGGGTGAACCACGGGGCATCCCCAAGCTTAGAGCTTTCACTCCTCTTGATCATAGTATATCATACTCCTCTCTTGACCCTTGAAAACTTCCTTCACACCAAACTTCAAGCAAACTCATTAGAGGATTAGTGCACAATTAATAATTCACACATTCAGAGGTGACACAAACATTCTTTTCACTTCTGGACATTGCATAAAGCTACTGGACATTAATGGATCAAAGAAATAAATCCAACATAGCAAAAGAGGCAATGCGAAATAAAAGGCAGAATCTGTCAAAAACAGAACAGTCCGTAAAGACGAATTTAAAGCTGGCACCAGACTTGCTCAAATGGAAAAACTCAAAACTAATGAAAGTTGCGTACATATCTGAGGATCACGCTCGTAAATTGGCAGATTTTTTCGAATTTTCTACAGAGAACTGTGCCCAGATTCGTGACAGACAGCAATGCTGTTTCTGCGCAGCGATCCTAAATATAACATCAACTTTGACATAGAAACTTTACTTGGCACAAAAACATGATAAGGAGAGGTTGCTACAGTAGTAAACAACTTCCAAGACTCAACAAAACAAAAAATTGCTGTAGGTAAAAACATGGGTTGTCTCCCATAAGCGCTTTTCTTTAACGCCTTTCAGCTAGGCGCAGAAAGTGCAAATCAAGTAACATCGAGAGTAGAAGCATCAACATCATAGCTTGTTCTAATAATAGAATCAAAAGGCAACTTCATTCTCTTTCTAGGGAAGTGTTCCATACCTTTCTTGAGAGGAAATTGATATTTAATATTACCTTCCCTCATATCAATAACAGCACCAACGGTTCGAAGAAAAGGTCTTCCCAACACAATAGGACAAGATGCATTGCATTCGATATCCAAGACAACAAAATCAACGGGGACAAGGTTATTGTTAACCGTAATATGCACATTATCAATCCTCCCCAAAGGTTTCTTTTTAACATTATCGGCAAGATTAACATCCAAATAACAATTCTTCAATGGTGGCAAGTCAAGCATATCATAAATCTTTTTAGGCATAACAGAAATACTTGCACCAAGATCACATAAAGCATTACATTCAAAGTCATTGAATTTCATTTTAATGATGGGCTCCCAACCATCTTCTAGCTTTCTAGGAATAGAAGTTTCAAGTTTTAGTTTCTCTTCTCTAGCTTTTATGAGAGCATTTGTAATATGTTTTGTAAAGGCTAAATTTATAGCACTAGCATTAGGACTTTTAGCAAGTTTTTGTAAGAACTTTATAACTTCAGAGATGTGGCAATCATCAAAATCTAAATCATTATGAGCTACAGCAATGGGATCATTGTTCCCAAGGTTGGAAAAAATTTCAGCAGTTTTATCACAAGCAGTTTCAGCAGTTTTAGCAATTTCAGGCAGTTTTGTTCGCTTTGCACTAGGAGTAGAAACATTGCCAACACCAATTATATTACCATTGATAGTAGGAGGTGCAGCAACATGTGGATAATTAGCATTACTAGTGGTGGTAATAGTCCAAACTTTAGCTACATTATTCTCTTTAGCTAGTTTTTCATTTTCTTCTCTATCCCACCTAGCACGCAGTTCAGCCATTAATCTTATATTCTCATTAATTCTAACTTGGATGGCATTTGCTGTAGTAGTAATCTTATTATCAATATCATTATTAGGCATAACTTTCAATTTTAAAAGATTAACATCAGAGGCAAGTCTATCAACTCTAGAAGCAATAGTATCAATTTTATCAAGCTTTTCCTCAACAGATTTGTTAAAAGCAGTTTGTGTACTAATAAATTCTTTAAGCATGGCTTCAAGACCAGAGGGTACATTCCTATTATTGTTGTAAGAATTCCCATAAGAATTACCATAACCATTACCATTAGCAGAAGGATATGGCCTATAGTTATTACCAGAGTTGTTCCTATAAGCATTGTTGTTGAAATTATTATTTTTAATGAAATTCACATCAACATTTTCTTCTTGAGCAACCAATGAAGCTAAAGGAACATTATTTGGATCAACATTAGATCTACCATTCACAAGCATAGACATAATCACATCAATCTTATCACTCAAGGAAGAGGTTTCTTCAACAGAATTTACCTTCTTACCTTGTGGAGCTCTTTCCGTGTGCCATTCAGAGTAATTTATCATCATATCATCAAGAAGTTTTGTAGCCGCCCCCAATGTGATGGACATAAAGGTACCTCCAGCAGCTGAATCCAATAAATTCCGCGAAGAAAAATTTAGTCCTGCATAGAAGGTTTGGATGATCATCCAAGTAGTCAGTCCATGGGTTGGGCAATTCTTTACCAAAGTTTTCATTCTCTCCCATGCTTGAGCAACATGTTCAGTATCTAATTGTTTAAAATTCATTATGCTACTTCTCAAAGATATAATTTTAGCGGGAGGATAATATCTACCAATAAAAGCATCCTTGCATTTAGTCCATGAATCAATACTATTCTTAGGCAAAGATAGCAACCAATCTTTAGCTCTTCCTCTTAATGAGAAAGGAAACACTTTCAATTTAATAATATCACCATCTACATCCTTATACTTTTGCATTTCACAAAGTTCAACAAAATTATTGAGATGGGCAGCAGCATCATCAGAACTAGCACCAGAAAATTGATCTCTCATGACAAGATTTAGTAAAGCAGGTTTAATTTCAAAGAATTCTGCTGTAGTAGCAGGTGGAGCAATAGGTGTGCATAGGAAATCATTATTATTTGCATTTGTGAAGTCACACAACTTAGTATTTTCAGGGGTATTCATTTTAGCAACGGTAAATAAAACAAACTAGATAAAGTAAATGCAAGTAACTAATTTTTTTTGTGTTTTTGATATAGAGAGCAAGACAGCAAATAAACTAGCAACTAATTTTTTTGTATTTTGATTTAGTGCAGCAAACAAAGTAGTAAATAAAATAAAGCAAGACAAAAACAAAGTAAAGAGATTGAGAAGTGGAGACTCCCCTTGCAGCGTGTCTTGATCTCCCCGGCAACGGCGCCAGAAAAAGGCTTGATGCGCGTAGATGTACACGTCCGTTGGGAACCCCAAGAGGAAGGTATGATGCGCACAGTGGCAAGTTTTCCCTCAGAAAGAAACCAAGGTTTAATCGAACCAGAGGAGCCAAGAAGCACGTTGAAGGTTGATGGTCGCGAAATGTGATGCGGCGGAATTCCGGCGCCAACGCGGAACCTGCACAACACAACCCAAGTACTTTGCCCCAACGAAACAGTGAGGTTGTCAATCTCACCGGCTTGCTGTAACAAAGGATTAAGCGTATCGAGTGGAAGATGTTTGCAAAGAAAACAGTAAACACAATTGCAGTAGATTGTATGCTATGTAAAGAATAGGACCGGGGTCCACAGTTCACTAGAGGTGTCTCTCCCATAAGATAAAAGCATGTTGGGTGAACAAATTACAGTCGGGCAATTGACAAATAGAGAAAGGCATAACAATGCATATACATGATATGATAAATATAGTGAGATTTAATTGGGCATTACGACAAAGTACATAGACCGCCATCCAACTGCATCTATGCCTAAAAAGTCCACCTTCAGGTTATCATCCGAACCCCATTCAGTATTAAGTTGCTAAGCAACAGACAATTGCATTAAGTATGGTGCGTAATGTAATCGACAACTACATCCTTAGACATAGAATCAATGTTTTATCCCTAGTGGCAACATCACATCACAACCTTAGAACTTTCTGTCACTGTCCCAGGTGTCAATGAAGGCATGAACCCACTATCGAGCATAAATACTCCCTCTTGGAGTTAAGAGTAAAAACTTGGCCAGAGCCTCTACTAATAACGGAGAGCATGCAAGATCATAAACAACACATAAACAATAGATTGATAATCACCATAATCATAGTACTCTCTATCCATCGGATCCCGACAAACACAACATATAGAATTACAGATAGATGATCTTGATCATGTTAGGCAGCTCACAAGATCCAACAATGAAGCACAACAAGGAGAAGACGACCATCTAGCTACTGCTATGGACCCATGGTCCAGGGGTGAACTACTCACTCATCACTCCGGAGGCGATCATGAAGATGAAGAGTCCTCCGGGAGATGAATCCCCTCCCTGGCAGGGTGCCGGAGGCGATCTCCCGAATCCCCCGAGATGGGATTCGCGGCGGCGGCGTCTCTGGAAGGTTTTCCGTATCGTGGCTCTCGGTACTGGGGTTTCGCGACGGAGACTTTAAGTAGGCGGAAGGGCAACGCGGGGGCCACACGAGGTGCCCAGGGGGTAGGACCGCGCGGCCAGGGCCCGGGCCGCGCCGCCGTCCCCTGGCTGCCTCGTGGCCCCACTTCGTTATCTCTTCGGTCTTCTGGAAGCTTCGTGCAAAAATAGGACCCTGGGCGAAAGTTTCGTCCAATTCCGAGAATATTTCCTTACTAGGATTTCTGAAACCAAAACAGCAGAAAACAGCAACTGGCTCTTCGGCATCTTGTTAATAGGTTAGTTCCAGAAAATGCATAAATATGACATATAATGTGCATAAAACATGTAGGTATCATCAATAAAGTAGCATGGAACATAAGAAATTATCGATACGTTGGAGACGTATCACGGCTCATCAAAGAGATTCTCAAGTCGATGTCCAAGCATCGGCTATGCCGAAATTTTTTGTATTTTCGATTTTTTATTAGCCGATCGATCTCATGAATCGGCTTCCCCTGGGTACATACTTCATGGTCTTGTACCTTCTCTGTGTGTATGCCCCCCGAGCCGAATCCTTCAAGTGATTGAAGATATCGGCTTTTCAGCCAATTCAAGCTTGTCTCACCACTCACCATGCGAAATAGCACATCAGTAAACACGGGTGGTGGGAATAATTTTAGCCGATTGCTGGAATCGGCTCCCCTTGCAGTTGTTGATCCAACTATTTGCTGATAAATGTTGGTCGTGGCTTATCCCCAGGACCAATGTCAATCTCTTCTAGTTCATCAGCCGATGTAAACCCAGCTTTCCATTGCCTGCCAAATCAATGATGAACACAGGCAGAAGGTAGGTTGAGGCTAATTGTGGCCGATTGCTAGAATCGGCCTCCTTTTCCATTGCGATGTCTGACGAGGGTTTACAACTCCTTGGTTCTCTGCTATGACGATGTGGCATGTCTGAGGTGAGATCCTTGCTTCTTATTTTTTGGGGCCGATCGCCGGGATCGGCCTTGCCACGTACGTCCATAGACTTGGATCTTGCTACTCTGTCAGGCCAGTGGATAAGACTAGCCTCACCCCGTTTTTTGTAGCTTCGATGCGCTCACAGCCGTCCAGATTGATTCCAGAGAGCGGCTCTTGGTTATTTGCTTCCCAGATGTTCATGGCAGCCAAAGAGATATCGACTGAATCATCTGCATGAACAACCTCCACTTCATCTCCATCCCATTGTATGATGCACTGATGCATTGTGGATGGAATGCAACAGTTAGCGTGGATCCAATCCCTTCCTAGCAGAACAGCATAAGTGCTCTTGCTGTCGACGATGAAGAAGGATGTAGGGATGGTCTTTCGGCCGACAGTTAAGTCCACGTTCAGAACACCCTTGGCTTCTGACGGTTGGCCGTTGAAATCGCTTAGCGTGACGTTGGTCTTGATCAGATCTTCATTGGAACGTCCCAAACGTCGTAACATGGAGTACGGCATTATGTTGACTGCTGCTCCCGTGTCAACCAGCATCTTGCTGATAGGCTGCCCATTGATATAACCCTTCAGGTATAGGGCCTTCAGATGCCTATAGCTCCTTTCTCGTGGCTTCTCAAAGATAACTGGCCGTGGCCCGCAATCAAACTGTGCCACTGATACTTCCTCGTCTTTTGGAGCACAAAACTCTGACGGGAGAACGAACACCATGTTTGTATCAGCCGATGTCCCTGCATCGGCTTTTGTCTGCTTGGGTCGCCACACTTTCTTTGGTGGGCGAGCCTCTGTCTCCAGTGTTTGCTGAATTTTCACGGCCAGATCAGGCCGTGCTTTCCTCAACGTGTACAGGTACTGCGCCTCGGCTTCTTCCAAGTTTCTGAGCCGTTGCACTCTGCGCTTTTGGGAGTGGCTGAGTCCATCAGGACACCACCTTGGTCGGTGATATCTATCTTCTTCTTCTGACTCCTCAAAGTCTTCATCTTGGGATGACTCAGCTCGTTTGTTCTGAGGTGGGAGAGGTCCTAGACGCTTGAACACTGAAACTTCATTTGCTCCCTTCCTCTTCTGCTTACATTCTGGGCAGTTCTCGATTGTAGGCAATCGGCTCATTCCTGAGTCCCAGCAGTGTTTGAAGAAAGGACAATTCCAATGCCTGTCCATGTCCTCTTGCTCCCTTGACCTCCCTCTGGCGTGACGCTCATACCCTTCGTATCGACGGTATTTCCTGTTGTCTGCATCAGACCGACGATATCTGTCATCATCTACGTCGTAGCGCCGACGTCGGTCGTATTGCTGTTCATATTTGTTAAGGAGGTGCGCGGATAGTGGTCGTTGATACCGCACGCTGATAACCTCTTCCTCAGTCAAATACCGTCTGTCATCATGCTGGGGCCGGTCGCGTGGATCGGCCTCCATTTTATCTTTGCCGCGAGAGCGACTACTCTCTGGCTTATCATTGCCATGGCGATCTGCAAGCCCTGCCATATTGATATCAAACGAAAACCTGGCTCGCGTCCTATGCAGTGACTGAGATCGACCATGTTGACTTCCGGAAATGGCTGCGTGTCAACTCTCATGGGAAACTGACCGAAGAGTAACCGGCCTTGTTCTATCGCCATCTGAATCTGTCCGCGCAGGACTTTGCAGTCGTTGGTGGCATGGGTGAACGTATGATGCCATTTGCAGTATGGCCTGCCGTTCATCTCTTGTGGCGTGGGGATTTTGTGGCCTTCGGGTAACTTCAGCTGTTTCTCCTTCAGCAGCAAATCAAAAATTTGCTCCGTTTTGCTCAAATCGAAGTCAAACCCCTTCACCGGCCCTGGTTGTTTCACCCACTTGCAGGACACGGGTTTTGCCCCCCGGGTCCACTCAGCTACCGCGACCTCCTGATCTCCTGCAGAATCTTCATCTTCGTCCGTCTCGATCAGGGCGACGCGCTTGTACTTGTCCTGGTACAATTCTGGATGGCGCTGTTCATATGCTGTCAACTTCTGAACCATGTGCGCCAGTGAATTGTACTCTGCTTGGAAGGTCACATCTTTGAGCGGCGCTGACAGGCCTGCTATCGCCAGCTCGCATGCTTCCTTCTCAGATAGGCAAACCGAATAACACGGTCCTGAACCTCTGGATGTACTCAGATACCGTCTCTCCTCGTCTCTGCCGAACTTGGGTCAGATCGGCAAGGCTAGCTTCAGTAGCTTCTGAATGATATTGTACGTGGAATTGCTCTTCCAGCTGCTTCCACGTCCGAACCGAGTCTGGTAGCAACGAGGTGTACCACCCAAAGGCTGGACCCGTGAGAGACTGTGAGAAGAACCTCACACGCAGCTCGTCTGAAGCTGAGACCATACCCAACTGTGCCAAGTATCGGCTCACGTGCTCAATTGAGCTGGTTCCTTCTGATCCACTGAATTTCGTGAAGTCAGGGAGCCGATACTTAGGTGGCAGCGGGATCAGGTCGTAGTCGTTGGGATACGGCTTGGAATAGCCGATCATTCTCTTCTTCGGCAGGATGCCGAACTGTTCTCTCATGATTGCGGTGATCTCATCCACCGTAGGAGCTGCAGAAGTTGCTCGTTCATGACTTGTACTGGTGGCATATTTAGTTAGCCACGCCTGTTTCTCAGCATCTGCTCCAGAACTGCTTCCTGCTCCAGCGACTCCTCCTGCCGTGGCAGTCCTTCCTGCTGTAACCTGGGTCATCCAGTTGTTGCAGTCCGACACGTATGTGCACACGTATCCATGTGGAATCTCCTTGGGCGGCTCATACAGGAATTGGTAGTCGCCTGGATCACCTCCAACCTTGTAGACGACGTACGCTGGTGAACCTTGTTGTTGTGGAGCTGCAAACGTGTGTTGCAGTGGTGGCCTTGTGTAGAGCGGTATCTCCCCTTGGTGAGTTCCTAGAGCAGGACCTGACGGAGAGTACTTGTGCTTCATGACTTCTTGCACCACATTGAGCGCGACACGCTCCAGAGTATTCACCAAGCTCTCAGCATGCCGATGAAGAGAGTGAGCAACGGCATAGTTGACTTCCTGTCGCAGGGCTCTGGTACGTTCGTCCGAAGGGAGAGATAGATCTAGTCCATCTAGCGCACCTTCGGGTTGGAACCCTTTGAACTTGATCCCGTGCGAACGGGTTTTCTCAAAAGCGCCGATGAGATCGGCTTCCAAGATGGCCTTGAGCTCATCATATCTCTTCTTATGCTCAGGAGGCAGATCTTCGTACTTGACCGGTTCTTCCGCCATCTGAGACGCAGATGTCGACGTGGTTGCTGCGGAAGATTGTCCCGATGTCCCACCGGGCGTGCCAGAATGTGTTGCCTGCCAAAACCCACCGGCGAGCAGTGGTTAAGCAACACGAAGAGCCGGGAGGCTTCCAAGGCGGCAGCGGGCCCTGGTCCCTCGACGTCGTCCCGCAAATGCTCCGGCACACGTCCTGGCGGTTGCAAGGGCGTGCCACCTGACCTATACCTGGTCAGGAAGGTGTTGGATTGCTTCGATTAGTTTCCTGCATGGCAGACACGTAAACATTAAATACGAGCCCTATCGGCTCTCAGGTTGCCCTGCGGATCGGCTCAAAGAGCCGATCGCCCCATGGTTCATGTTGGATTTTCAATGACATGGGGATCCTGCTTGATCATAACAAAGCTAAACCAATCTACGACAGTTTAGGGTTTTCACCGTATGATCGGAACATCCTACGCGTAGTTGAGCCTAATAGACACGAAAGATAATGGAAAACTAACCCTAAAAGAGGCCTAAAAACCAACATTAAGTTAATTCCCGGAACATCCCTCTTAGGACTAACAAACCACACCTAACGCACTACCGGATCGTTCAACCCGTTTGCAAGGCCTAACCATACGGATATTAAACTAATCCTTGAAGAACAAGGAGCAACTATAACAGATCGGATCTACTAAGTAACGAACAAGCAAGATGCTGCCCTTACACCTGGATAGGTGTAAGGGCAGCTAGATATTGAGGGACGGCACAGCTAAGCAGATATGCGTAAGAAAAGCATCTATGCAAGCCCCAAAACATCTACGATAAGTAGTGCTACTCGCCATCAACAACGCTTCAGCACGAGCAACACAAGGTAAACGAATAAACGTTGTGCTGCCGAGATCGCAAGATGCGATCTAGGCAGCATGATGCTTACCCGGGAGAAACCCTCGAAAGAAGGGGTGGCGATGCGCCTGATTTGTGTTTGTTGTGAACGTGATTGTCCTCCTTTTCCGATAACCCTAGATACATATTTATAGTCCAAGGGACTTTCTAATCGGACGTGCACCTAACCGTGCACGAGTTAAACTCTATCTTTTAATCTAAACTAAGATACGATCTACTATATTACAGATACACGGGCAATTAAGCCCAAACTCTTCGTGCAAGGCCGCTTCCGCGTGTATCCTTCAAGCCCATCTTCCCTTACGGCCCATCTCCTGATTTGGCCAAAATCTGGTGATAACACCGCCGCCGGAGACGAAGACCACGGAGCCGTCGCCGCGCGCCATCTCAAATCTGGGCAACCCCAGATCGACCCCCGCACCGTGATAGGGCCGCACCAGACGACCACCATCGCCGCCATCGAGGTCCGGGCCTGCCGCCCCGGCATCCGCACGCCGGCGACCCGGCCTCTGCCCCCTAAGCCGAGTTGTACGGGCGCCAGCGCGGCATTCGAGGTCGACGGCGATGAACTCGGGGAGCTCTCTGTTCCCTCTCCCGCTCGTGCGGTTCCCGGACGCGTTGCAGATCTTTGAGTTCCGCTGCCGCATCTTGATGCACAGCGTGCTCAAGACGGATCTCCGCTTTCAGTCAGGATATGTCTGCAACTTTGTGAGTTGTTTAGTCAGTTCTCCCTTTCAGTCAGGATATGTCCAGCTTCTCTCCCTCCAATCCCTTTTCTTTCTCATGATGTTTGCATGTCATGTTCTCGTATTTGGATTCGTGGGCTTGTGGCTTACTGCTTACATCTGATTAGCTAGCAGCAGCTTAGCAGGTGCTTTATGAATTCTGAAAAATCAATGGATCCTACTATTTGGTATGAACCGAATTTCAGAAATATACGTCATGTTTCCTTGAACTGAGATGTTATTTTGATCTGGTTTCCTTTAGTCCGGCGTGTTGGTTTTGACACATATTCCATCACCTCATTCTGATATGGTATTTATTTTTGTTTATTTATCATATGGACCGGATTCAAATTAAGGATTAGTGAATATTATGCTCTAATTGCTGGATTCTACCACAATGTTTTTAGTTCATTTTCTGATAAACTAGTAACGGTTTTAGAACCAATTATTTTGTGACCTCCTTGTCTCGTGAATGTTCTTGCTTTTCTTTATTTATCTGTAAATTTAGATTCTTTTCACTTTGATTTGGGTTTTAGTACAAATTAAGCTTAATCTGGCGAGTAAAAAAAATTTAATTTTCTATCTTCTAAAGCCATGGATCTATTTTGTGAATGCACTTTCAAGACACTGGTGCTTATGGCATTTGATTTCGGATTATGTATGCAATTTTGAAGTTATACCTGTACTCATTCAAAGTGTGTTTAAGAATTTGTGTTTCAAACTAATCATTTTGGCTATCTCCACCATTTGTTAATTGTCATAGCTGCTAACAAATCTTTCTATATACTAAAAAATAATGCTTTATTATTGTTATAATTGGGAGAGCCATTAGTATAAAATGTTTAATTTGAATCAGTACAAATGACATTTTTATATTTAATATTTCGTCTTTTAAGACTTTAATTTTACACGGTAAGGTTAATCTTACAAATTCAAATTACTGCTATAAAATATCGTAGATAAAATAATTATTTGAGAATTTCTTGAGGGAAAAAATCTAGATGCAGAATTCTTAGCCATCCGTGTTTACTATTAATACTATATGTAGTTAAGGAAGTAATCCAACTTAATTTACGGGGATATTGACTGCAACATCCTTTGTAAGGTCATCACCGTACCGTTGCAATTAAAGCACCAGCACATGCATACGCAGCACCGGATGTATAAACCTGTGTATCTAGTTTACTAAAGGAGAGTAAAGGCACGTATAAACTAAACGCTATATTAGATGCTAATCTCGCAGCAATCATGGACGCTTAGGATATGGACCTCGCGCGTTGCCAGGTTCCAAACGTCCGGGTCGGAGCCGCGAGCCCCAAAACCCTTTTTAATTTGGCGTGGCCCCATATGCTGTCTGGCGTATGGGAGGGCGCCATGGAGACGCATCGTGAGCGGCGGGCCCATCTCGTCAACGGCACGAACCGAAGCGCTATAGTTTTGCCTTGATGGCGACGACAGTTTTCAAGGTGGAGCAGGTGAGACGTCTCGTCGGCGCTGCGCCTCCTCCACATGTCGCCACCATCCACCTTCCCGCGCATCTTCACGCGCCTTCTCCACCACTTCCTGCGCTTTCTCCCCGCCTCTTCCCGCGTCGGCTATAAAAGGCCGCCTTCGCTCGCTATCGCCACCACAACCGCGGGCAATCCTTCCCTTCGCCTCTATGGAAACATGCCTCGTCGCCTAGCCACCACCTATGCATGTTGAGCCGCACCGTCGATGGCTAGACAACTCCACCACCACCTCCACCTCCGCGTCCACCCCCGACCGACTTCCACGAGAGTTCTTCGACGATGATGACGGTGGCATTGAGGAGGACCCGGAACTCGCGGCGTTGAACGCGTAGGTCAGGGCTGACGCGGACCGAGAGGTGGTGGAGGAGGAGGTGTCCAACGCGGGGCAGCTGTGGCGATGCGAGGAGGAGGCAGACAACGACGACCTCGACGGCTAGTGCGGCGATGGTCCTGGCCCGGAGGAGCAGTCAGCGAAGCAGAGGGCCATCCCCACGTCCTACGAGCCGCTGAAGAGGACTGAGGACAACGCCCGTGCCACGAGGGAGCCAACGAGGAGAAGTGGTGTCGCATCATCGACGTCTCCATCCAATGGGCGCCGATAGAGGAGGCGGGCCGCCGCTTCTTCGCGGAGGAGCGGCAGTGGCTCCTCGAGGACGCGTCGGAACGCCAAGCTCTTTTCGCGGGGCTCTAGAGGGAGCGGCGGCGTGCGGTGGCGGAAGCGGATGAGGGAGAGAGGCGAAGACGAGGCGGGCCCGTCGAGCGCCTGATACGTCCATTTTGCATCACTATTTTATATCATACTTTGCTGTTATTCATTGATATATTTCATATTTAGAGATGATACTTATGTTATTTCACCTATTTTGCATGTTTCATGATCATTGGAGAATTATTCACCGGAGTCAGGATTCTGCTGGAAAAAGCACCGTCAGGACACCATATTTCGGAAGATCAACAATTGACGGAAATTATACGAAAAATCCTATTTTTCCAGAAGACGAAGGGAGCCAAAAGGAGGGTGATACGTCTCAAACGTATCTATAATTTCTTATGTTCCATGCTACTTTTATTACAATACTTGAATGTTTTATACATACTTTACAACATTATTATACATTTTCCGGCACTAACCTATTAACAAGATGCCGAAGTGCCAGTTGTCCTGCTTTTTTGGTTTCAGAAATCCTAGTAAGGAAATATTCTCGGAATTGGACGAAATCAACGCCCAGGGGCCTATTTTTACACGAAGCTTCCAGAAGACCGAAAGGGAGACGAAGTGGGGCCACGAGGTGGCCACACACCAGGCGGCGCGGCCCAGGCCCTGGCCGCGCGGCCCTAGTGTGTGGGCCCTCGTGACGCCCCCTGACCTACCCTTCCGCCTACAAATAGCCTTCGTCGCGAAACCCCCTGTACCGAGAGCCACGATACGGAAAACCTTCCAGAGACGCCGCCGTCGCGAATCCCATCTCGGGGATTCAGGAGATCGCCTCCGGCACCCTGCCGGAGAGGGGAATCATCACCGGAGGGGCTCTACATCATCATGCCCGCCTCCGGATTGATGCGTGAGTAGTTCATCCTTGGACTATGGGTCCATAGCAGTAGCTAGATGGTTGCCTTCTCCGCTTGTGCTATCATTGTTTAGATCTTGTGAGCTGCCTAACATGATCAATATCATCTATTTGTAATGCTACATGTTGTGTTTGGCGGGATCCGATGAATATAGAATATTATGTTAAGTTGATTATCAATCTATCATATATGTGTTGTTTATGTTCTTGCATGCTCTCCGTTGCTAGTAGAGGCTCTGGCCAAGTTGATACTTGTAACTCCAAGAGGGATATTTATGCTCGATAGTGGGTTCATGCCTCCATTGAATCTGGGACAGTGACAGAAAGTTCTAAGGTTGTGGATGTGTTGTTGCTACTAGGGATAAAACATTGATGCTTTGTCTAAGGATATTTGTGTTGATTACATTACGCACCATACTTAATGCAATTATCTGTTGTTTACAACTTAATACCGGAAGGGGTTCGGATGATAACCCGAAGGTGGATTATTTAGGCATAGATGCATGCTGGATAGCGGTCTATGTACTTTGTCGTAATGCCCTGATTAAATCACATAGTAATCATCATTGATATGTATTGAATCTTTATTTGTCAATTGCCCGCCTGTAATTTGTTCACCCAGCATGTTAGTTATCTTATTGGAGAGACACCTCTAGTGAACTGTGGACCCCGGTCCATTCTTTTACATCTGAATACATTCTACTGTTTTTACTGTTCTTTGCAAACAAACACCATCTTCCACTCGATACGTTTAATCCTTTGTTTTCAGCAAGCCGGTGAGATTGACAACCTCATTGTTGGGGCAAAGTACTTTGATTGTGTTGTGCAGTTCCACGTTGGCGCCGGTTTCACTGGTGTTGTGCCGCACTACATTTCTCCACCAACAACCTTCACGTGCTTCTTGGCTCCTACTGGTTCGATAACCTTGGTTTCTTTCTGAGGGAAAACTTGCTGTTGTGCGCATCACACCTTCCTCTTGGGGTTCCCAACGGACGTGTACATCTACGCGCATCAAGCTCTTTTTCTGGCGCCGTTGCCGGGGAGATCAAGACACGCTGCAAGGGGAGTCTCCACTTCCAATCTCTTTACTTTGTTTTTGTCTTGCTTTACTTTATTTTATTTACTGTCTTGTTTGCTTTATATCAAAAACACTTAGTTATTTAATTTATTTTGTTATCATGTCTAGTCCTGTACTTGTTTTTATTTTCACTAGTTAGGCATAATGGAAAACAACAAAAAAATTAGAGATCTTTATGAAATTTATCTTGAATTAGGACATGATGTGTTTGAAGAGAAAATTAAAAAACCCATGGAACTTTGTTTGCAAAATAGTTGTAGCAAGGTTATTAGCATGAACTCTTTGAACACCATTATTGCTAAAGCTATGGAAGAATTTAAGCTTGGGGAAGCTGGTTGTGATATTTTTAGTCCCCCAAGCATGGAGGAGAAAATTTACTTTGATGATACTTTACCTCCTATATATGATGCTTGCAATGATGAATATGATATTTTCAGTCCACCTACTATTGAGGAGAAAATTAATTATGATTACAATATGCCTCCTATGTATGATGATTATGGTGATGAGAATAATAATGATAGCTATTTTATTGAATTTGCTCCCACTACAACTAATAAAATTGATTATGCTTATGTGGAGAGTAATAATTTTATGCATGTAGCTCATGACAAGAATGTTGTATGTGATAGTTATATTGTTGAGTTTGTTCATGATGCTACTGAAAGTTATTATGAGAGAGGGAAACATGGTTATATGCATCTTAATAATATTAAGTTTCCCCTCTTTATGTTGAGAATCTTGAAATTGCACTTGTGTTGCTTTTCTATGCTTGCCACTTTGTTCTTCATGAATCTATTTGTGTACAAGATTCCTTTTCATAGGAAGTGGGTTAGGCTTAAATGTGTTTTGAATTTGCTTCTTGATGCTCTCTTTTGCATCAACTCTTATTACTGAGCCCATCTTAAAGGCTATAAAGAAAGAACTTCTTGGAAGATAACCCATGTTTTATTTTATTTACTGTATTGTTGAGTCTTGGAAGTTTTTTACTACTGTAGAAACCTCTCCTTATCATGTTTTTGTGCCAAGTAAAGTTTTTATGTTAAAGTTGATGATAGATTTGGATCGCTGCGCAGAAACAGCATTGCTGTCTGTCACGAATTCTCGCAGAAGTCTCTGTAAAAAAATCTAAAAAATCTGCAAATTTACGAGCATGATCCTCATATATGTACGCAACTTTCATTAGTTTTGAGTTTTTCCATTTGAGCAAGTTAAGTGCCCCTGCCAGATTCATCTTTACGGACTGTTCTGTTTTTGACAGATTCTGTCTTTTATTTCGCATTGCCGCTTTTGCTATGTTGAATGAGTTTCTTTGTTCCATTAACTTTCAGAAGCTTTGTGCAATGTCCAGAAGTGTTTAGAATGATTGTGTCACCTCTGAATATGTGAATTTTGGTTATACACTAACCCTCTAATGAGTTTGCTTGAAGTTTGTGTGAAGGAAGTTTTCAAGGGTCAAGAGAAGAGGATGATATACTATGATCAAGAAGAGTGAAAGGTCTAAGCTTGGGGATGCCCCGGTGGTTCATCCCTGCATATTTTAAGAAGACTCAAGCATCTAAGCTTGGGGATGCCCAAGGCATCCCCTTCTTCATCGACAACATTATCAGGTCACTTCTAGTGAAACTATATTTTTATTCCATCACATCCTATGTTCTTTACTTGGAGCGTCGGTTTGCTTTTATTTTTGTTTTTGTTTTGAATAAAGTTGGATCCCACCATCCTTATATTGGAGATATTACGCTCCGCTTTTTCATATGGAACACTTGTGTTCTTAGTTGTGCTTTAATGTTCATGGCGAAGTCTAAATTGCTTCGTTAAATTGCTATTTGGTTGGAATCGGAAAATGCTGCATATGGTTTGGTAAATTTGGCAATTGTTTGAGCTCTCATAGATCATGTTTAAGATCTTGCATCATGTAGTTTAATCTATTAATGAAGAACTACCGTAGAGCTTGTTTAATTTGGTTTGCATGATTGTTCTCTCTAAGTCTAGATATTTTCGGGTAAAGTGTTTGAACAACAAGGAAGACAGTGTAGAGCCTTATAATGCTTGCAATATGTTCTTGTGTAAGTTTTGTACCTGTTCATACTTGTGTTTGCTTCAAACAACCTTGCTAGCCCAAACCTTGTACTGAGAGGAAATGCTTCTCGTGCATCCAAACACCTTGAGCCAAAAACCATGCCATTTGTGTCCACCATATCTACCTATTATGTGGTATTTTTCTGCCATTCCAAAGTAAATTACTTGAGTGCTACCTTTAAAATTTCATTCCTTTACCTCTACAATATATAGCTCATGGGACAAATAGCTTAAAAACTATTGTGGTGATGAATATGTAGTTATGTGTCTTAATTCTTATAAGTTGCTTGTTGAGCGGTAACCATGTTTCTGGGGACGCCATCAACTTTACCTTTGTTGGATATCATGTGAGATGCTATGCATGTTCGTCTTGTCTGAAGTAAGTGCGATTTCATGATCAAATGGTTTGAGTATGCATATGTTAGAGAAGAACATTGGGCCGCTAACTAAAGCCATGTATCATGGTGGAAGTTTCAGTTTGGACATACAACCTCAATCTCTTATGAGAATATTAACTGTTGTTGAATGCTTAAGCATTAAAAGAGGAGTCCATTATCTGTTGTCTATGTTGTCCCGGTATGGATGTCTAAGTTGAGAATAATCAAAAGCGAGAAATCCAATGCGTGCTTTCTCCTTAGACACTTGTACAGGCGGCATAGAGGTACCCCTTTGTGACACTTGGTTGAAACATATGTCATGTGATGATAATCCGTGTCTTCCGAGCTAAGTAGGACAAGGTGCGAGCACTATTAGTACTCTATGCATGAGACATGCAACTTGTAGGAAGTATTATGCATAGCACATATGAATTATTACTACCGTTGACAAAATTGTTTCTATGTTTTCAAAACAAAAGCTCTAGCACAAAAATAGTAATCAATGCTTCCCTCTGCGAAGGGCCAATCTTTTACTTTATTGTTGAGTCAGTTTACCCACTTCTTTCTATCTTAGAAGCAAACACTTGTGTTAACTGTGTGCATTGATTCTTACATGTTTACTTATTGCACCTGTTATATTACTCTATGTTGACAAATATCCATGAGATATACATGTTACAAGTTGAAAGCATTCGCTGAAACTTAATCATCCTTTGTGTTGCTTCAATTCATTCTACTTTGAATTTATTGCTTATGAGTTAGCTCTTATGCAACTCTTATTAATACTTGTTTGAAAGTACTATTCATGAAAAGTTTTGCTATATGATTCATTTGTTTAGTCATTATCTTTGTTAGCAATCTTTTGTTCAGATCACTCCATTCATCTCATATGCTTTACAATAATGTTGATCAAGATTATGTTGGTAGCATGTCACTTCAGAAATTATTTGTGTTATCGTTTACCTACTCGAGGACGAGTAGGAACTAAGCTTGGGGATGCTTGATACGTCTCAAACGTATCTATAATTTCTTATGTTCCATGCTACTTTTATTACAATACTTGAATGTTTTATACATACTTTACATCATTATTATACATTTTCCGGCACTAACCTATTAACAAGATGCCGAAGTGCCGTTCTTTTTTCTGCTGTTTTTGGTTTCAGAAATCCTAGTAAGGAAATATTCTCGGAATTGGACGAAATTAACGCCAGGGGCCTATTTTTACACGAAGCTTCCAGAAGACCGAAAGGGAGACGAAGTGGGGCCACGAGGTGGCCACACACCAGGGCGGCGTGCCCAGGCCTGGCCGTGCGGCCCTAGTGTGTGGGCCCCTCGTGACGCCCGACCTACCCTTCCGCCTACAAATAGCCTTCGTCGCGAAACCCCCAGTACCGAGAGCCACGATACGGAAAACCTTCCAGAGACGCCGCCGTCGCGAATCCCATCTCGGGGATTCAGGAGATCGCCTCCGGCACCCTGCCGGAGAGGGGAATCATCACCGGAGGGGCTCTACATCATCATGCCCGCCTCCGGATTGATGCGTGAGTAGTTCATCCTTGGACTATGGGTCCATAGCAGTAGCTAGATGGTTGTCTTCTCCGCTTGTGCTATCATTGTTTAGATCTTGTGAGCTGCCTAACATGATCAAGATCATCTATTTGTAATGCTACATGTTGTGTTTGGCGGGATCCGATGAATATAGAATATTATGTTAAGTTGATTATCAATCTATCATATATGTGTTGTTTATGTTCTTGCATGCTCTCCGTTGCTAGTAGAGGCTCTGGCCAAGTTGATACTTGTAACTCCAAGAGGGGTATTTATGCTCGATAGTGGGTTCATGCCTCCATTGAATCTGGGACAGTGACAGAAAGTTCTAAGGTTGTGGATGTGTTGTTGCTACTAGGGATAAAACATTGATGCTTTGTCTAAGGATATTTGTGTTGATTACATTACGCACCATACTTAATGCAATTATCTGTTGTTTACAACTTAATACCGGAAGGGGTTCGGATGATAACCTGAAGGTGGATTATTTAGGCATAGATGCATGCTGGATAGCGGTCTATGTACTTTGTCGTAATGCCCTGATTAAATCACATAGTAATCATCATTGATATGTATTGAATCTTTATTTGTCAATTGCCCGCCTGTAATTTGTTCACCCAGCATGTTAGTTATCTTATTGGAGAGACACCTCTAGTGAACTGTGGACCCCGGTCCATTCTTTTACATCTGAATACATTCTACTGCTTTTACTGTTCTTTGCAAACAAACACCATCTTCCACTCGATACGTTTAATCATTTGTTTTCAGCAAGCCGGTGAGATTGACAACCTCACTGTTACGTTGGGGCAAAGTACTTTGATTGTGTTGTGCAGGTTCCACGTTGGCGCCGGTTTCACTGGTGTTGCGCCGCACTACATTCCTCCACCAACAACCTTCACGTGCTTCTTGGCTCCTACTGGTTCGATAACCTTGGTTTCTTTCTGAGGGAAAACTTGCTGCTGTGCGCATCACACCTTCCTCTTGGGGTTCCCAACGGACGTGTACATCTACGCGCATCGGGGCCGAGAGGGGCCGCCATGGCCCCCCCATAGGCCGGCGCGGGCCCTGGCCTGGCCGCGCCGCCATGTGGGGAGGGGGCCCACAGCCCCCTCTGGCCGCCTCTCCTTCGCGTACTTCTTCGCCCCGAAAAACTAAGGCACGAGGGGTTACGGAGAATTGACAGAGCCGCCTCTGCGGGGCGGAGAGACACCAGAGAGA
Organism: Lolium multiflorum; assembly: GCA_030979885.1. Taxonomy (NCBI): domain Eukaryota; kingdom Viridiplantae; phylum Streptophyta; class Magnoliopsida; order Poales; family Poaceae; genus Lolium; species Lolium multiflorum. The sequence continues at coordinate 82,487,592 of CM061752.1, read as the reverse complement.
AAAGAGCTCTCCGGCGGGCAGGAATCCGCCGGGAAAATTCCCTCCGCCATCGCCATCGTCATCGAGCTGGACATCATCTCCATCATCATCACCATCATCTTCATCATCATCACCGCCATCTCCACCGCTGCATCTCGTCACCGCTGTAACAATTAGGGTTGGATCTTGATTGTTTGATAGGGGAAACTCTCCCGGTATTGATTTCTACTTGTTATTGATGCTATTGAGTGAAACCATTGAACCAAGGTTTATGTTCAGATTGTTATTCATCATCATATCACCTCTGATCATGTTCCATATGATGTCTCGTGAGTAGTTCGTTTAGTTCTTGAGGACATGGGTGAAGTCTAAATGTTAGTAGTGAATTATGGTTGAGTAATATTCAATGTTATGATATTTAAGTTGTGGTGTTATTCTTCTAGTGGTGTCATGTGAACGTCGACTACATGATACTTCACCTTTATGGGCCTAGGGGAGTACATCTTGTATTCGTTTGCTAATTGTGGGGTTGCCGGAGTGACAGCAACCTAAACCCCCGTTAGTATATCGGTGCAGGAGGGATAGCAGGATCTCAGAGTTTAAGGCTGTGGTTAGATTTATCTTAATTACTTTCTTGTATTTGCGGATGCTTGCAAGGGGTATAATCACAAGTATGTATTAGTCCTAGGAAGGGCGGTGCATTAGCATAGGTTCACCCACACGACACTTATCAAAACAATGAAGATTAATCAACTATATGAAGCGAAAGCACTAGACTAAAATCCCCGTGTGTCCTCAAGAACGTTTGGTCATTATAAGTAAACAAACCGGCTTGTCCTTTGTGCTAAAAAGGATTGGGCCACTGCAATTATTTCTCTCGCATTTTATTTACTTGTACTTTATTTATCTGCTATATCAAAATCCCCTGAAAACTTTTCTGTGAGCATTTACAGTGAATCCTTCATCGAAACCGCTTGTCAACACCTTCTGCTCCTCGTTGGGTTCGACACTCTTATTTATCGAAAGTACTACGATACACCCCCTATACTTGTGGGTCATCAAGACTATTTTCTGGCGCCGTTGCCGGGGAGTGAAGCGCTATTGGTAAGTGGAATTGGTAAGGAAACTTTTACTGTACGTGCTGATTTTGTTTCTGCTTGCTGCTATAAGTCATTATGGAGAGATCCTCCCTTGAATTTCTATTTGGGAAATCTACTACTACTGCAACGGTAGTGGATGAGGCGCCAGGTGAGGAAGTAATACCATATAAAATACCTATGAAAATTATTGAACGTGTTGTGGATAACCGCTATGAAGGGGATGGAACTGTTCATCCTGGAGATCATTTACTGTTTTTACATGAATTATGCGGGTTATTCAAGTGTGCAGGTATTTCAATGGATGAAGTTAGAAAGAAATTATTTGTTATGTCGCTATCTGGTAAAGCGGCGCATTGGTATAAACTGCTGAAGGATGGGCGTTCTCTTGATTGGAAGGATATTGTGCCTCTATTTTATTCCAAATTCTATCCTCCAAGTGAAATTCACAAAGACCGCAACCGTATATATAATTTCTGGCCTCATGATGGAGAGAGTATTGCCCAAGCGTGGGGGAGATTGAAGTCTTTAATGCTCAAATGCCCCATTCATGAGCTTCCTGGTAATATTATCATTGATAATTTCTATGCAAGACTTTCTTTTCAAGATAAAACCTTGCTGGATACTTCTTGTTCTGGATCATTCACGCGCAATAAAGAAGAGTTTAAATGGGACCTTCTTGATCGAATCCAAGAAAATACTGAAGGATGGGAGAATGACAAAGGTAGAGTGTCAGGTATAAATTATGATTATGAATGCATTGAAACTTTTATGGATACTGATGAATATCGTAATATCACTACAAGAAAAGTTCTGATAGACAACGTCTCAAAATCGTCCGCTAAGGGGTATTTTTCGTCGCCTATGGGCCTAACCCGACGATATGGGTTCTGTTGTGGAAACTGCGTCAGGCAAAGTCCAACGATGATTTTTTCGGTCCGTCGCGCTTGGGCGCCCTTCCGCCACGGAAAATCGGACCGTTGCGGAAGTGTTTTCGGGAGCCCGTTGACTGCTGACGTCATGCAAACTGACACGTGGCAGACGCCGTTAACTGGCAGTTAACGGCGTTAACCGGCTGAAACCCCGTGGTAGATGGTAGGCCCACACGAGGCCTGCCACGTCTTAAGCGGGCCGGGCCAGATGACATAGTTTGACCGGTCAACTATATAGCTGGGCTGGTCCATTAGTTAAGTGGGCCGGGCCTAACCTCTAAGGTTGACTGGTCAAAACTTAAATGGGCCGGCCCATTTAACATGTGGGGTCCACCTTACAGCAACTGGCCGGCCCAAGCAAGTGGGCCGGGCCAAAACACAGTGGGTCCCACTTTCCTGTTAAAGGGCCGGCCCATTTAGTGTGTAGGGTCCACCGTATAGCAAGTGGGCCGGGCCAAAAACACGGTGGGTCCCACTTTCCGTTAAAGGGTCGGCCCATTTAGTTTGTGGGGTCCACCATGGCAAGTGGACCGCCCAACAAAATAGTGGGCCGGCCAAAAACAAAGGTGGGTCCCACTTTCCTGTTAAAGGGCGGCCCATTTAGTATGTGGGGTCCACCATATAGCAAGTGGGCTGGCCCAGAAGATAGTGGGCCGGCCAAAAACACAGTGGGTCCCACTTTCCTGGTAAAGGGCCGCCCAATTAGTATGTGGGGTCCACCATATAGCAGTGGCCACCCAAGATAGTGGGGGCCAAAACACAGTGGGTCCCACTTTCCTCTTAAAGGGCCGGCCCATTTAGTATGTGGGACCACCATATAGCAAGGGCCGCCCAACAAGATAGTGGGGCCAAAACACATGTGGGTCCCACTTTCCTGTTAAAGGGCCGGCCCAACTAGTATGTGGGGTCCACCATATAGCAAGTGGCCCCAACAAGATAGTGGGCCAAAAACACAGTGGGTCCCACTTTCCTCTTAAAGGGCCGGCCCATTTATTATGTGGGGTCCACCAAAAAGCAAATGGGCTGGCCCAACTAATTAGTGGGCCGGCCCAGTAGTTGGTGGGGTCCACCTTAAAGCAAGTGGGCCAGCCCAATTAGTGTGTGGGGTCCACCGTAAATCAAATGGGCTGGCCCAAGAAGTAAGTGGGCCAGCCCGTTTAGTTGCTGTTTATATGCCGGCATAATATGCGCTTTAGGATTTTGCGGGCAGGCACATATGTGATTTCGCTTAATTGGGCCGTTTAAGGGATGGGAATTCGTGATTTAGATACTGAGAATATTTACGCAGCATTGATTTCTGTCGGATAGCCTCACTTACCACAAGCACCAAAGAAAAAATGCGCGAAAGAACTATAAAAACTAACTAAATATTACATCAGCTGCAAGGCATTGAAAAAAATATTACAGAACCCAGAGAAATTGAATGGTAATTAAACCTAGCAATACAATGAAGCGATCCGGCAATCTTTTAAGTTGTCCATGCAGCACCTATATCTGAAACAAAGACATTACAAGTTAAGACAACAACAATGGAAAGGCAAAGACACTACAATATTGTTTGGCAAAGAATTTGGAACTCATCATTTCGTCGTTATAACAAGATCATTGTAATGCGCACAATAAGCAAACAAAGAGTGCATGCCGCATACCAACAACCAATATAACAGAGCATGTTAGAATGAAACAGCAGACTTACTACTGTCGAGTCCCATGCAAACCAACATGTTCAGGGAGTACAAAATTGGCATGAACAACATAGTAGCAGGCTATAAATTTTGTAACAACGACTGAGCAAGATGAAGTTATGATGGCTACATCTACAGAGCAGGGAATGTAAACCAAAAATAGAAGTTACGATGGCAAAAGCTAAAGAGGAGGGAATGTGAACCAACATGTGCCAAGTGAACTAAATAATACTCCTGAACTTATAGTGAAGGGGATGCAAATCAAGATGTTTCGGGATATAAACTTGTAATGAGCAACACATAGAGGATAGTTAATGCTTGAGCTTAGGATGGACCAGATACAGAATATAGTGGGATCACCTGTGAACTTGTATAAGAGGGAATGCAAACCAATATGTTCAGCTTTCCATATGTGAGCGTCATGCCAAGTCAGAGAAACAAGTCAATAATGCAGCTTTTGAAGAACAAGATGGCACGCAAAATTATTATCTAGTAGTATGACAAGTTTATTTGTACTACAGGCTAGATAGCAGAGTGATAGCATGCCAAACTAAGTCCTTACTTTGTTAGCTTACAATGAACTAGATACAAAACAATGGCATCACCTACAGGGAATGCAAGCCAACATGTTCATGGAGTAAAAAATTGGCACAAACAACATAGTAGCAGGCCATAATTTTTGTAACAACGACTGAGCAAGATAAAGTTATGATGGCTAGATCTACAGAGCAGGGAATGTAAACCAAATATAGAAGTTACGATGCCAAAAGCTATAGAGCAGGGAATGCGAACCAACATGTGCAATTACTTAAAATTGGCCATGAACTAAATTATAGCAGGATGTTACTATAATACCTACAGTATAATTTTTGTAACAACGACTGAGCAAGATAGAAGTTATGATGGCTACATCTACAGAGCAGGGAATGCAAACCAAAATGTTCAATCGCTTAAAGTTAGCAATGAAGTAGAAAATAGCAAGATGTTACGGTCATAGCTAGGAATGAACTAAAAGAGCTTCAGACAAACAAGCATCTGAACCCAGAACATGGCGCTAAAACAAGGGACTTACATTAGGAGAAGCACTCTGTGGGAGTCACAGCAGATCTTCCTGGGGTTGATAGATCCGGTGATGAAGTACGCTACATGTGCTACTTGGGGTTGGAGAGACGGCCATTACACTTCATGGTTACTCATCTCATCTGCAAAAACGTAACGGCGCGTCGTTAGCACAAACAGATTCCCCCAAGATTAAACAAGAACTTGCAGGCAAGCAATAGAAAAGCGACAGTAGAAGAGTTTAGATCATGCACGGCGCCGGTGAAGCAGATCCGGTTCATGCACAGCGGTGTCGGTGAGCAAGATCCGATGCGGTGGACGACGGATCCGGCGAAGCGGCTCCGGTGGGGTGGACGATACCGCAGCTGAAGCGACTGCGGTAGACTGCTGGATGAGTATATGGTTTCGAGGTTCGGCGGGGATGATCCAGTCCGGTTGATGACGGCGTCGATGAAGCGGCTCCGGCAGACAGCCGGATGACGAGGATCGCGAGGGCTCGGGTAGGCCAGGGAAGTCCGGCGGGGATGTTCCGGTGCGGTGGTCGTGGAGGTGGGAGAGAGAGGGACTTGGGAAGTTCCGGTGGGTGGTCTCAGAGGAGAGAGTGAGGGAAATGAATTTTTTTTCGGGGAGTTTCGGAGCTAGGGAGGTGGTGATCGAAAAAAATGACGGGTAGACCCCCCACCAACCGACTTATGCATGGACATTGTTGTCATCTTTACGAGGGTAGAATGGGAAGTTAGAGGCGTGTGAAATATTTGTATTTTTCGAGCGGGAAGTTTTGCCGCTGGAATGAGATTTCGAATTTGGCTATAGTCCAAGTAATACAAAAATATGAGACCGTACTAGTACGGTCAAGTGTCACATCAAGTCATCATCACGTTGAAAATCGGTTACCACGAGCATAATCATGATATATCTTGAAAATCAATTTTGAAAAGCCCTTCTGAAATATTTCGGGATTGGTACTAGGAGATTTTGCAGCTTGACTAAGTAATTTTTTTTCTTCGAAAAGGGGATATGACCCCAGCCTCTGCATCGTGGTGATGCACACGGCTTTTATTAATAATCCAGTCGCAACAAATGTATGTTTTTTTTTTGCAAGGAGCAACAAAAGTATGTTGTACAGATGGTCCAAGTAATATATACTCGTGATTGTAATATAAGGCCAGGGGTAGACCGGAACCATATCCTCTAACGTAGAGATGACAAGTCAGGTAAGCACAGTGCTTAAGTAGTGCAAAACGTAGAAGAAAAATCAGGAAAATGTAACAAATACTGTACGTATTTACTGTAGCAACCACTGTATATTTTTACTGTATAAAAAATCGTATAAATATTTAAAAAAGATAGTCATAATTTTGATTGTTACTAATTATCGTAAATGCATATGGCTTACATATATTATGGAAGTTAATTTAGATCAAATTAGACTTAATCATGTAGATGTGGAGAAGGAAAATTAGAGAGGTGTAGCTTACCCGACTTGTCTATTGCACGTTAGAGGATCTACTTCCGGGGTAGACCATGCTACTTAGACTACTCATAGTGGGAGTAACTAAGGAGTATTAACATAGAGCTGGTTGTGGTAACTAGCTATGTTACCATAACACTTTTCAAGATAGAATGAGTCTACATACTAACTAAAACAATCATGCATGATAGTACTACATCTAAGTTACTATGCATTATGAAGGTAGTAACATAGAGTAGTGTCATATGCATGCGGAAATTCAATTTGGCTCCCGGGTGCATATGCTCCCTCTACCAAAAAATCATATTTTAAAATGTCGAAAAAAATTAGCAAAAAATTTACATGTACATATTCATAATATATGTTCGTTCGTCAAGTTTCACGAAAAACCAATATTTTTTGTGGTCTATGTAAAAAAGAGAAAACTTATCTTGTGAAAAGCATTATTTTTAGTACTGTGTTTTATCTTTTTACACACGTCACACGACAAGTCGCAACTTTTTAAGGGCGTAGCACGAGAAGATGTACATGCGAATTTTTTGTTTCATTTTTTTGAAATTCAAAATATGTGTAAGATGCATTTCAAAATGGAGGGAGCATATGCTCCTATGTTTCAAAACACCAGTCCCGCATGCGCATGACACTACTATACGGTCACATCAAGTCATAATCACAACCAAAATCAGTTCCCATGTACAAATATTTTGGATTTTATTGGCGGGAGATTGTAGCGCTTGACAGATATTTTCAATTTAGCTGGCGCTAAAAAAATACTGTACTAGCAAAATTGGTAGCTTACTGTAGTACTGCCTCCTTTCAGGGATACAAGGACAAGGACCAATCAACTAAAATAATGTATGAAAATGGTCACCAATGGGCCAACTAATAGTTATACTTTTCCCATGCAGCGCAATATAAAAAATACTACAAATCAGATTAAACCTTGATTAAATATTGGTGCATCCAATCCATTCAGTTTTCATTTAATCCACATCACCAAGGAAACAACCACCAGGTACATAACAAGTGCAGATAGAAGCACCAACAAAATAGTTCAGCATCACAAACCCTTTCACACAACCAAGGGACACCTTTGACTGTCAGTGTTCACTGTGGTATTCAGCATCTCCCACACTTTCTCAGGATGTTGCCCAGGTGGGCTTGACTTGCTTCTAATCCTGCAGTTATACGGTGGATGACTACTCTTTGTGCAGCCACTATTGCTCGTTCCTCTTTGAGTAGTTCCTCGAGAACATAAAAAGACAATGACTTGGACCTCAACCTGCGCTTGGGCTTTGACTTGGACTTGGACCTCGACAAATTAGTTGTGAACCCAGCATTACGCAGGAATGTGTTGTTGGCTATACCATGACATTGTAGTACCTTGGAAAATGAATTCAGACATTCTTCCTGGGTTTTTTCTATACCATCTTTCTTTGGTTTTGCCAGCTCCACTTTCATGTCAGACTGAGGAGTTTTCAGTTGTTACACATGTGTAAGAGAAGAGATTATAATGTGAAGACATGTGTATGAACTACCTCTAATAATCCTACAAACTGGCATGGCTGATTACCGCATATACATTTTAGTAAGAGCATGTTACATCATATTGACATGTCTTCTATTGCTAACACGTAATAGCAGGACTATAAAAATATGCATGGATCCATGTGTAGAATTCGTAATGTGCATGATATTGCTGAGAAGTATATAAGTGAATTGTACTAGCCCTTTCCAGCAGTTCAGACATTTGGTTGTGTTGGCTAGTGCATGAAGCTTGACAAATATGACAAGATATTTCTGAATACAATTGAAAACCATAACTGACATTAGTAGAGAATACTTACAATAACACTCTGTGCAAAATGTCCAGTCAAACCATTTCTGCTCGTCTGGCACACCTTGAATTGCTCAAGTAGACTCATCTCTCTGTCTGTACTCTCACAGTATGCTTGCCTTGCCTTCTGATATTTTCGCAAGAGAAAATATAAATTAGTTTCACAACCACGTCACATGCCGACATGCGACAATTGAAAGTTTTCAAAAAAAATATAAATAAAACAGAGACATCAATTTACGATGTATATTGTGCATCTATAAATTCTAAATGATTTACTAATTTAAATATAGTTGTACAGATAACATTCCTTACCATACAGTAGAGGTGTCCAATCAAGCTACGAGATCCTGTACGCTGTTGTAAACGTACATTATTACGAGCACGCATGTTACTTCGAGCGATGAACTACAAATGAAGACTTGTGAGACACATGCTTAAAAAGGAATCAGTAATGTGATCTTGTCTCACTGTCTTCACAGAACATACCAAATTCTTTTGAGCAGACCAATACTCAACAAGATCACACCATTGATCATCAGTCATCTGTAGTATAGGAGAGGTTGTTGGAATATCGCTAGGAGTCCTCCCAGCAAAGTATCTCATCTTTAGCCTATGGCGCTCCTGGCGCAACGCTGAAGAGAATATGCTCCTGATAACAGTGATTACATTCTTCATGTCATCATCAAACTCAAGACATGTCTGTTTACAACAATGGGAACCGTTCATGTGTTAGATAGCTAGCCAACAGAAAGCTAGAGGGAATGTGAACGAGCAACATGGTATTGTTTACGAAAATGACTTACATGTAACATGTGCAGTAAACCTTCAAAATGAGAAGGGGTGTTTACGTGTTGTTTCCATGATGGAAAGATAGGAATTTGAGTCCTGACAAAAACGCCTGTGATCGATGCTATATTAGATGATTCTTGTGGATCCAGTGGCCTTCTGATACCTGCTATAACTGATGTGATGGGAAATCTTGTTCCCATTCGGGCAATCTTATTTTTAAGTGATTTCAAAGTCGTTGGCCCCCTTCGTTTTCTTGGTCGTGGTGGAACTGCAAATTTAAGCATTACATCAAGCTATCAAGGTATTTATGTAACGGAGCATGTAAGGGAACACGTACCTAATTCGGCCCCACCATCATCTTTAAGGAAGAAGTTGTCTCTGGCAGGACTAAATGTCAGCGGGCGATCGTGATTAGTTAGGTGTTGAGAACCTGCTGTTGAAACTGGGTCTGCTGTGAATTGTTCTTGGGTAACTGGATTGGCAACAGGTGGCTGGGGAACATGTGGTTTGGTATTTGCTCCGTCTACAGCTTTTAGACCAACCGATGTGGGGTTAGGTCGAAGCTTTTTATGTTGGTGTTTCGCATTACAATATTTTTTTGCCTGGTCATCATTTTCAACTAGATTAGAGTGACTCTGAGTCTGAGACCTTGTTTTTACTCTGTTCACTGCATTTGTTTGTGATCTGACATGACCAGCTTGAACCCTTTTTATTTTTAGGTGAGCTGTCAGATATTGATCTTCCTGTTGAACTATGTTCTTCACCTTGTTGGTATTTGAAACGTCCTTACGTGAAGTCCCTGATGCCTGCCAGAGATAAACGGTACTTCAATCAACAAAATCATATACATGCTTGATACGATTATGGAACATAAGAACAGCAAGCCAAGACATGATGAAACATATGTTATTATTATGTGTTAACTGAGCAGATGATAATGCTATAACTTGGGCTGGGTTGGACAGATACATCACAGTTATTGAAGATGCAACAATAATGCCAATGAAAAGAGCGAGCAATCACCTTGGGTGGTGGAGTAGGGTGCTTGACAAGGGCATCCTCTTTACTCAGGTCTCCCTCAGACTCTTGTTCAGTAGGATCAAGTTCTGAATAAGAAAATGATTGTTATCGATGGAGACAGGAGAGGTGTTTGATTGTTCACTGGTGATGCCTATATTTTCTCTCCGGCCCTCTTTGTACTCTACTACAGTATCTTTAGCATGCATTAGAAAAAAATGCTAACGAGATTTATCATGGAACTTTGAGTAGAGCAGTAGAAGGGCAAATTAGTAGTAGCAAGTAGATGATAGCTCAAAAAGGAATAAAGCGTAGATCAAAAATAAATGATTTCCCTGTGCATGCCAATTGATGATTACAAGATTTATAAACATGCAGTTTAATAATGTCGACTAATCACTCTGCAGGCTTGACTTCTACTACAGTCATACCAGATAGCACCAAACAGATTGTAGGAAAAGTAAACTTGAAACCCCAGATCGCACGAAACTGATGTTCGGAAATGAAATGCATAACGGAAGCGGCTAAACACCAACCTTCGCATGGGGAGTGGACGGCTTTACGCTTTGGTTTCGCGCGGTGGACCGGTTGGGCGCGGGGTCTACCCATTTCACCGTGCGGTAGACCAGGGAGTCGGGAAGCAGATCCGACGCAGCGGCGGAGGTGGACGGCGTCCCTGAGCAGGATCCGGCGCGGTGGGCGTCGGCTACGGTGGAGCACAAATGGTGCGGTGTGCGCCTTCGTAGGGGAAGCGGCTCCGGCTTGCTTGACAACGTCTTCTCGGACACTACAGCGTCTGGTCAGGAGGCTGTGGTGGCGAGGTGGGACGGTGGTGCACTGCCGTCGTCGGGCGAGATGCTCCGATTCGGTGTGTGACGCGTGAGAGATGTGGGATTCGGCGCCTGTGCCGGTGGTATGTTTTAATGGCTGGGGTGAGATTGGCCTTGGCCAAGAGAAGAACCGCTGGGGACGTTTTTGATGAAAGGATAAGATCGGAAATTCGAACATTTGAAAATTGGAGGCGGCAACCCGAGCTATTTTCGCCGCTGTTTTGGCGCTTCGTTGAAATGGTTTGGTGGATGCGCGAAAAAAAAATGGACGCGGTCCGACCCCATCAAGGTCTCATTTGTAAGCATGGGCGGTACGGCAGCCATCCTACCTTGATTTTTAGTGAATATCCATCCATTCATATATATGTGTTTTTTTCTGAATATTTGAGTACTTAAAACGGACTTCATATGACAAAGTTGCGCCTATTTTAGTGAACACTGCGTGGAGCCGATTTCGAAAACAAAACATGGACTAGGTACCAAAAAACATATATAGACTCGTTCTCCGCATTAAAAAGATTGATGTATCATGGATCTTAGTATATGTAAAATAACCTTGAGCTATTCATTATCATACGCGTAGAATTGAAGACTTCAGATATTTCTTTATATTTGAAAGAAACGCCATGTTTCATCCGACAACATTTATCATCTCATTGAGTTGGCGCTGATTTTATATGTGGTGACGAAAACAACTGAGGCTCCTTTGATTTATAGGATTTAGATCCTACGGGAATTATTCTACACTATTGGTTATATTCAAAGGGAACATATCCCATATGAATCTTGTACTACAAATCCTATATGAACAAAACATTAGGTCATCCCTCATGGAAAAATCCCTTTGGTACAATCAAAGAAACTCATATTCCCATAGGATTCAAATAGACAAGATGTACATACGTTTTTCCTATCCTATGACTTAAAGGACTCCTGAAATGGCTCGACAACAAAGATCATAAATTCCGAGTTGTGCATCGAGCAAAAGATATTGAAAAAATTCTTGATCGATCCAATTACAAAATGATTTTCAAAAGAACTAAAGTTTTGCCATTACATAATTGGTATGTATATAGGTTCTACTTATAATAAAATATGTTTTGGTTTATTGGGATTGCGTTAGAATTACATGCATCACAATGTCTCGGGACTATTTCGGTATTTACCTCTTCTTTTAGAGTTCGCCCTATCTAAGATTATTTCCGACATTCGCCAATGTTTGCAAGGAATGGCATGCAGTCGATTCCCACCCTGTTTCAGAAAAAAATGAAGAAAAAAAAGTGAACTTGTGGCTATAAAATGATAAGCTTGAATTTTGATATGTTTTTTTTAAAAAAACTAGCTTCAAAATATGGCCTACCATTTTATATAAAAAACCATGGGTCTTAACAAAAATGCCCAAGGTAAAATGTGCATTAACATTTTGGGGAAAGGTGCAATAAGATTTCATTTTATTGTGGGAAACAAATTGTTGTTGTTTTTTTGCCTTTTCTGAATAGCTAAAAAGGTGTCATCTTTTTTCCATACATTCCATAATGTCATAGAACATAAGCATCCGGTGTCCAGATATAGCAACAATTCAGTATAAGACAATACTAACATAGTTTCCATAAAGTACTGCTAACACATAAGAAAACAAAAGATCTAGATGATGACCCAAGAAACATCCTTGTATATAATAACAATCTATTGACCATATGGCGGCTTTTGCATCACCCTATCAAAATCATCTGCCTTCAAGCACGAGAGCAGAATGTCGACACGTGCTTCAACATGTTCCAAGATCCTCTTGATGATCTCATGGATATCTGCATCAGCCGAATAGGAATCAAAGTTGTCAGCCACTAGCTTCTGATAGAAAGAAACATCAGTGTTGAAGGCGTCGATCTTAGGAGTCCCCACATTTCATTACTTGCAAGACCAAGATGATCAAATTCCCTTTACTTCATAAGAATGTCTGGATCGCTGACACGATCGAAATCTTTGCTAGTACCCTCCTTTGGCCGAATTCAAATTTGCATCAGATCTTGGTGCCCATGCCTTTGGTACATGCGGGTAATTTTTTGCCAATATGTCGTGCATTGCACATAGCGTCCTACTGTACAGGGGTATTTCTACATATCTTCTTCCAAATATAATTTAATTTATTTCGGGTTGGATTCAATTTGTTTCAAAATTGTCTGATATACCATTTGTATTGGTAGGAGATGCAGCTTTGAATTTTAATCATTGTTTCTAGGTGCCACACTTGCAGGGTACAGTCAAAGATTTTATCCAATGTTTCATGTCTTGACAAATCCTTTTCGTAATGGAAGTTGAGACCCCCAGCCTCTGCATCAAAATGATGCACATGGAATTTTTTAGTATGGTATTCAACAAAATATGATAAGATGCAAAAATCAAACCTTGGACAAATATGACACATGCTCACTTGGGTAGAAAGCCAATCAAACTGATACAAATTACATTGCAGAGTCCTTGCATGTTAAACTATATATTGCCAAACACCACATATATTAAGGGATACATATTAATTTCGATACTACTACTTTTACGATAGAAGATTTGTAACTACAAACGTTGTGGGTTGTGGCTGCCCTCCTCAATCTACTCACTTGTCTCATCGGCAACCGTCTCCACCTCTCTACATGCACATATGGGTACAACTTCTTCACACCCGAAGAAGATTACTTGTTTCCTGTCATGCTCCGCCACTTGTAGTAGGTGTGCTCCTTTTTCAGAGATGAATTCTCTTTTAGGATGGAGATGTTCTCCTTTTTCAGAGATGAGTTCTCTTTTAGGATGGAGATGTTCTCCTTCGTTAGAGACCCGTTCTGATTTACCATGGAGAGGTTCTCCTTCGATAGAGATGAGTTCTCCTTTGATAGAGATGAGTGCTCATTCAAGAGTACGGCATACTCATTCCATAGCTTCATAGCACGGTTTACCAGATGTGCGTTCACATCTCGGAGCTTGGACGCATGGTCAATCAACTCGCGCGACTCATCCAGGAGCGACCGCCGGATTACTTGCAGAGACGCTTCATGTTGTCGTCCTTCATTAGATGGTAGATTCACAGAGCGACCCTGTGTGACACATGATATTATACTAATAAAGTGCAAGAGTGTAACTTCAATAGTAAAAATATAGTACTCCGAAAGTTTGCAGGACTTAAACTTCAATACTCATAGTAATATGTACAAGACTAACTTCAATAGTAATTGTAATATGTATAAATTTCAATTGCAATACTGTAGTAATATGAGTACTCCGGAGCTTGGAGTAATAAAGTTTCAAACTAAGAACGAAACATGAACTAATAAAGTTTGCCCTATGCATCAATCGATGGAGAGGCTGGATCTCAAGTTCGAAAGGGGGAAAAAGACTGCAGTGAAGTTTCAAGTTTGCATTGAAGTTCGAAAGTGGTAATGCAGCTAGTATTAGTGCAGTAGAAATCCCTTGTGCCTTGTTTGGTTGACGTGTTTTCACATGGTTCAGTGAGTAATATCTGGGTCTTTCTTAATAAGAACACATTTTATCTGTTTGGCAGAAGAGTATTGGACAGGATCAGAGTCGCGGGGATCCTCAGGAAACACTTCCGCGCACGTCGGGTGGACGTGGAACCGCAACACCTCTATGCTCTCGCGTTTCTGGTCGTTCCGCATACGTGCTCCGATTGCTGCTTCTCCTTCCAGGCATCCACCCCGTTCCAGCATGGATCAGGCTGAGGGATTGATTCCAATGCAAAATTACAAGTCCTGAGGCCTGCTGGCATGGATTACGTGAATAGAAATTGGACGCTTCACTAATAAGGCCCGAGGAACCCCTCAAAAAAAAACTAATAATGCCCCAGGACAGGCTATCTCTCAGGTTGTCCTGATCTGCCGCAAATACTCACGCCAAAACATGGTGAATGAAGTATTTTGCATCAAATCCCCTCCGAATAATACTCAGTAGGGGGCTAACTAGTTTTAAACCAATGATTAAACTACATTAACCACTGACCTCGAAGCTCTCCTCCTTGGAGAGGACCGACTCCCCGGCGACGGCGAGGTTGTCTTGCAGCTGCAGCAGGACTGTCACGTCTGAGCCCACGGAGAGGTCGTTGATCCGCTGCCGCTTGGTGGGCACATCAGACTCAACGGCGAGGCCGCCATGCGCCTGCTGCAGCAGCTGTAGGGGGGCGTGCGAGTTGGCGGCGAGGTCCTGTAGTTGCTGCTGGGGGATTACGACGGTGGGCCGCACACCTAACAGGCCCCCTTGTCCACTCGTGGGATTCATCGCCGGAAGATGGGGGTGCAGGGAGGCGCTAATACAGAGGTTGTGGATGGTACAGCCGCCGACGAGCACTGTACAG
The DNA here is from genome assembly GCA_030979885.1 of Lolium multiflorum. Taxonomy (NCBI): domain Eukaryota; kingdom Viridiplantae; phylum Streptophyta; class Magnoliopsida; order Poales; family Poaceae; genus Lolium; species Lolium multiflorum. The sequence continues at coordinate 82,472,536 of CM061752.1, read as the reverse complement.
GTTGGGGCTATAGGATTTTGAAGATGAATGGGGAGAGGCGGCAGGGGCCTATAAATCGAGAGGAGTGAGGTAGCGAGAAGTGAAGTGAATGGGGAGAGGCGGCAGGGGCCTATAAATCGAGAGGGCTATAGGTTGGGACATGATTTTTACGCAATATTTAAATCTAGATTTAAGCCGCATGTCACCAGGTGACATGCGAAAGGTGCATGTCACCTGATCTCTATCCGTGAAGGACACAGGTCACTCGCAACACTGTACATGGTGTACTGTAGGGACGCGAAACAGTATTGTTCACTGTTCGTAGTGTTTTTCATTTTTCTGATTTTTTTGAATTTTATGCCCATTTGAATCTTTTGGTCAAATCCTAGGTTTGACAAAGATTTAAACAAGTTTAAAATATATGAAAAGGTAAGCATGGATCCTTCTTAGTCACTCTAAAATGAAGCTTTTGGGATGTTCTTGAAATTTCCATGCTTGACTTCATAAGACAGAGTTTAGGGTTAGGGGTAGATATATACATGATTTGTTTGGTTTGAATATGTCTAGACCTTGTTTATCAACTTTAATTCTTACTATATGACATAAGAAAACTATTTGCTTTGGTTTTTCATTTTTCTGATTTTTTTGAATTTTGATGCCCATTTGAATCTTGTCAAATCCTAGGTTTGACCAAGATAATTTAAACAAGTTTAAAACATGAATATGAAAAGGGAAGCATGTATACTTCTTAGTCACTCTAAAATGAAGTTTTTGGGAGGTTTTTGAAATTTCCATGTTTGAAACCCAAAACCACTTCTCTTCATGCTTGACTTCATAAGACAGAGTTTAGGGGTTAGGGGGTAGATACATGGTTTGTCTAGTTTGAAACTTTGAATATGTCTAGACCTTGTTTATCAACTTGAATATGCTTACTATATGACATAAGAAGACTATGTACTTTGGTTTTTCATTTTTCTGATTTTTTTAATTTTCTGCGCATTTGAATCTTGGTCAAATCCTAAATTTGACCAAGATTTAGACAAGTTTAACACGTGAAAACGAATAAGTAAGCCTGGATCCTTCTTAGTCACTCTAAAATGAAGCCTTTGGGAGGTTCTTGAAATTTCCATGTTTGAAACCCAAAACCACTTCTCTTCATGATTGACTTCATAAGATCGACAGATTAGTTTAGGGTTAGGGGTAGATATATACATGATTTTTCTGGTTTTAATATGTCTAGACCTTGTTTATCAACTTGAATGCTTACTATATGACATAAGAAAACTATTTGCTTTTGTTTTCATTTTTCTGATTTTTTTTGAATTTTGATGCCCATTTGAATCTTGTCAAATCCTAGGTCGTTTGACCAAGATAATTTAAACAAGTTTAAAACATGAATATGAAAAGGGAAGCATGTATACTTCTTAGTCACTCTAAAATGAAGTTTTTGGGAGGTTTTTGAAAATTCCATGTTTGAAACCCAAAACCACTTCTCTTCATGCCTGACTTCATAAGATAGAGTTTAGGGGTCAGGGGGTGTAGATACATTTGGTTTGTCTAGTTTGAATATGTCTAGACCTTGTTTAACAACTTTAATGCTAACTATATGACATAAGAAGACTATGTGCTTTGGTTTTTCATTTTTCTGATTTTTTTGAATATTGTGCCCACCCATTTGTATCTTCATGAAATCCTAGGTTTGACCAAGATAATTTAAACAATTTTAAAACATGAAAATGAAAAGGGAAGCCTGGATCCTTCTTAGTAACTCTAAAATGAAGCTTTTGGGAGGTTCTTGAAATTTCCATGTTTGAAACCCAAAACCACTTCTCTTCATGATTGACTGAGTTTAATTAGGGTTTTAGGGGTAGATATATACATGATTTTTCTGGTTTTTCATTCTTTTGATTTTTTTCTGAATTTTTAGGGCCATTTGAATCTTGGTCAAATCCTTGGTTTGACCAAGATTTAAACAAGTTTAAAACATGAAAATGAAAAGGGAAGTCTGTATCCTTCTTAGTCACTCTAAAATGAAGCTTTTGGGATGTTCTTGAAATTTCAATGTTTGAAACCCAAAACGACTTCCCTTCATGCTAGACTTCATAAGATCGAAAGGGGGTAGATACACGATTTGTCTGGTTTGGATATATCTAGACCTTGTTTATCAACTTGATTGCTTACGATATGACATAAGAAGACTATGTGATTTGGTTTTCCATTTTTCTGATTTTTTTAATTTTTTGCCCACCCATTTGTATCTTCGTCAAATCCTAGGTTTGACCAAGATAATTAAAACAAGTTTTATAAAACATGAAAATGAAAAGGGAAGCATGTATCCTTCTTAGGCACTCTAAAATGAAGCTTTTGGGAGTTTTTTGAAATTTCCATGTTTGAAACCCAAAACCACATCTCTTCACATGCTTGACTTCATAAGACAGAGTTTAGGGGTTAGGGGTATAGATACATGATTTGTCTGGTTTGAATATGTCTAGACATTGTTTATCAACTTTAATGCTTACTATATGACATAAGAAAAATAATGTCATGTAAATGAGTTAACTTGGATTTCCTACCCTTGAATCCATAGGAAACTTTGTTCTAATGCACTATAATAATCAACCGAGTTTTTACACCAACAGGTCTGTCACTTACGTGTGGTGCCCACGCGTGAGGTCCCACACTTCAGTGAGCACAAGTCACGTGCAATAGGTACGCAAACTCCCAGCCATCTTCTTTGTCAAGAGAAGACGCATCAGGATGCGTATTGGAAGTCTGTGGGTCCTTCTGGATCCTTCGGTTGTCCCTCTCACAAAAAAAACAAATCTCTCTCATTCTCGGCCTCGCTCGACTCGCTCGCTCGCTCGCTCGCTCGCACCTCCTGCTCACTGACAAACCCTGCACAAAAGTCAACATCATCACCCGAAAAAGGGGAGACACCATAATTCTCTCCCTTCTTCTCTCCTTCCTCCGAGTGATCCCTCTTCCTCCGAGTTTCACTCGACGGGCAAACACACTTGTGCTGCATAGTAATAATAAAAAGGTATAGAAAAATCAACCTACGAATCTATAATTAAATAGGTTAGTAATAATAAAAATGTAGAAAAATCAACCTACGAATCTATAATTAAATAGGTTAAACTAGGGTTTTGCCCACTACTACAGATCAAGGTTCAAACCTTGTTTATCAACTTGAATATGCTTACTATATGACATAAGAAGACTATGTACTTTGGTTTTCATTTTTCTGATTTTTTAAATTTTCTGCGCATTTGAATCTTGGTCAAATCCTAGGTTTGACCAAGATTAGACAAGTTTAACACGTGAAAACGAATAAGTAAGCCTGGATCCTTCTTAGTCACTCTAAAATGAAGCATTTTGGGATGTTCTTGAAATTTCCATGTTTGAAACCCAAAACGACCTCTCTTCATGCTACACTTCATAAGATCGACCGAGTTTAGGGTTAGGGGTAGATACATGATTTGTATGGTTTGAATATGTCCAAACCTTGTTAATTTATCAACTTGAATGCTTACTATATGACATAAGAAGACTATATGCTTTTGTTTTTCATTTTTCTGATTTTTTTTGAATTTTATGCCCATATATTTGAATCTTGGTCAAATCATATGTTTGACAAAGATTTAAACAAGTTTAAATTGTGAAAATGAAAAGGTAAGCATGGATCCTTATTAGTCACACTCTAAATTAAATCTTTTGGGAGGTTCTTGAAATTTCCATGTTTGAAACCCAAAACCACTTCTCTTCATGATTGACTTCATAAGAAAGAGTTTAGGGTTTTAGGGGTAGATATATACATGATTTTTCTGGTTTGAATATGTCTAGACCTGGTTTATCAACTTGAATGCTTACTATACATATGACATATATAAGAATGCTATGTGCTTTGGTTTTTCATTCTCTTTTGATTTTTTTTCTAAATTTTTATGCCCATTTGAATCTTGGTCAAAATCTTTGGTTTGACAAGGATTTAAACAAGTTTAAAACATGAAAATGAAAAAGGGAAGTCTGTATATCCTTCTTTTAGTAACTCTAAAATGGAAGCTTTTGGGATGTTCTTGAAATTTCCATGTTTGAAACCGAAAACGACTTCCCTTCATGCTAGACTTCATAAGATCGACAGGGGGTAGATACATGATTTGTCTGGTTTGGATATATCTAGACCTTGTTAATTTATCAACTTGAATGCTTACGATATGACATAAGAAGACAATGTGATTTGGTTTTTCAATTTTCTGATTTTTTTGAATATTGTGCCCACCCATTTGTATCTTCATGAAATCCTAGGTTTTACCAAGATAATTTAAACAAGTTTAAAACATGAAAACGAAAAGGGAAACATGTAACCTTCTCAGTCACTCTAAAATGAAGTTTTTGGGAGGTTTTTGAAATTTCCATGTTTGAAACCCAAAACCACTTCTCTTCATGCTTGACTTCATAAGACAAAGTTTAGGGTTAGGGGGTATAGATACATGATTTGTATGGTTTGAATATGTCCAAACCTTGTTTATCAACTTGAATATGCTTACTATATGACATAAGAAGACTATGTACTTTGGTTTTTCATTTTTCTGATTTTTTTAATTTTCTGCACATTTGAATCATATCTTGGTCAAATCCTAGGTTTGACCAAGATTTAGACAAGTTTAACACGTGAAAACGAATAAGTAAGCCTGGATCCTTCTTAGTCACTCTAAAATGAAGCTTTTGGGAGGTTCTTGAAATTTCCATGTTTGAAACCCAAAACCACTTCTCTTCATGATTGACTGAGTTTAATTATATAGGATTTTAGGGGTAGATATATACATGATTTTTCTGGTTTGAATATATATGTCTAGACCTTGTTTATCAACTTGAATGCTTACTATACATATGACATATCTAAGAATGCTATGTGCTTTGGTTTTTCATTCTTTTGATTTTTTTCTGAATTTTTAGGGCCATTTGAATCTTGGTCAAATCATTGGTTTGACCAAGATTTAAACAAGTTTAAAACATGAAAATGAAAAGGGAAGTCTGTATCCTTCTTAGTCACTCTAAAATGAAGCTTTTGGGATGTTCTTGAAATTTCAATGTTTGAAACCCAAAACGACTTCCCTTCATGCTAGACTTCATAAGATCGAAAGGGGCTAGATACATGATTTGTCTGGTTTGGATATATCTAGACCTTGTTTATCAACTTGATTGCTTACGATATGACATAAGAAGACTATGTGATTTGGTTTTTCATTTTTCTGATTTTTTTGAACATTGTGCCCACCCATTTGTATCTTCATGAAATCCTAGGTTTGACCAAGCTAATTTAAACAAGTTTAAAACATGAAAATGAAAAGGGAAGCATGTAACCTTCTCAGTCACTCTAAAATGAAGTTTTTGGGAGGTTTTTGAAATTTCCATGTTTGAAACCCAAAACCACTTCTCTTCATGCTTGACTTCATAAGACAAAGTTTAGGGTTAGGGGGTATATATAGATACATGATTTGTATGGTTTGAATATGTCCAAACCTTTTGTTTATCAACTTGAATATGCTTACTATATGACATAAGAAGACTATGTACTTTGGTTTTTCATTTTTCTGATTTTTTTAATTTTCTGCGCATTTGAATCATATCTTGGTCAAATCCTAGGTTTGACCAAGATTTAGACAAGTTTAACACGTGAAAACGAATAAGTAAGCCTGGATCCTTCTTAGTCACTCTAAAATGAAGCTTTTGGGAGGTTCTTGAAATTTCCATGTTTGAAACCCAAAACCACTTCTCTTCATGATTGACTGAGTTTAATTAGGGTTTTAGGGGTAGATATATACATGATTTTTCTGGTTTGAATATATATGTCTAGACCTTGTTTATCAACTTGAATGCTTACTATACATATGACATAAGAATGCTATGTGCTTTGGTTTTTCATTCTTTTGATTTTTTCTGAATTTTTAGGGCCATTTGAATCTTGGTCAAATCCTTGGTTTGACCAAGATTTAAACAAGTTTAAAACATGAAAATGAAAAGGGAAGTCTGTATCCTTCTTAGTCACTCTAAAATGAAGCTTTTGGGATGTTCTTGAAATTTCAATGTTTGAAACCCAAAACGACTTCCCTTCATGCTAGACTTCATAAGATCGAAAGGGGGTAGATACACGATTTGTCTGGTTTGGATATATCTAGACCTTGTTTATCAACTTGATTGCTTACGATATGACATAAGAAGACTATGTGATTTGGTTTTCCATTTTTCTGATTTTTTTAATTTTTTGCCCACCCATTTGTATCTTCGTCAAATCCTAGGTTTGACCAAGATAATTAAAACAAGTTTTATAAAACATGAAAATGAAAAGGGAAGCATGTATCCTTCTTAGGCACTCTAAAATGAAGCTTTTGGGAGTTTTTTGAAATTTCCATGTTTGAAACCCAAAACCACATCTCTTCACATGCTTGACTTCATAAGACAGAGTTTAGGGGTTAGGGGTATAGATACATGATTTGTCTGGTTTGAATGTGTCTAGACATTGTTTATCAACTTTAATGCTTACTATATGACATAAGAAAAATAATGTCATGTAAATGAGTTAACTTGGATTTCCTACCCTTGAATCCATAGGAAACTTTGTTCTAATGCACTATAATAATCAACCGAGTTTTTACACCAACAGGTCTGTCACTTACGTGTGGTGCCCACGCGTGAGGTCCCACACTTCAGTGAGCACAAGTCACGTGCAATAGGTACGCAAACTCCCAGCCATCTTCTTTGTCAAGAGAAGACGCATCAGGATGCGTATTGGAAGTCTGTGGGTCCTTCTGGATCCTTCGGTTGTCCCTCTCAAAAAAAACAAATCTCTCTCATTCTCGGCCGCTCGCTCGCTCGCTCGCACCTCCTGCTCACTGACAAACCCTGCACAAAAGTCAACATCATCACCCGAAAAAGGGGAGACACCATAATTCTCTCCCTTCTTCTCTCCTTCCTCCGAGTGATCCCTCTTCCTCCGAGTTTCACTCGACGGGCAAACACACTTGTGCTGCATAGTAATAATAAAAAGGTATAGAAAAATCAACCTACGAATCTATAATTAAATAGGTTAGTAATAATAAAAATGTAGAAAAATCAACCTACGAATCTATAATTAAATAGGTTAAACTAGGGTTTTGCCCACTACTACAGATCAAGGTTCAAACCTTGTTTATCAACTTGAATATGCTTACTATATGACATAAGAAGACTATGTACTTTGGTTTTCATTTTTCTGATTTTTTAAATTTTCTGCGCATTTGAATCTTGGTCAAATCCTAGGTTTGACCAAGATTAGACAAGTTTAACACGTGAAAACGAATAAGTAAGCCTGGATCCTTCTTAGTCACTCTAAAATGAAGCATTTTGGGATGTTCTTGAAATTTCCATGTTTGAAACCCAAAACGACCTCTCTTCATGCTACACTTCATAAGATCGACCGAGTTTAGGGTTAGGGGTAGATACATGATTTGTATGGTTTGAATATGTCCAAACCTTGTTAATTTATCAACTTGAATGCTTACTATATGACATAAGAAGACTATATGCTTTTGTTTTTCATTTTTCTGATTTTTTTTGAATTTTATGCCCATATATTTGAATCTTGGTCAAATCATATGTTTGACAAAGATTTAAACAAGTTTAAATTGTGAAAATGAAAAGGTAAGCATGGATCCTTATTAGTCACACTCTAAATTAAATCTTTTGGGAGGTTCTTGAAATTTCCATGTTTGAAACCCAAAACCACTTCTCTTCATGATTGACTTCATAAGAAAGAGTTTAGGGTTTTAGGGGTAGATATATACATGATTTTTCTGGTTTGAATATGTCTAGACCTGGTTTATCAACTTGAATGCTTACTATACATATGACATATATAAGAATGCTATGTGCTTTGGTTTTTCATTCTCTTTTGATTTTTTTTCTAAATTTTTATGCCCATTTGAATCTTGGTCAAAATCTTTGGTTTGACAAGGATTTAAACAAGTTTAAAACATGAAAATGAAAAAGGGAAGTCTGTATATCCTTCTTTTAGTAACTCTAAAATGGAAGCTTTTGGGATGTTCTTGAAATTTCCATGTTTGAAACCGAAAACGACTTCCCTTCATGCTAGACTTCATAAGATCGACAGGGGGTAGATACATGATTTGTCTGGTTTGGATATATCTAGACCTTGTTAATTTATCAACTTGAATGCTTACGATATGACATAAGAAGACAATGTGATTTGGTTTTTCAATTTTCTGATTTTTTTGAATATTGTGCCCACCCATTTGTATCTTCATGAAATCCTAGGTTTTACCAAGATAATTTAAACAAGTTTAAAACATGAAAACGAAAAGGGAAACATGTAACCTTCTCAGTCACTCTAAAATGAAGTTTTTGGGAGGTTTTTGAAATTTCCATGTTTGAAACCCAAAACCACTTCTCTTCATGCTTGACTTCATAAGACAAAGTTTAGGGTTAGGGGGTATAGATACATGATTTGTATGGTTTGAATATGTCCAAACCTTGTTTATCAACTTGAATATGCTTACTATATGACATAAGAAGACTATGTACTTTGGTTTTTCATTTTTCTGATTTTTTTAATTTTCTGCACATTTGAATCATATCTTGGTCAAATCCTAGGTTTGACCAAGATTTAGACAAGTTTAACACGTGAAAACGAATAAGTAAGCCTGGATCCTTCTTAGTCACTCTAAAATGAAGCTTTTGGGAGGTTCTTGAAATTTCCATGTTTGAAACCCAAAACCACTTCTCTTCATGATTGACTGAGTTTAATTATATAGGGTTTTAGGGGTAGATATATACATGATTTTTCTGGTTTGAATATATATGTCTAGAGACCTTGTTTATCAACTTGAATGCTTACTATACATATGACATATCTAAGAATGCTATGTGCTTTGGTTTTTCATTCTTTTGATTTTTTTCTGAATTTTTAGGGCCATTTGAATCTTGGTCAAATCATTGGTTTGACCAAGATTTAAACAAGTTTAAAACATGAAAATGAAAAGGGAAGTCTGTATCCTTCTTAGTCACTCTAAAATGAAGCTTTTGGGATGTTCTTGAAATTTCAATGTTTGAAACCCAAAACGACTTCCCTTCATGCTAGACTTCATAAGATCGAAAGGGGGTAGATACATGATTTGTCTGGTTTGGATATATCTAGACCTTGTTTATCAACTTGATTGCTTACGATATGACATAAGAAGACTATGTGATTTGGTTTTTCATTTTTCTGATTTTTTTGAACATTGTGCCCACCCATTTGTATCTTCATGAAATCCTAGGTTTGACCAAGCTAATTTAAACAAGTTTAAAACATGAAAATGAAAAGGGAAGCATGTAACCTTCTCAGTCACTCTAAAATGAAGTTTTTGGGAGGTTTTTGAAATTTCCATGTTTGAAACCCAAAACCACTTCTCTTCATGCTTGACTTCATAAGACAAAGTTTAGGGTTAGGGGGTATATATAGATACATGATTTGTATGGTTTGAATATGTCCAAACCTTTTGTTTATCAACTTGAATATGCTTACTATATGACATAAGAAGACTATGTACTTTGGTTTTTCATTTTTCTGATTTTTTTAATTTTCTGCGCATTTGAATCATATCTTGGTCAAATCCTAGGTTTGACCAAGATTTAGACAAGTTTAACACGTGAAAACGAATAAGTAAGCCTGGATCCTTCTTAGTCACTCTAAAATGAAGCTTTTGGGAGGTTCTTGAAATTTCCATGTTTGAAACCCAAAACCACTTCTCTTCATGATTGACTGAGTTTAATTAGGGTTTTAGGGGTAGATATATACATGATTTTTCTGGTTTGAATATATATGTCTAGACCTTGTTTATCAACTTGAATGCTTACTATACATATGACATAAGAATGCTATGTGCTTTGGTTTTTCATTCTTTTGATTTTTTCTGAATTTTTAGGGCCATTTGAATCTTGGTCAAATCCTTGGTTTGACCAAGATTTAAACAAGTTTAAAACATGAAAATGAAAAGGGAAGTCTGTATCCTTCTTAGTCACTCTAAAATGAAGCTTTTGGGATGTTCTTGAAATTTCAATGTTTGAAACCCAAAACGACTTCCCTTCATGCTAGACTTCATAAGATCGAAAGGGGGTAGATACACGATTTGTCTGGTTTGGATATATCTAGACCTTGTTTATCAACTTGATTGCTTACGATATGACATAAGAAGACTATGTGATTTGGTTTTCCATTTTTCTGATTTTTTTAATTTTTTGCCCACCCATTTGTATCTTCGTCAAATCCTAGGTTTGACCAAGATAATTAAAACAAGTTTTATAAAACATGAAAATGAAAAGGGAAGCATGTATCCTTCTTAGGCACTCTAAAATGAAGCTTTTGGGAGTTTTTTGAAATTTCCATGTTTGAAACCCAAAACCACATCTCTTCACATGCTTGACTTCATAAGACAGAGTTTAGGGGTTAGGGGTATAGATACATGATTTGTCTGGTTTGAATGTGTCTAGACATTGTTTATCAACTTTAATGCTTACTATATGACATAAGAAAAATAATGTCATGTAAATGAGTTAACTTGGATTTCCTACCCTTGAATCCATAGGAAACTTTGTTCTAATGCACTATAATAATCAACCGAGTTTTTACACCAACAGGTCTGTCACTTACGTGTGGTGCCCACGCGTGAGGTCCCACACTTCAGTGAGCACAAGTCACGTGCAATAGGTACGCAAACTCCCAGCCATCTTCTTTGTCAAGAGAAGACGCATCAGGATGCGTATTGGAAGTCTGTGGGTCCCTCTGGATCCTTCGGTTGTCCCTCTCACAAAAAAACAAATCTCTCTCATTCTCGGCCTCGCTCACTCGCTTCGCTCGCTCGCACCTCCTGCTCACTGACAAACCCTGCACAAAAGTCAACATCATCACCCGAAAAAGGGGAGACACCATAATTCTCTCCCTTCTTCTCTCCTTCCGAGTGATCCCTCTTCCTCCGAGTTTCACTCGACGGGCAAACACACTTTTTTTAATTTTCCCATTTGAATCTTGGTCAAATCCTAGGTTTGACCAAGATTTAAACAAGTTTAAAACATGAAAATAAAATGGTAAGCATGGATCCTTCTTAGTCTCCCGAAAATGAAGTTTTTTTTGAAATTTCCATGTTTGAAACCAAAACCACTTCTCTTCATGCTTGACTTCATAAGACATAGTTTAGGGTTAGGGGTAGATATATACATGATTTTTCTGGTTTGAATATGTCTAGACCTTGTTTATCAACTTGAATGCTAGCTTACTATATATGACATAAGAATGCTATGTGCTTTGGTTTTTCATTCTTTTGATTTTTTTCTGAATTTTTATGCCCATTTGAATCTTGGTCGAATCCTAGGTTTGACCAAGATTTAAACAAGTTTAAAACATGAAAATGAGAAGGGAAGCATGTATCCTTCTTAGTCACTCTAATTAAAATGAAGATTTTGGGAGGTTTTTGAAATTTCCATGTTTGAAACCAAAAACCACGTCTCTTCATGCTTGACTTCATAAGATATATAGAGTTTAATTAGGGGTTAGGGGTATAGATACATGATTTGTTTGGTTTGAATATGTCTAGACCTTGTTTAACAACTTGAATGCTTACTATATGCCATAAGAAGACTATTACTTTGGTTTTTAATTTTTTTGATTTTTTAAAATTTTCTGCCAATTTGAATCTTGGTCAAATCATAGGTTTGACAAAGATTTAAACAAGTTTAAATTGTGAAAATGAAAAGGTAAGCATGGATCCTTATTAGTCACTCTAAATTAAATCTTTTGGGAGGTTCTTGAAATTTCCATGTTTGAAACCCAAAACCACTTCTCTTCATGATTGACTTCATAAGAAAGAGTTTAGGGTTTTAGGGGTAGATATATACATGATTTTTCTGGTTTGAATATGTCTAGACCTGGTTTATCTACTTGAATGCTTACTATACATATGACATATATAAGAATGCTATGTGCTTTGGTTTTTCATTCTCTTTTGATTTTTTTTCTAAATTTTTATGCCCATTTGAATCTTGGTCAAAATCTTTGGTTTGACAAGGATTTAAACAAGTTTAAAACATGAAAATGAAAAAGGGAAGTCTGTATATCCTTCTTTTAGTAACTCTAAAATGGAAGCTTTTGGGATGTTCTTGAAATTTCCATGTTTGAAACCGAAAACGACTTCCCTTCATGCTAGACTTCATAAGATCGACAGGGGGTAACGTAGATACATGATTTGTCTGGTTTGGATATATCTAGACCTTGTTAATTTATCAACTTGAATGCTTACGATATGACATAAGAAGACAATGTGATTTGGTTTTTCAATTTTCTGATTTTTTTGAATATTGTGCCCACCCATTTGTATCTTCATGAAATCCTAGGTTTTACCAAGATAATTTAAACAAGTTTAAAACATGAAAACGAAAAGGGAAACATGTAACCTTCTCAGTCACTCTAAAATGAAGTTTTTGGGAGGTTTTTGAAATTTCCATGTTTGCAACCCAAAACCACTTCTCTTCATGCTTGACTTCATAAGACAAAGTTTAGGGTTAGGGGGTATAGATACATGATTTGTATGGTTTGAATATGTCCAAACCTTGTTTATCAACTTGAATATGCTTACTATATGACATAAGAAGACTATGTACTTTGGTTTTTCATTTTTCTGATTTTTTTAATTTTCTGCACATTTGAATCATATCTTGGTCAAATCCTAGGTTTGACCAAGATTTAGACAAGTTTAACACGTGAAAACGAATAAGTAAGCCTGGATCCTTCTTAGTCACTCTAAAATGAAGCTTTTGGGAGGTTCTTGAAATTTCCATGTTTGAAACCCAAAACCACTTCTCTTCATGATTGACTGAGTTTAATTATATAGGGTTTTAGGGGTAGATATATACATGATTTTTCTGGTTTGAATATATATGTCTAGAGACCTTGTTTATCAACTTGAATGCTTACTATACATATGACATATCTAAGAATGCTATGTGCTTTGGTTTTTCATTCTTTTGATTTTTTTCTGAATTTTTAGGGCCATTTGAATCTTGGTCAAATCATTGGTTTGACCAAGATTTAAACAAGTTTAAAACATGAAAATGAAAAGGGAAGTCTGTATCCTTCTTAGTCACTCTAAAATGAAGCTTTTGGGATGTTCTTGAAATTTCAATGTTTGAAACCCAAAACGACTTCCCTTCATGCTAGACTTCATAAGATCGAAAGGGGGTAGATACATGATTTGTCTGGTTTGGATATATCTAGACCTTGTTTATCAACTTGATTGCTTACGATATGACATAAGAAGACTATGTGATTTGGTTTTTCATTTTTCTGATTTTTTTGAACATTGTGCCCACCCATTTGTATCTTCATGAAATCCTAGGTTTGACCAAGCTAATTTAAACAAGTTTAAAACATGAAAATGAAAAGGGAAGCATGTAACCTTCTCAGTCACTCTAAAGTGAAGTTTTTGGGAGGTTTTTGAAATTTCCATGTTTGAAACCCAAAACCACTTCTCTTCATGCTTGACTTCATAAGACAAAGTTTAGGGTTAGGGGGTATATATAGATACATGATTTGTATGGTTTGAATATGTCCAAACCTTTTGTTTATCAACTTGAATATGCTTACTATATGACATAAGAAGACTATGTACTTTGGTTTTTCATTTTTCTGATTTTTTTAATTTTCTGCGCATTTGAATCATATCTTGGTCAAATCCTAGGTTTTACCAAGATTTAGACAAGTTTAACACGTGAAAACGAATAAGTAAGCCTGGATCCTTCTTATTCACTCTAAAATGAAGCTTTTGGGAGGTTCTTGAAATTTCCATGTTTGAAACCCAAAACCACTTCTCTTCATGATTGACTGAGTTTAATTAGGGTTTTAGGGGTAGATATATACATGATTTTTCTGGTTTGAATATATATGTCTAGACCTTGTTTATCAACTTGAATGCTTACTATACATATGACATAAGAATGCTATGTGCTTTGGTTTTTCATTCTTTTGATTTTTTTCTGAATTTTTAGGGCCATTTGAATCTTGGTCAAATCCTTGGTTTGACCAAGATTTAAACAAGTTTAAAACATGAAAATGAAAAGGGAAGTCTGTATCCTTCTTAGTCACTCTAAAATGAAGCTTTTGGGATGTTCTTGAAATTTCAATGTTTGAAACCCAAAACGACTTCCCTTCATGCTAGACTTCATAAGATCGAAAGGGGGTAGATACACGATTTGTCTGGTTTGGATATATCTAGACCTTGTTTATCAACTTGATTGCTTACGATATGACATAAGAAGACTATGTGATTTGGTTTTCCATTTTTCTGATTTTTTTAATTTTTTGCCCACCCATTTGTATCTTCGTCAAATCCTAGGTTTGACCAAGATAATTAAAACAAGTTTTATAAAACATGAAAATGAAAAGGGAAGCATGTATCCTTCTTAGGCACTCTAAAATGAAGCTTTTGGGAGTTTTTTGAAATTTCCATGTTTGAAACCCAAAACCACATCTCTTCACATGCTTGACTTCATAAGACAGAGTTTAGGGGTTAGGGGTATAGATACATGATTTGTCTGGTTTGAATGTGTCTAGACATTGTTTATCAACTTTAATGCTTACTATATGACATAAGAAAAATAATGTCATGTAAATGAGTTAACTTGGATTTCCTACCCTTGAATCCATAGGAAACTTTGTTCTAATGCACTATAATAATCAACCGAGTTTTTACACCAACAGGTCTGTCACTTACGTGTGGTGCCCACGCGTGAGGTCCCACACTTCAGTGAGCACAAGTCACGTGCAATAGGTACGCAAACTCCCAGCCATCTTCTTTGTCAAGAGAAGACGCATCAGGATGCGTATTGGAAGTCTGTGGGTCCTTCTGGATCCTTCGGTTGTCCCTCTCACAAAAAAAAACAAATCTCTCTCATTCTCGGCCTCGCTCGACTCGCTCGCTCGCTCGCTTGCTCGCACCTCCTGCTCACCGACAAGCATGAAAAGAAGTGGTTTTCATCAAAAATGAAAATTTCAAAAACTCTCCCTAGACTTCATTTTATAGTGATGAATAAGGATCATGCTTACCTTTTTTTTCATTTTTTACCCATTTGAATCTTGGTCAAATCCTAGGTTTGACCAAGATTTAAACAAGTTTAAAACATGAAAATGAGAAGGGAAGCATGTATCCTTCTTAGTCACTCTAATTAAAATGAAGATTTTGGGAGGTTTTTGAAATTTCCATGTTTGAAACCAAAAACCACGTCTCTTCATGCTTGACTTCATAAGATATATAGAGTTTAATTAGGGGTTAGGGGTATAGATACATGATTTGTTTGGTTTGAATATGTCTAGACCTTGTTTAACAACTTGAATGCTTACTATATGCCATAAGAAGACTATTACTTTGGTTTTTAATTTTTTTGATTTTTTAAAATTTTCTGCCAATTTGAATCTTGGTCAAATCATAGGTTTGACAAAGATTTAAACAAGTTTAAATTGTGAAAATGAAAAGGTAAGCATGGATCCTTATTAGTCACTCTAAATTAAATCTTTTGGGAGGTTCTTGAAATTTCCATGTTTGAAACCCAAAACCACTTCTCTTCATGATTGACTTCATAAGAAAGAGTTTAGGGTTTTAGGGGTAGATATATACATGATTTTTCTGGTTTGAATATGTCTAGACCTGGTTTATCTACTTGAATGCTTACTATACATATGACATATATAAGAATGCTATGTGCTTTGGTTTTTCATTCTCTTTTGATTTTTTTTCTAAATTTTTATGCCCATTTGAATCTTGGTCAAAATCTTTGGTTTGACAAGGATTTAAACAAGTTTAAAACATGAAAATGAAAAAGGGAAGTCTGTATATCCTTCTTTTAGTAACTCTAAAATGGAAGCTTTTGGGATGTTCTTGAAATTTCCATGTTTGAAACCGAAAACGACTTCCCTTCATGCTAGACTTCATAAGATCGACAGGGGGTAACGTAGATACATGATTTGTCTGGTTTGGATATATCTAGACCTTGTTAATTTATCAACTTGAATGCTTACGATATGACATAAGAAGACAATGTGATTTGGTTTTTCAATTTTCTGATTTTTTTGAATATTGTGCCCACCCATTTGTATCTTCATGAAATCCTAGGTTTTACCAAGATAATTTAAACAAGTTTAAAACATGAAAACGAAAAGGGAAACATGTAACCTTCTCAGTCACTCTAAAATGAAGTTTTTGGGAGGTTTTTGAAATTTCCATGTTTGCAACCCAAAACCACTTCTCTTCATGCTTGACTTCATAAGACAAAGTTTAGGGTTAGGGGGTATAGATACATGATTTGTATGGTTTGAATATGTCCAAACCTTGTTTATCAACTTGAATATGCTTACTATATGACATAAGAAGACTATGTACTTTGGTTTTTCATTTTTCTGATTTTTTTAATTTTCTGCACATTTGAATCATATCTTGGTCAAATCCTAGGTTTGACCAAGATTTAGACAAGTTTAACACGTGAAAACGAATAAGTAAGCCTGGATCCTTCTTAGTCACTCTAAAATGAAGCTTTTGGGAGGTTCTTGAAATTTCCATGTTTGAAACCCAAAACCACTTCTCTTCATGATTGACTGAGTTTAATTATATAGGGTTTTAGGGGTAGATATATACATGATTTTTCTGGTTTGAATATATATGTCTAGAGACCTTGTTTATCAACTTGAATGCTTACTATACATATGACATATCTAAGAATGCTATGTGCTTTGGTTTTTCATTCTTTTGATTTTTTTCTGAATTTTTAGGGCCATTTGAATCTTGGTCAAATCATTGGTTTGACCAAGATTTAAACAAGTTTAAAACATGAAAATGAAAAGGGAAGTCTGTATCCTTCTTAGTCACTCTAAAATGAAGCTTTTGGGATGTTCTTGAAATTTCAATGTTTGAAACCCAAAACGACTTCCCTTCATGCTAGACTTCATAAGATCGAAAGGGGGTAGATACATGATTTGTCTGGTTTGGATATATCTAGACCTTGTTTATCAACTTGATTGCTTACGATATGACATAAGAAGACTATGTGATTTGGTTTTTCATTTTTCTGATTTTTTTGAACATTGTGCCCACCCATTTGTATCTTCATGAAATCCTAGGTTTGACCAAGCTAATTTAAACAAGTTTAAAACATGAAAATGAAAAGGGAAGCATGTAACCTTCTCAGTCACTCTAAAGTGAAGTTTTTGGGAGGTTTTTGAAATTTCCATGTTTGAAACCCAAAACCACTTCTCTTCATGCTTGACTTCATAAGACAAAGTTTAGGGTTAGGGGGTATATATAGATACATGATTTGTATGGTTTGAATATGTCCAAACCTTTTGTTTATCAACTTGAATATGCTTACTATATGACATAAGAAGACTATGTACTTTGGTTTTTCATTTTTCTGATTTTTTTAATTTTCTGCGCATTTGAATCATATCTTGGTCAAATCCTAGGTTTTACCAAGATTTAGACAAGTTTAACACGTGAAAACGAATAAGTAAGCCTGGATCCTTCTTATTCACTCTAAAATGAAGCTTTTGGGAGGTTCTTGAAATTTCCATGTTTGAAACCCAAAACCACTTCTCTTCATGATTGACTGAGTTTAATTAGGGTTTTAGGGGTAGATATATACATGATTTTTCTGGTTTGAATATATATGTCTAGACCTTGTTTATCAACTTGAATGCTTACTATACATATGACATAAGAATGCTATGTGCTTTGGTTTTTCATTCTTTTGATTTTTTCTGAATTTTTAGGGCCATTTGAATCTTGGTCAAATCCTTGGTTTGACCAAGATTTAAACAAGTTTAAAACATGAAAATGAAAAGGGAAGTCTGTATCCTTCTTAGTCACTCTAAAATGAAGCTTTTGGGATGTTCTTGAAATTTCAATGTTTGAAACCCAAAACGACTTCCCTTCATGCTAGACTTCATAAGATCGAAAGGGGGTAGATACACGATTTGTCTGGTTTGGATATATCTAGACCTTGTTTATCAACTTGATTGCTTACGATATGACATAAGAAGACTATGTGATTTGGTTTTCCATTTTTCTGATTTTTTTAATTTTTTGCCCACCCATTTGTATCTTCGTCAAATCCTAGGTTTGACCAAGATAATTAAAACAAGTTTTATAAAACATGAAAATGAAAAGGGAAGCATGTATCCTTCTTAGGCACTCTAAAATGAAGCTTTTGGGAGTTTTTTGAAATTTCCATGTTTGAAACCCAAAACCACATCTCTTCACATGCTTGACTTCATAAGACAGAGTTTAGGGGTTAGGGGTATAGATACATGATTTGTCTGGTTTGAATGTGTCTAGACATTGTTTATCAACTTTAATGCTTACTATATGACATAAGAAAAATAATGTCATGTAAATGAGTTAACTTGGATTTCCTACCCTTGAATCCATAGGAAACTTTGTTCTAATGCACTATAATAATCAACCGAGTTTTTACACCAACAGGTCTGTCACTTACGTGTGGTGCCCACGCGTGAGGTCCCACACTTCAGTGAGCACAAGTCACGTGCAATAGGTACGCAAACTCCCAGCCATCTTCTTTGTCAAGAGAAGACGCATCAGGATGCGTATTGGAAGTCTGTGGGTCCTTCTGGATCCTTCGGTTGTCCCTCTCACAAAAAA
This sequence comes from Lolium multiflorum, assembly GCA_030979885.1. Taxonomy (NCBI): domain Eukaryota; kingdom Viridiplantae; phylum Streptophyta; class Magnoliopsida; order Poales; family Poaceae; genus Lolium; species Lolium multiflorum. The sequence continues at coordinate 82,453,826 of CM061752.1, read as the reverse complement.
ACAAATCTCTCTCATTCTCGGCCTCGCTCGACTCGCTCGCTCGCTCGCTCGCACCTCCTGCTCACTGACAAACCCTGCACAAAAGTCAACATCATCACCCGAAAAAGGGGAGACACCATAATTCTCTCCCTTCTTCTCTCCTTCCGAGTGATCCCTCTTCCTCCGAGTTTCACTCGACGGGCAAACACACTTTTTTTAATTTTCTGCCCATTTGAATCTTGGTCAAATCCTAGGTTTGACCAAGATTTAAACAAGTTTAAAACATGAAAATAAAATGGTAAGCATGGATCCTTCTTAGTCTCCCGAAAATGAAGTTTTTTTTTTTGAAATTTCCATGTTTGAAACCAAAAACCACTTCTCTTCATGCTTGACTTCATAAGACATAGTTTAGGGTTAGGGGTAGATATATACATGATTTTTCTGGTTTGAATATGTCTAGACCTTGTTTATCAACTTGAATGCTAGCTTACTATATATGACATAAGAATGCTATGTGCTTTGGTTTTTCATTCTTTTGATTTTTTCTGAATTTTTATGCCCATTTGAATCTTGGTCGAATCCTAGGTTTGACCAAGATTTAAACAAGTTTAAAACATGAAAATGAGAAGGGAAGCATGTATCCTTCTTAGTCACTCTAATTAAAATGAAGATTTTGGGAGGTTTTTGAAATTTCCATGTTTGAAACCAAAAACCACGTCTCTTCATGCTTGACTTCATAAGATATATAGAGTTTAATTAGGGGTTAGGGGTATAGATACATGATTTGTTTGGTTTGAATATGTCTAGACCTTGTTTAACAACTTGAATGCTTACTATATGCCATAAGAAGACTATTACTTTGGTTTTTAATTTTTTTGATTTTTTAAAATTTTCTGCCAATTTGAATCTTGGTCAAATCATAGGTTTGACAAAGATTTAAACAAGTTTAAATTGTGAAAATGAAAAGGTAAGCATGGATCCTTATTAGTCACTCTAAATTAAATCTTTTGGGAGGTTCTTGAAATTTCCATGTTTGAAACCCAAAACCACTTCTCTTCATGATTGACTTCATAAGAAAGAGTTTAGGGTTTTAGGGGTAGATATATACATGATTTTTCTGGTTTGAATATGTCTAGACCTGGTTTATCAACTTGAATGCTTACTATACATATGACATATATAAGAATGCTATGTGCTTTGGTTTTTCATTCTTTTGATTTTTTTCTGAATTTTTATGCCCATTTGAATCTTGGTCGAATCCTAGGTTTGACCAAGATTTAAACAAGTTTAAAACATGAAAATGAAAAGGGAAGCATGTAACCTTCTCAGTCACTCTAAAATGAAGTTTTTGGGAGGTTTTTGAAATTTCCATGTTTGAAACCCAAAACCACGTCTCTTCATGCTTGACTTCATAAGACAAAGTTTAGGGTTAGGGGGTATATATAGATACATGATTTGTATGGTTTGAATATGTCCAAACCTTGTTTATCAACTTGAATATGCTTACTATATGACATAAGAAGACTATGTACTTTGGTTTTTCATTTTTCTGATTTTTTTAATTTTCTGCGCATTTGAATCATATCTTGGTCAAATCCTAGGTTTGACCAAGATTTAGACAAGTTTAACACGTGAAAACGAATAAGTAAGCCCGGATCCTTCTTAGTCACTCTAAAATGAAGCTTTTGGGAGGTTCTTGAAATTTCCATGTTTGAAACCCAAAACCACTTCTCTTCATGATTGACTGAGTTTAATTAGGGTTTTAGGGGTAGATATATACATGATTTTTCTGGTTTGAATATATATGTCTAGACCTTGTTTATCAACTTGAATGCTAGCTTACTATATATGACATAAGAATGCTATGTGCTTTGGTTTTTCATTCTTTTGATTTTTTCTGAATTTTTATGCCCATTTGAATCTTGGTCGAATCCTAGGTTTGACCAAGATTTAAACAAGTTTAAAACATGAAAATGAGAAGGGAAGCATGTATCCTTCTTAGTCACTCTAATTAAAATGAAGATTTTGGGAGGTTTTTGAAATTTCCATGTTTGAAACCAAAAACCACGTCTCTTCATGCTTGACTTCATAAGATATATAGAGTTTAATTAGGGGTTAGGGGTATAGATACATGATTTGTTTGGTTTGAATATGTCTAGACCTTGTTTAACAACTTGAATGCTTACTATATGCCATAAGAAGACTATGTACTTTGGTTTTTAATTTTTTTGATTTTTTAAACTTTTCTGCCAATTTGTATCTTGGTCAAATCCTAGGTTTGACCAAGATTTAAACAAGTTTAAGACGTGAAAATAAAATGGTAAGCATGGATCCTTCTTAGTCTCCCTAAAATGAAGCTTTTGGTTTTTTTTTTAAATTTCCAGGTTTGAAACCCAAAACCACTTCTCTTCATGCTTGACTTCATAAGACAGAGTTTAGGGATAGGGGTAGATATATATATACATGATTTTTCTGGTTTGAATATGTCTAGACCCTGTTTATCAACTTGAATGCTTACTATATGACATAAGAATGCTATGTGCTTTGGTTTTTCATTCTTTTGATTTTTTCTGAATTTTTATGCCCATTTGAATCTTGGTAGAATCCTAGGTTTGACCAAGATTTAAACAAGTTTAAAACATGAAAATGAGAAGGGAAGCCTGTATCCTTCTTTGTCACTCTAATTAAAATGAAGCTTTTGGGTGGTTTTTGAAATTACCATGTTTGAAACCCAAAACCACATCTCTTCGTGCTTGACTTCATAAGACAGAGTTTAGGGGTTAGGGGGTACATAGATACATGATTTGCATAGTTTGAATATGTCTAGCTAGAGACCTTGTTTCTCAATTTTAATGCTTACTATATGACATAAGAAGACTATGTGCTTTGGTTTTTCATTTTTCTGTTTTATTTTAATTTTATGCCCATTTGAATCTTGGTCAAATCCTAGGTTTGACCAAGATTTAAACAAGTTTAAATTATGAAAATGAAGGTAAGCATGGATCCTTATTAGTCACTCTAACATAAATCTTTTGGGAGGTTCTTGAAATTTCCATGTTTCAAACCCAAAACCACTTCTCTTCATGATTGACTTCATAAGACAGAGTTTAGGGTTTTAGGGGTAGATATATACATGATTTTTCTGGTTTGAATATGTCTAGCCCTTGTTTATCAACTTGAATGCTTACTATACATATGACATAAGAATGCTATGTGCTTTGGTTTTTCATTCTCTTTTGATTTTTTTCTAAATTTTTAGGCCCATTTGAATCTTGGTCAAATCCTTGGTTTGACCAAGATTTAAACAAGTTTAAAACATGAAAATGAAAAAGGAAGTCTGTATCCTTCTTAGTCACTCTAAAATGGAAGCTTTTGGGATGTTCTTGAAATTACCATGTTTGAAACCGAAAACGACTTCCCTTCATGCTAGACTTCATAAGATCGACAGGGGGTAGATACATGATTTGTCTGGTTTGGATATATCTAGACCTTGTTAATTTATCAACTTGAATGCTTACGATATGACATAAGAAGACAATGTGATTTGGTTTTTCATTTTTCTGATTTTTTTGAATATTGTACGTGCCCACCCATTTGTATCTTCATCAAATCCTAGGTTTGACCAGGATTTAAACAAGTTTAAAACATGAAATGAAAAGATAAGCCTGGATCCTTCTTAGTCACTCTAAAATGAAGCTTTTGGGAGGTTCTTGAAATTTCCATGTTTGAAACCCAAAACCACTTCTCTTCATGATTGACTTCATAAGACAGAGTTTAGGGTTTTAGGGGTAGATATATACATGATTTTTCTGGTTTGAATATATATGTCTAGACCTTGTTTATCAACTTGAATGCTTACTATATATATGACATAAGAATGCTATATATGTGCTTTGGTTGTTCATTCTTTTGATTTTTTCTGATTTTTTAGGCCCATTTGAATCTTGGTCAAATCCTAGGTTTGACCATGATTTAAACAAGTTTAAAACATGAAAATGAAAAGGTAAGCATGGATCCTTCTTAGTCACTCTAAAATGAAGCTTTTGGGATGTTCTTGAAATTTCCATGTTTGAAACCCAAAACGACTTCGATCTCTTTATGCTAGATTTCATAAGACTGAGTTTTAGGGGTTAGGGGGTAGATACATGATTTGTCTAGTTTGAATATGTACATAGTACTCCCTCTATAGGAACTTGGAGAAAGCAACTGTTGTGCCACACAATTTTGTTGTTTTCCTATTTTTCTTTCATGAAGCTTTACGATGTGGTTCGTGTGTGGGGATCAAGCTCGTAATCTCGTTTCAATTACACAACCAACTACTCTGCTCATCCTTGCATGTAATTAACCAATATAGGAATTTGATTCCACGGAACTTTTTCAGTACATAAGTCTCCTCCTTAACTCCTCTAGTCTCTACCAAGCCGGCCGCCTCGCTACTTCCCTAGCTTCCTCCCTACAGCACACCTCGCCCCCGTACGCGAGCTAGGTCCAGCCGGAGATGGGGCACAGCCGCCCCCGCTGGAAGAATGCTCAGAGGAAGTCCGGGCAGGAGGACAAGGGTGACGCCATCCCGGATGAACTTCTCGGGCTGGTGTTCCTGCGCCTCACCTCGCCTCTGGATCTCGTCCGCGCCGCGTTCGCCTGCAGGAGCTGGCGCAAGGTCATCGCGGCGGAGGACTTCCGTGTCCTCTCCGCTCGCCACGGCGCGCCATCCTCCATAGTCGCCGGCCACTACCACATCAGCTTCTCCCATTGTCACTATCGGCCGTCTGGCTTGCTGCCCCACTTCGTTCCCTCTTCCTCGTCATGTTGGGCCGGGGTCGCCGCAAATAATCTCGCGCTCGACTTCCTCCCACGGGCGCCAAACGGCGACCTCAGTTTGGAGCTCGCCGACTCTCGGGGCGGCCTCCTACTCCTTGCGGACTTCGACCACACCGAACACGGAAAGCCTTTCGAGCAGCCTTCACGTCTCGTCGTCTGCGATCCCCTGGCAGGTCAGTACGTGACGGTCCCTCCACCCCCTGCTGTTTCGCACACAACATTCGTAAGCTTGTTCCTGGGCGCCGCCCTCCATGGCGAGGACGCTGCGGCGCGCATCAGTCTGTCAAATTACAGGGTGACGTGCCTGATCTATCATGACGGCATCTGCAAGACCTGCGTGTTCTCGCCTGGCCCTGGTGGCCACGCTTGGACCTCCTCCGGCGCCATCGTGCCTCTCCACGCCACGCACACAGGCCGGTCGGATATCCTCTTTGTGGGGTGCAACGCCCGTTTCTTCCAGTGGTACGTGTTCGGTGGGCTCGGAAACTTCATTCTTGCTCTCGACAGAGAATCCGGCGAGCTCTCACGCTTCGAGAGAGCTCGAGACGAGGACTGGCTTCACACCGTGCCGATTGAGATGCTGGGCGGGCCCTCGCGCGTGCTGAATTGGTACGTGCTAGAGCTTCCGTGGCCACCTACCTTCCGAGCTTGCTTATCCTAGGATTCTGGCTTCCTGGGTTGGATTAGTGTCGGCCATGGTGTCGTCGACATGGTCTGGAGGTTGAAGACGAAGGGCATCTCAAGGATTTTGTTGTAATTTCGTTTTTTTTCAGGTGTTTTGTACTATTTGATGTTTCTCTTAATGCCAGAGGGTTTATTTGCACTAGTCATACTTGACATAGCTGTACGTTTTGAAGATTAACTTGTTCATCATGATCCGAACTTCTCATACTCTTAATGCCAGAGGGTTTATTTGCACTAGTCATACTTGACATAACTTCGAACTTGTTTTGAGTAATACGTAGTATGGTATAGTACTAGAATAGGAGGAGTAACACTTTTCGCATTTGGGCCAAATATAAAGTACTACCTCCATTTCAAGGAATAAGGCGCACGCGTACTCCAAGACGTATCTTTTGGTCAGATTACCTTGACCATTGAATTGACAAGACAACACACAGAGCATTGGGGCGTGCTCGATGGTGCTAGCTGCGGCTATACAGACATGTGATAGGCATCGCGGAAGCGTCGCAAATAGAAAACAAATCATATTTTTTGGGGGAGGATGTTTTGGCTCCTGGTTGCGTATGCTCCCTTTAGTTTGAACTGCAACATCTATATATTTTGAAATGTAAAAAAAATCCAAACAAAAAATTAATCTTTTCATCTTCACATGCTAAGAGCGCATAAAGTCTTTCCATAAAAAACTAAATTGTCGTTTGGGCTATGTAAAAAAGATAAAATTTATTGCTAAAAATAAAGCTGTTTACATCAACCACAAAAAATATCGGCTTTTCACGAAACTACACGAACACACATAGATTATCGAGAAGTACATGCGGATTTTTTTGTTAGAATTTTTTGAAAATTAAAAATATGTTTTTTTGGGTCGAGGTAGCATATCCGCCCAATAGCCGAATTAAATTTCCGATTTTTTTGGACTGACAATTTCATCGGGAAGACATGGATGCGCGCAGACGGCGTGCAAGGCAAGGCATCGATTTGACCGGACGTACTTAGGGCAGGTCAGGCTGCCAGCGTACTTATTCCGGCCAGGTGAGGTACTAGAACTCAAAGTCCTCCTCAGCGTCTCTCCTCTCTCTCTGTCTTTATTGAGTGTACTAGCGCGCAGGGACTCAAAGTCAGGGAAATGTTTGAGATGCAAAGTAAGAGAATATTTACCAGTATAATTGGTTGATTAGAAGATTAAGTGGTGAAATCACAACAGATTGGAGCAGTACATGGTGGAAACCGCAAAATATCCTTCCAAATGGTGTTTTTGTGCAACATACGAAGTATGAGGTGGTGGAACTTGAGGCCAGTGACTTTACTTACTCCAAAATGCAACTTTACGTACATGAGCCATCGGATCAAGATCCAACGGACACAGTTGATCCAGAATTTGTAGTCACATTTTAAGTTGCTCGAAAAAAATCGAAAACATTACAGTAAGATATATATCTTTCTTAAGTATTCTGGTAAAGTTTTACTTCATTTGAAAATTGAGTTTAATTTTAAGTTTAAAATTTGGATCAACCATGTGCGTTGGATCTTGATCGAATGACTCACGTACAAGTCGCCAGTGAAGTTACTGGATCTCGTTCCTTGGTGGAATCTGCAATTCCCTCCCCTATATATACTATACAAGTCGAAGACTACGACCCTCTATCCCTATCTCCTTCACATCCTCTAAATTCATATTCCCATTTAGAATCGTTGGGCATGGAGGTCCCCCCTGGTAGCTTTAGATCGAGCTTTTGTCGACGATGCTAATTTGAGAAGACTGCTCACCTACGGTTTGTGCTCTCAATCCGCACAACCTCCATTTTGGCGGGTTAGTACTTTCTTCACTAGGTTCATCAAGATGTATTTTAATTTGGGCTAACAGTCGTGTTAATTTCCTTGTATTAAGCAGTGCTGTTCGTGCAAGAAGGTTGCATGCGACAGCTGCGCTAGGAACCTGCCCGGTGGCGCGTGCCCGGGATGCCAGGGCGTCTTCCAAGGTGAAAGTCCTCCATCTGAAAGCATGTACTTTTCCCGTGAATGTGTTATGGAAAAGAATGTGGTGAGAAGAACGTTCATCTGCGGTTTGTGCTCTCAAATCGCACGACGTCCACTATAACGGGTTAGTACTTTCTTCACTAGGTTCCACCCAACTATATTTTTCTTTGGGCCAACAGTCATGTAAATTTCCTTGTATTAAGCAGTGCATTCGCATGGGGGAGGGACATCACATTGCATGCGGAAGCTGCTTAAGAAACCTACCCAGTCTCGTGTGCCCGAACTGCGACGGCATCTACGAAGAGGATGAGGATTTAAGTAGATTTGCCTCCTTGTTGAAGGTGGATTGCAGCAACGATGGTTGCGACATGAGCGGCGACTTGCTCGAATACTTTCAACATGAGGCGACGTGCCCGCATGCGCCAACGAGACGGTAGGTGGTTGATCTTGCCGGTCTCGATGGAGAAGATGATCGCGCTTTGAGGCTAATCTGAGCTCGGTGGAGAAGGACCGGATGGAGTTTCCTTTTCTAGAACTAGAGTTCTTTTTGTACTTTTGGATGTCTTGTCTGTAGTTTCCTTTTACTTGGAGGGTCCTCCTAGCTTGCAGTCTGTAATCCCACCGTCATCATAATATAAAAGCAGTGTCGCGAGGTCCTTCGGGACATTTCTGTGTTCAAAAAATGTATGATTTTAGACATGTCGTCTATTTATGTGTGCGATGTTGTATCATCTATTACCGTGATTAGTTTGAACGTGTCCATGTCCTAGAACAAAACTTCGGCATGATGTACTTGTATGTTTAATTGAATTCGACCAAGTATAATGTGGAACCGATCATTGCGAGCATATGGAGATTGCGAACCGGTAATTGACAGGTGGTACATGCTCTATCTTAGTCTTGTTTATCTAATGGTAATTGCAATTTATGCGGTACTGAAATAATTAGTTTTAGTTATAAACAGGGACTCTTCGGACGGGGGCTCCTTTTCAAACAAGACCGGGGAGATTTATGAAGTGCTAGAAGGGAACAAATTACTACATGAGTGTTTTGCGTGAAATGGTTAAAATTTGTAGTGGCAGATTGCCGCCAATGCAATTTTTTCATGTGGTTGATATGGTAGGATGGACATTTCAAAATTTCACGAATTATTTCGGTTTGTGACCATATATTAAATTAGTTCTGGGCTCATTTCCATATAATTTGAAATTTCAACGCGAAGTACACGAAGTACAATTAAAAAAGGGGAAACTATATATACGTGATGTGCACTAAATGTGTGGTACCCCCCAAAAAATGACCAAACATATGCGTTGCATCCAAGTACGTAACACCCATATGGCAAACGAAAGCATTGAGTAGTTGTTTGTGATGTAAGTAATCTACATATATATCAAAATACCAAACATGGCACACCAAAATATTTTTTAGAAGAACTTACCAGATTTTGGCACCATGCATGTTGGAGTTTTTTTTTTGACAGAATCCATCTTGGAGTTCGCATGGCTCTCTTCCGAAGTGAGAGGTGAGTTGGTTAATGCTAGAACCATGGCAAACTTCCGAATGTTAGTAATTTATCATGGATTCATCATTTGTGATGAAATACCTAGGAACAATGCCAAACATGACCTACCTATGTTCTTGAGAATATTCCCTTTCACCGATTTTGGCACCATGTGTGTTTTTAAGTACGTTTGCATGCCTTCTTGATTGGTTATTAAAATACCATGTCAAACTGTCGATACATGGAAAATTCCTTTGCTACAATCAAATAAACTTCGGGCTCCTTTTATTCAAAGGAATATGGAGGGCGTAGGAATATGAAAGGTGCATGATTGGAATGTTATGCCAAGTTGAATCCTATAGGAACATGATGTGTCTTTGATTGTGGCAAAGGAACTTTTCCATGAGGTATTAGCTAATGGTTTTTTCCTATAAGATTTGCACTACAAGATTCCTATATGAATAGTTCCTATGAATCAAATGACTTGTATAGGAATTTTTCCCATAAGAACCGAATCCAACATAATTCCTATGACAATCATATGAATCAAAGGAGCACGATTCCCATAGGATTGAAGTAGACATGACATCCCAATTCTATGATTTTCCTTTTCCTATACTTTCCATTTCCTATGAACCAAAGGAGGCCTAACTAGTTGGCCATACTGAAACAATTGCCAAATAAATGCCGTGCATCCTATGGCCCCCGTGAGTTTGACCTAAATTTGAAATCATGGTAAAAGGTGCTTAAAATAGGCAAATAAAAGCATGTAGTCAATTTTTTTTAGGATGTAGTACTACCTAGGGAAAATACCAAACATGCCATAATGCAAACTGTGTTTTAGAGAGTAGCCCTTCAAAAAAGTTGGCATCCACTTGTTGATTTTGCCATCGACATGACAAAATAACTGATCAGATGACCAAGTGGTAAAAATTGCAACAGATTAGACCACCACATGGTGGAAACTGCTAAAAATCATGAAAACTGCGAAGAAAAAGTTAAAGTGGTGGTTTGTGCAGCATATGGAGGATTGAGTAGTACAAGTTGGATGTGCACTACCGTGTGCCCGTGGTAATGTTCGCCTATTATGATGATGGCAAGAAAAAATGATGTTTTCTCTGCTGAAACTGTCCCGAGCTGATTTGACGAGACAAAATACAGCTACACGGCGTGCAAGGGACGGCTATACAGTACATTAGCTTCTTCTCGGGTCACACGCCTGCACCACAGGTGCAGTAAGTGCAGCAGAGACCAGAGAGAGAAGGAACGCCCGTATTATATTTGATTTCAATTCATATTGTTTTTTTCCTTGCCTCTCCGTCTTCTTCACCGCCATCTTCTCGGTGTTTTCAAGAGTGATTATCAAGTGGAGAGACAATTGCATTGGGAAAGTCTCTCCACTTGATAATCTCTGTTGAAAAACTCGCACGTCTTGTGAAATGTGAAGGCTGCACGCGTGGGGAAGGGAGACGCAAACGCCGCACCGCATAGTATACTACCTTTCTCTCCTCAGGCACCCCGGCTGGCCGCCCGCCGCAATAGTTCCTTGCATAGCGCTTGCCGTCTCCTCCAAAAACCCCCAGCGCACTTGCATCCGCCATCCACCTAAATCCACCGCCGAGTACCTTTCTGTCCTCACCACCGCCGCTGCGCCTATTCCCCTGTCCAGCAGACGACTGCGGCGTTGCGTGTGTCGCCGCCGTGTCAGATGGAGGCGGAGCCGCTCAACTCCCGAAGGCGGGTCGAGCCAGATCGGGAAGAGCCTCCGTCGAGCCTCGACCTCATCAGCCGCCTCCCCGACGAGATGCTGCACATCATCATCTCCCTCCTGCCCATGATATCCGCTGTAAGGACAACATTGCTCTCCAAACGGTGGCGCCACCTCTGGCGCTCCGTCCCACTTAACCTCCTCGTCGGCGACAACGACCTCATCAGCCGCCTACCGGACCAGATTCTCCACATCATCATCTCCCACCTGCCCACTGTATCCGCTGTAAGCACAACCTTGGTCTCCAAACGGTGGCGCCACCTCTGGCACTCCGTCCCACTTAACCTCGAGATCGACGACGAACTCGCCAAGCAAAACCACAAACGCATCGCCGCGGTCTCCAGTATCCTCGCCGCTCACCCTGGCCCCGCCAGAAGCGTGTCAATCGACCCCTTCAGAACCACTTGCAAGGTCGACACCACGCTCGACAGCTGGTTCCGGTCCAGCACCCTATCTTGCGTCGAGAACCTCAGATTCGATGCTGGAACTGTGATGCGCTCCTTCCCGCTGTCCGCGTTCCGCTGCGCGCCCACGCTGCGCATTGTCAGCATTTCTACTTGCTATTTGCCCGAGATTCATGCCAACTCCATGCTTCTTTTCCCCCAACTCAAAAGGCTCTTGCTCTATGACGTCTACATCTGTAAGGCGACGAACATCGACCGCCTGTTCACCCGCTGTATTGTGCTCGAGGCACTTCACCTTGAGGGGGTCCACGGGTTCACCCAACTCAACATTCAAATGCCAAATCTTCGTACAATTAGTGTGGCTAGCTATTGGAAACGCAACACCACCGAACTTATTCAGTTAGACACGGTGCAAATTATGGATGCATCTTGCCTCGAGAGATTGGTCATATGCGTTGATGATGTTCCACTACTAATCCAGGTCGCCAACGCACCAAAGTTGATGGTGTTGGGCTTTGCGTCGTACCCTGGCTGCCAACTTGTTATTGGACGCATAAACTTTTTGGTAGAACAGCCTTCTTCTTGTTGAATTAACTCACATTTTTGTTATTTTTTTTGACATATGTACCATTGTCCTGTAGAGGATGATGCCCATAAGCTTGGAAAATTCTCTGTGCACAGTGAAGAACTTGGTTCTAAAATCTGACGGCCCTCGTCTGGATCAACTACTTGCATTTCTTAGATGCTTTCCCTGCACGGAGAAGCTATATATCCAGGTAAATTCGTTGTTGTTAACTGTTTACCACTATGAGCAAAAACTGTAGAGTTACATGGAGTTAACCTGTTATTACTTATTAGCCTAGATCAGTTGAACAATTGTACTAGAAGAACATCCACAATGGAGTTATATTATGTTGGTTCAAAACTAAACTTCTTGTCATACAATGTGTTGTATCTTGTGCATCTGTGAAGTTTCATATAAACACATGATAATATGTGATCTGTGTAAAAAAGAGAAGACATATGTAAATAGTGTGACTTACTATTTACACATCATTTGTTCTTTTTTTGTGTAGATCACATATTATCATATTTTTGGATGAAACTTCACAGAAGCACATGATAGAACACAATGTATGTCCAGACTTTTAGTTTACATTTTTTTTGGAAACTTGGAAGTGTCAAAAGAAAAATGGGGTGCACCCGCAACTAGTTGCGGATTGGAGTTTCCCATGTTGGTAACCTTTCCCCAACTTTACAATGACAATAACAGATGTAAAAAAGTGCATCTATCAAATTGGAACGTGTCAGGGGATTATGTTGTTCCACGGTCCTCAATTAACACATGATTCAACTCACCTGAGATATTCATTAGTTGATAGCTATGAAGTACTTTGTTATTGTACTGACTACTTAATTTGACTTCTTTGCAGTTTTATAGAACCGGCAATAAGGTTCATGTGCTGCATAATGAGCCAGCCTGTCCCATTGAATGCCTTGATCTCCACCTCAAAGAAATTTCGATTTCTGACTACCGAGGAAGGAGAAATGATGTTATTGTCTCCAGGTTCTTTATACAGAACACTAGAATGCTCAAAGTAATGAATTTTGGTGTAAGATATCATCACAAGGAGATCTGGTGGGATACCCAGTTCAAGCAGCTAGACCTGAAGAACACCGCTTATAGAGATGTTGATTTTCAGTTTGGATATTTACCATCCTTAGATAAGTTCAGCTCGGACGGTGTTCTTAGCTGGTTGGTACATGACTTGTCAGTGGCTGATCCCTTTGCTAGAGGGATAGATGCAAGAGAAGGGCCAATTTCTGCATAGTGTTAGTTTAACTCCCTATATTTTGTACTGGTCTGAACAATATATTTTATCACTCTGTTAATGTAGTTCAGACTTGATGTTATTCTTGTGAACATGGTCTAATATTCTAATGCTTTCGCGATGTATGTACTACTAGTGATATTTACAGAAGCTAGCAATTGGTTGACAAAATTTACTAAAAAAAGCCTGTAACGCATGTTCACATTCAGTTCGTCAATGCTAGTGTTCACAGAGGAAAGGTTTATTGTTCACAGAGGCTGACATGTGGGGCCCATGAGCCAGCAGAGTCCTCAACGTTTCAAAGGCGGCAGGGAATCAAAAAAAAAAGAAGTAGCCACAAATTAGGGTAAAAAATAACTCCAAGAAAGGAAACTTCTTTTGTAAATAGAGGACGACATGCGGGTCCCATTTTGCACGGGATCGAAAGAAAAAAGGCAAGTGACCAAATATCAGGAGCCAAAAATAATCCACGAAAAGAAACTTTTATTGTACATAGAGGATGACATGTGGGTCCCATTTTGCAATAGCGGTCTCATAGTTTCCAGGCGGCACAGGATCAAAAGAAAAAGGAAGTAGCCAGAAATCAGGGTGTCAAAAAATCCATGAAAAGAAAGATTTCAATTGGGCTGCATCTGGACATCTGGGCCTTCGAACTATCGTGCTGGAAGCCTTTTGACTCGTACAATTTAAGCCCACTCCAAAACAGGAAAGTCCTATGCTTGGCAAAAACAAAAAACAAGGAGATTCAACATATAAGTTTGTTTATGTAAAAACAAAGATTTAATTTATCCCTTTGAAATAGCTCAGAGCGAAATACACTGTTTATTGTCTGCAAAATAATCAAGATATCACATGTTTCTTGTACGGGGAGGCTGACATCGGGACCCATGAGCCAGCAGTCGTCAACGTTTTAAAGGCGGCAGGGGATCGAAAGAAAAAATAAACCAAAAATCAGTTGGTAAAAATCCAAGAAAATAAACATTTATCGTTCTAAGAGGATGACATGCGGGACCCTTGAGGCAGCAGCATCCTCAACCTTTGCATAAAGAGGATTTGCAGTACGGGGAGGCTGACATTGGGGACCCATGAGCCAGCAGCGTCGTCAACGTTTTCAAGGCGGCAGGAGATCGAAAGAAAAAATAAGCCAAAAATCAGTTGGTAAACAAAACCAAGAAAAGAAACAATTACCTTTCTGAGGGGATGACATGCGGGACCCATGAGGCAGCAGCATCCTCAACTATTCTAAGGCGGCAGGGGATCAAAAGAAAAAGGAAATAGCCGAAAATCAGAGGGTAAAAAATAAATCCAACAAAGGAAACTTTTAGGATTTGCTAAGAAACAGTCGACTTATTCTTTTTTGGCCATCAGTCGAATTTCTGTCCAACCAATTAGGCATCGCGATTGTGGACTTGCACGTGTTTCTCTGAGCCACTGTGTACCGTACTTAGCCATCTGCTATAGCTGCACACGTTTGTGTCGGGAGGTTTTGGATGTAAAACGCGTGCATGACTAAGTCAGCGGATAGATATTTACTGAACTTTTTGTGTAAATTTGTATATGACGAATTACAGTCCATTACACTGGTATTTACATGATTTGGAACATGTAAAATTAGGCAAACAAGTCTGTAATTTTACTTTCAAATCATGTAGACGATTTTCTTTCAGTTTCCCCATCTCACAGTTTACAGTCCATTACAACTATGTTTACATAATACAAAACATGTAATTTTCGCCAAACAACGTTTTAAGGTCTTTAAATCATGTATTATGGATTTTTTTTCTGTTTGCAACTTGTTTGTCTGTTGCTAATTATAGGGATTTAGCCCACATACAAGGCTTGGTAAAATTCTTTTTTTATGGGCTTGACTGATTTTTGCCTATGCCATGTGCCGTCTTATAATTTGAAGAAAAACTGACTTACGCTGAATTGAAAATCAGTCAGCTGACAAATAGACATCCCCAACTTTTATTGTTCATAGAGGATGACATGCGGCACCCATGAGCCAGCAGCCTCAACGTTTCAAAGTCGGCATGAGATCGAAAGAAAAAGGCAAGTGACCAAATATCAGGAGCCAAAGATAATCCAAGAAAAGAAACTTTATTGTACATAGAGGATGACATGCGGGTCCCATTTAGCAGCAGCTGTATCAACGTTTGAGAGGCGGCAGGCGATCGAAAGAAAAAGGCAAGTGACCAAATATGAGGTGCCAAAAAATCCAAGAAAAGAAAGTTTTATAGTACATAGAGGATGACATGCGGGTCCCATTTAGCATCAGCGGTATCACCGTTTGAGAAGCGGCAGGGGATCAAAAGAAAAAAGGAAATAACCAGAAATTAATTAGGGGTCAAAAATAAATCCACCAAAGGAAACTTTTATTGTTCATAGAGGATGACATGTGGGACCGACCTGCCAACAGCGTCCTCATCGTTTCAAAGGGGCAGGGGATCAAAAGAAAAAGGCAAATATCCAGAAATTAGGGGTAAAAATAACTCCAAGAAAGGAAACTTATTGTTCGTAGAGGATGACATGCGGGACCCATGAGCCAGCAGAATCCTCAACGTTTCAAAGGCGGCAGGTGATCAAAAGAAAAAGGCAAGTGACCAAATATCAGGAGCCAAAAATAATCCAAGATTTATTGTACATAGAGGATGACATGCGGGTCCCATTTTGCAGCAGCGGTCTCAATGTTTCAAATGCGTCTTGAGATCAAAAGAAAAAGAAAGTAGCTAGAAATTAGGGGCTCAAAATAATCCAAGAAAAGAAAGTTGATGGATGATAGCGGATGACATGTTGGGAACCCCAAGAGGAAGGTATACGTGGCAAATGGCCTCGTATGAAACCAAGGTTTAATCGAACCAGTAGGAGCCAAGAAGCACGTTGAAGGTTGATGGTCGCGAAATGTGATGCGGCGCAACACCAGGGATTCCGGCGCCAACTAGGAACCTGCACAACACAACCAAAGTACTTTGCCCCAACGAAACAGTGAGGTTGTCAATCTCACCGGCTTGCTGTAACAAAGGATTAAACGTATCGAGTGGAAGATGTTTGCAAAGAAAACAGTAAAACAAGTAGATTGTATGCTATGTAAAGAATAGGACCGGGGTCCACAGTTCACTAGAGGTGTCTCTCCCATAAGATAAAAGCATGTTGGGTGAACAAATTACAGTCGGGCAATTGACAAATAGAGAAAGGCATAACAATGCATATACATGACATGGTAAATATAGTGAGATTTAATTGGGCATTACGACAAAGTACATAGACCGCCATCCAACTGCATCTATGCCTAAAAAGTCCACCTTCAGGTTATCGTCCGAACCCCCTCCAGTATTAAGTTGCAAAGCAACAGACAATTGCATTAAGTATTGTGCGTAATGTAATCAACAACTACATCCTTAGACATAGCATCAATGTTTTATCCCTAGTGGCAACAACACATCACAACCTTAGAACTTTCTGTCACTGTCCCAGGTATCAATGAAGGCATGAACCCACTATCGAGCATAATTACTCCCTCTTGGAGTTAAGAGTAAAAACTTGGCCAGAGCCTCTACTAATAACGGAGAGCATGCAAGATCATAAACAACACATGAACAATAGATTGATAATCACCATAATCATAGTACTCTCTATCCATCGGATCCCGACAAACACAACATATAGAATTACATATAGATGATCTTGATCATGTTAGGCAGCTCACAAGATCTAACAATGAAGCACAACAAGGAGAAGACGACCATCTAGCTACTGCTATGGACCCATGGTCCAGGGGTGAACTACTCACTCATCACTCCGGAGGCGATCATGGCGATGAAGAGTCCTCCGGAGATGAACCCTCTCCCAGGTGCCGGAGGCGATCTCCGAATCCCCGAGATGGGATTCGGCGGCGGCGTCTCCGAAGGTTTTCCGTATCGTGGCTCTCGGTACTGGGGGTTTCGCGACGGAGCTTTAAGTAGGCGGAAGGTCAACGCGAGGGGCCACACGAGGGCCCAGGGCAGGGCCGCGCGGCCAAGGCGGCCGCGCCGGCCACCCCCCGGCTGCCTCGTGGCCCCTTCGTTAGGTCTCGGTCTTGGAAGCTTCGTGCAAAAATAGGACCCTGGGCGAAAGTTTCGTCCAATTCGAGAATATTTCTTTACTAGGATTTCTGAAACCAAAAACAGCGAAAACAGCTCTTCGGCATCTTGTTAATAGGTTAGTTCCAGAAAATGCATAAATATGACATATAATGTGCATAAAACATGTAGGTATCATCAATAAAGTAGCATGGAACATAAGAAATTATCGATACGTTGGAGACGTATCAGCATCCCCAAGCTTAGTTCTGCTCGTCCCGAGCAGGTAAAACGATAACAAAGATAATTTCTGAAGTGACATGCCATCATAATCTTGATCATACTATTTGTAAACATATGTAATGAATGCAGCGATCAAAGCAAAGGTAATGACATGAGTAAACAACTGAATCATATAGCAAAGACTTTTCATGAATAGTACTTCAAGACAAGCATCAATAAGTCTTGCATAAGAGTTAACTCATAAAGCAATAAATCAAAGTAAAGGTGTTGAAGCAACACATAAGAAGATTAAGTTTCAGCGGTTGCTTTCAACTTGTAACATGTATATCTCATGGATATTGTCAACATAAAGTAATATAACAAGTGCAATATGCAAGTATGTAGGAATCAATGCACAGTTCACACAAGTGTTTGCTTCTTAAGGTGGAAGGAGATAGGTAAACTGACTCAACAATAAAAGTAAAAGAATGGTCCTTCAAAGAGGAAAGCATCGATTGCTGTATTTGTGCTAGAGCTTTTATTTTGAAAACATGAAACAATTTTGTCAACGGTAGTAATAAAGCATATGAGTTATGTAAATTATATCTTACAAGTTGCAAGCCTCACGCATAGTATACTAATAGTGCCCGCACCTCGTCCTACTTAACTTGGACTACCGGATCTTTGCATGCCATGTTTCAACCAAGTGTCACAAAGGGGTACCTCCATGCCGCCTGTACAAAGGTCCAAGGAGAATGCTCGCATTTCGGATTTCTCGCTTTTGATTATTCTCAACTTAGACATCCATACCGGGACAACATGGACAACAGATAATGGACTCCTCTTTAATGCATAAGCATGTAGCAAAGTTATTATTCTCATATGAGATTGAGGATATATGTCCAAAACTGAAACTTCCACCATGATTCATGGCTTTAGTTAGCGGCCCAATGTTCTTCTCTAACAATTTTGCATGCTCCAACCACTAAAATGATAGACCTTCAGACAAGACGGACATGCATAGCAACTCACATGATATTCAACAATAGTTGATGGCGTTCCCCAGAAACATGGTTATCGCACAACAAGCAACTTAATAAAATATAAAGTGCATAAGTACATATTCAATACTACGATAGTTTTTAAGGCTATTTTGTCCCATGAGCTATATATTGCAAAGGTGAATGATGGAATTTTAAAGGTAGCACTCAAGCAATTTACTTTGGAATGGCGGGTAAATACCATGTAGTAGGTAGGTATGGTGGACACAAATGGCATAGTGGTTGGCTCAAGGATTTTGGATGCATGAGAAGTATTCCCTCTCGATACAAGGTTTAGGCTAGCAAGGTTATTTGAAGCAAACTCAAGGATGAACAAGTGCAGCAAGACTCACATAAAAGACATATTGTAAACATTATAAGACTCTACACTGTCTTCCTTGTTGTTCAAAACTCAATACTAGATATTATCTAGACCTTAGAGAAACCAAATATGCAAATCAAATTTTAGCAAGCTCTATGTATTTCTTCATTAATGGGTGCAAAGCATATGATGCAAGAGCTTAAACATGAGCACAACAATTGCCAAGTATCACATTATCCAAGACATTTTTAGAATTACTACATGTAGCATTTTCCAATTCCAACCATATAACAAATTAACGAAGAAGAAACTTCGCCTTGAACATTATGAGTAAAGCCTAAGGACACATGTGTCCATATGCAACAGCGGAGCGTGTCTCTCTCCCACAAAGTGAATGCTAGGATCCATCTTATTCAAACAAAAACAAAAACGAAAACAAACCGACGCTCCAAGTAAAGAACACCAGATGTGACTGAATAAAAATATAGTTTCAGGGGAGGAACCTGATGATGTTGTCGATGAAGAAGGGGATGCCTTGGGCATCCCCAAGCTTAGACGCTTGAGTCTTCTTAAAATATGCAGGGATGAACCACGGGGGCATCCCCAAGCTTAGAGCTTTCACTCCTCTTGATCTTAGTATATCATTCTCCTCTCTTGACCCTTGAAAACTTCCTTCACACCAAACTTCAAGCAAACTCATTAGAGGGTTAGTGCATCATTAATAATTCACACATTCAGAGGTGACACAATCATTCTTTTCACTTCTGGACATTGCATAATGCTACTGGACATTAATGGATCAAAGAAATAAATCCAACATAGCAAAAGAGGCAATGCGAAATAAAAGGCAGAATCTGTCAAAAACAGAACAGTCCGTAAAGACGAATTTATAAATGGCACCAGACTTGCTCAAATGGAAAAACTCAAAACTAATGAAAGTTGCGTACATATCTGAGGATCACGCTCGTAAATTGGCAGATTTTTTCGAATTTTCTACAGAGAATTATGCCCAGATTCGTGACAGACAGCAATGCTGTTTCTGTGCAGCGATCCCAAATATAACATCAACTTTGACATAGAAACTTTACTTGGCACAAAAACATGATAAGGAGAGGTTGCTACAGTAGTAAACAACTTCCAAGACTCAACAAAACAAAAAATTGCTGTAGGTAAAAACATGGGTTGTCTCCCATAAGCGCTTTTCTTTAACGCCTTTCAGCTAGGCGCAGAAAGTGCAAATCAAGTAACATCGAGAGTAGAAGCATCAACATCATAGCTTGTTCTAATAATAGAATCAAAAGGCAACTTCATTCTCTTTCTAGGGAAGTGTTCCATACCTTTCTTGAGAGGAAATTGATATTTAATATTACCTTCCCTCATATCAATAACAGCACCAACAGTTCGAAGAAAAGGTCTTCCCAACACAATTGGACAAGATGCATTGCATTCGATATCCAAGACAACAAAATCAACGGGGACAAGGTTATTGTTAACCGTAATATGCACATTATCAATCCTCCCCAAAGGTTTCTTTTTAACATTATCGGCGAGATTAACATCCAAATAACAATTCTTTAATGGTGGCAAGTCAAGCATATCATAAATCTTTTTAGGCATAACAGAAATACTTGCACCAAGATCACATAAGGCATTACATTCAAAGTCATTGAATTTCATTTTAATGATGGGCTCCCAACCATCTTCTAACTTTCTAGGAATAGAAGTTTCAAGTTTTAGTTTCTCTTCTCTAGCTTTTATGAGAGCATTTGTAATATGTTTTGTAAAGGCTAAATTTATAGCACTAGCATTAGGACTTTTAGCAAGTTTTTGTAAGAACTTTATAACTTCAGAGATGTGGCAATCATCAAAATCTAAATCATTATGAGCCACAGCAATGGGATCATTATTCCCAAGGTTGGAAAAAATTTCAGCAGTTTTATCACAAGCAGTTTCAGCAGTTTTAGCAATTTCAGGCAGCTTTGTACGCTTTGCACTAGGAGTAGAAACATTGCCAACACCAATTATTTTACCATTGATAGTAGGAGGTGCAGCAACATGTGAAGAATTAGCATTACTAGTGGTGGTAATAGTCCAAACTTTAGCTACATTATTCTCTTTAGCTAGTTTTTCATTTTCTTCTCTATCCCACCTAGCACGCAGTTCAGCCATTAATCTTATATTCTCATTAATTCTAACTTGGATGGCATTTGCTGTAGTAGTAATCTTATTATCAATATCATTATTAGGCATAACTTTCAACTTTAAAAGATTTACATCAGAGGCAAGTCTATCAACTCTAGAAGCAATAGTATCAATTTTATCAAGCTTTTCCTCAACAGATTTGTTAAAAGCAGTTTGTGTACTAATAAATTCTTTAAGCATGGCTTCAAGACCAGAGGGTACACTTCTATTATTGTTGTAAGAATTCCCATAAGAATTACCATAACCATTACCATTAGCAGAAGGATATGGCCTATAGTTATTACCAGAGTTGTTCCTATAAGCATTGTTGTTGAAATTATTATTTTTAATGAAATTCACATCAACATTTTCTTCTTGAGCAACCAATGAAGCTAAAGGAACATTATTTGGATCAACATTAGATCTACCATTCACAAGCATAGACATAATCACATCAATCTTATCACTCAAGGAAGAGGTTTCTTCAACAGAATTTACCTTCTTACCTTGTGGAGCTCTTTCCGTGTGCCATTCAGAGTAATTTATCATCATATCATCAAGAAGTTTTGTAGCCGCCCCCAATGTGATGGACATAAAGGTACCTCCAGCAGCTGAATCCAATAAATTCCGCGAAGAAAAATTTAGTCCTGCATAGAAGGTTTGGATGATCATCCAAGTAGTCAGTCCATGGGTTGGGCAATTCTTTACCAAAGTTTTCATTCTCTCCCAAGCTTGAGCAACATGTTCAGTATCTAATTGTTTAAAATTCATTATGCTACTTCTCAAAGAAATAATTTTAGCGGGAGGATAATATCTACCAATAAAAGCATCCTTGCATTTAGTCCATGAATCAATACTATTCTTAGGCAAAGATAGCAACCAATCTTTAGCTCTTCCTCTTAATGAGAAAGGAAACACTTTCAATTTAATAATATCACCATCTACATCTTTATACTTTTGCATTTCACAAAGTTCAACAAAATTATTGAGATGGGCAGCAGCATCATCAGAACTAGCACCAGAAAATTGTTCTCTCATGACTAGATTTAGTAAAGCAGGTTTAATTTCAAAGAATTCTGCTGTAGTAGCAGGTGGAGCAATAGGTGTGCATAGGAAATCATTATTATTTGCATTTGTGAAGTCACACAACTTAGTATTTTCAGGGTTGGCCATTTTAGCAACAGTAAATAAAGCAAACTAGATAAAGTAAATGCGAGTAACTAATTTTTTTGTGTTTTTGATATAGCAAACAAGATAGCAAATAAAGTAAAACTAGCAACTAATTTTTTTGTATTTTGATTTAGTGCAGCAAACAAAGTAGTAAATAAAATAAAGCAAGACAAAAACAAAGTAAAGAGATTGAGAAGTGGAGACTCCCCTTGCAGCGTGTCTTGATCTCCCGGCAACGGCGCCAAAAAAGTGCTTGATGCGCGTAGATGTACACGTCCGTTGGGAACCCCAAGAGGAAGGTATGATGCGCACGGTGGCAAGTTTTCCTCAGTATGAAACCAAGGTTTAATCGAACCAGTAGGAGCCAAGAAGCACGTTGAAGGTTGATGGTCGCGAAATGTGATGCGGCGCAACACCGGGATTCCGGCGCCAACTAGGAACCTGCACAACACAACCAAAGTACTTTGCCCCAACGAAACAGTGAGGTTGTCAATCTCACCGGCTTGCTGTAACAAAGGATTAAACGTATCGAGTGGAAGATGTTTGCAAAGAAAACAGTAAAACAAGTAGATTGTATGCTATGTAAAGAATAGGACCGGGGTCCACAGTTCACTAGAGGTGTCTCTCCCATAAGATAAAAGCATGTTGGGTGAACAAATTACAGTCGGGCAATTGACAAATAGAGAAAGGCATAACAATGCATATACATGACATGGTAAATATAGTGAGATTTAATTGGGCATTACGACAAAGTACATAGACCGCCATCCAACTGCATCTATGCCTAAAAAGTCCACCTTCAGGTTATCGTCCGAACCCCCTCCAGTATTAAGTTGCAAAGCAACAGACAATTGCATTAAGTATTGTGCGTAATGTAATCAACAACTACATCCTTAGACATAGCATCAATGTTTTATCCCTAGTGGCAACAGCACATCACAACCTTAGAACTTTCTGTCACTGTCCCAGGTATCAATGAAGGCATGAACCCACTATCGAGCATAATTACTCCCTCTTGGAGTTAAGAGTAAAAACTTGGCCAGAGCCTCTACTAATAACGGAGAGCATGCAAGATCATAAACAACACATGAACAATAGATTGATAATCACCATAATCATAGTACTCTCTATCCATCGGATCCCGACAAACACAACATATAGAATTACATATAGATGATCTTGATCATGTTAGGCAGCTCACAAGATCTAACAATGAAGCACAACAAGGAGAAGACGACCATCTAGCTACTGCTATGGACCCATGGTCCAGGGGTGAACTACTCACTCATCACTCCGGAGGCGATCATGGCGATGAAGAGTCCTCCGGGAGATGAATCCCCTCTCCCAGGGTGCCGGAGGCGATCTCCGAATCCCCGAGATGGGATTCGCGGCGGCGCGCTCTGTAAGGTTTTTCCGTATCGTGGCTCTCGGTACTGGGGGTTTCGCGACGGGAGCTTTAAGTAGGCGGAAGGTCAACGCGAGGGCCACACGAGGGGCCCGGGGCCGCGCGCCAAGGCCTGGCCGCGCCGCCACCCCTGGCTGCCTCGTGGCCCCACTCCGTTAGGTCTTCGGTCTTCGGAAGCTTCGTGCAAAAATAGGACCCTGGGCGAAAGTTTCGTCCAATTCCGAGAATATTTCTTTACTAGGATTTCTGAAACCAAAAACAGCAGAAACAGCAATGGCTCTTCGGCATCTTGTTAATAGGTTAGTTCCAGAAAATGCATAAATATGACATATAATGTGCATAAAACATGTAGGTATCATCAATAAAGTAGCATGGAACATAAGAAATTATCGATACGTTGGAGACGTATCAATGGACATAGAGGATGACATGAGGGTCCCATTTAGCAGCAGGTTCCTCAACGTTTCAAACGTGGCATGAGATCGAAAGAAAAAGGCAAGTGACCAAATATCAAGAGCCAAAAATAGTCCAAGAAAAGAAACTTGAATGTACATAGAGGATGACATGCGGGTCCCATATAGCAGCAGCTGTATCAACGTTTGAGAGGCGGCAGGCGATCGAAAGAAAAAGGCAAGTGACCAAATATGAGGTGCCAAAAAAATCCAAGAAAAGAAAGTTTTATAGTACATAGTGGATGACATGCGGGTCCCTTGAGCCAGCAGCTTACTCAACGTTTCAAAGGGGGCAGGGGATCAAAAGAAAAAGGCAAGTGACCAAATATCAGGGGCCAAAAATAATCAAAGAAAAGAAAGTTTTAAGCGGCAGGGGATCAAAAGAAAAAGGAAGTAGCCAGAAATTAGGGGGCAAAAATAACTCCAAGAAAGGAAACTTTTATTGTTCGTAGAGGATGACATGGGGGACCCATGAGCCAGCAGCTTACTCAACGTTTCAAAGGTGGCATGAGATCGAAAGAAAAAAACGCAAGTGACCAAATATGAGGTGCCAAAAATAATCAAAGATTTATTGTACATAGAGGATGACATGCGGGTCCCATTTTGCAGCAGCGGTCTCAATGTTTGAAATGCGGCTTGAGATCAAAAGAAAAAGAAAGTAGCTAGAAAGTAGGGGGTCAAAAAAATCCAAGAAAAGAAAGTTGATGGACATAGAGGTTGACATGCGGGTCCCATGTGCCAGCAGCTTACTCAACGTTTCAAAGGGGCCAGGGGATCAAAAGTAAAAGGCAAGTGACGAAATATCAGGAGCCAAAAATCAGAGGGTGAAAAAAATCCAAGAAAACAAACTTTTATAGCACATAGAGGATGACATGCGGGTCCCATGAGCCAGCAGGTTCCTCAACGTTTCAAACGTGGCATGAGATCGAAAGAAAAAGGCAAGTGACGAAATATCAGGAGCCAAAAATAATTCAAGAAAAGAAACTTGATTGTACATAGAGGATGACATGCGGGTCCCATGTGTAAGCAGCTTACTCAACGTTTCCAAGGCGGCAGGGCATCAAAAGAAAAAGGAAATAGACAAAAATCAGAGAGTGAAAAAAACCATAGAAAATAAACTTTTATAGCACATAGAGGATGACATGCGGGTCCCACGAGCCAGCAGGTTCCTCAAAGTTTCAAACGTGGCATGAGATCGAAAGAAAAAAAGGCAAGTGACCAAATATCAGGAGCCAAAAATAATCCAAGAAAAGAAAGTTTATTGTACGTAGAGGATGACATGCGGGTCCCATTTTGCAGCAGCGGTATCACCGTTTGAGAGGCTGCACGGATCGAAAGAAAAGGCAAGTGACCAAATATCAGGAGCCAAAAATAATCCAAGAAAAGAAATTTTATTGTATAGAGGATGACATGCGGGTCCCATTTTGCAGCAGCGGTCTCAACGTTTCCAAGGCGGCACAGGACCAAAAGAAAAATGAAGTAGCCAGAAATCAGGGGGTGAAAAAAATCCAAGAAGAAAGATTTCAATTGGGCTGCATCTGGACATCTGGGCTTTCGAACTATCCTGCTTGGCCTTTTGACTCGTACAATTTCAGCCCACTCCAAAACAGGAAAGTTCCGAATTTTCTAAAAAAACAGGAAAGTCCTATGCTTCGCAAAGACAAAAAAACAAGGAGATTCAACATATAAGTTTGTTTATGTAAAAATAAAGATTTAATTATCCGTTTGAAATAGCTCAGAGCGCAATACATTGTTTATTGTCTGCAAAATAATCAAGATATCATATGTTTCTTGTACGGGGAGGCTGACATCGGGGACCCATGAGCCAACAGCGTCGTCAACGTTTTAAAGGCGGCAGGGGATGGAAAGAAAAAATAAACCAAAAATCTGTTGGTAAAAAATCCAAGAAAAGAAACATTTTCGTTCTGAGAGGATGACATGCGGGACCCATGAGGCAGCAGCATCCTCAGCGTTTATTGTTCATAGAGGTTGACATGTGGGACCCGTGAGCCAGCAGCGTCCTCAACGTTTTAAAGGCTGCAGGTGATCGAAAGAAAAAATAAGCCAAAAATCGTTTGGTCAACAAAATCCAAGAAAATAAACATTTACCGTTCTGAGAGGATGACATGCGGGACCCATGAGGCAGCAGCATCCTCAACGATTCCAAGGCGGCAGGGGAAATATCCAGAAATTAATGAGGGGTTCAAAATAAATCCATCAAAGGAAACTTTTATTGTTCATAGAGGATGACATGTGGGACCGACCTGCCAACAGCGTCCTCATCGTTTCAGAGGGGGCAGGAGATCAAAGAAAAAGGCAAATAGCCAGAAATTAGGGGTAAAAAATAACTCCAAGAAAGGAAACTTTTATTGTTCGTAGAGGATGACATGCGGGACCCATGAGCCAGCAGCTTACTCAACGTTTCAAAGGCGGCATGAGATCGAAAGAAAAAGGCAAGTGACAAAATATCAGGAGCCAAAGATAATCCAAGAAAAGAAACTTTATTGTACGTAGAGGATGACATGCGGGTCCCATTTAGCAGCAGCGGTCTCAGCGTTTCAAATGCGGCTTGAGATCAAAAGAAAAAGAAAGTTGATTGTACATAGAGGATGACATGCGGGTCCCATGAGTCAGCAGCTTACCATACGTTTCCAAGGCGGCAGGGGATCAAAAGAAAAAGGAAATAGCCAAAAATCAGAGGAAAAAAATAAAGAAAATAAACTTTTATATTACATAGAGGATGACATGCGGGTCCCATGAGCCAGCAGGTTCCTCAACGTTTCAAACTTGGCATGAGATCGAAAGAAAAAGGCAAGTGACCAAATATGAGGAGCCAAAAATAATTCAAGAAAAGAAAGTTTTATAGTACATAGAGGATGACATGCGGGTCCCATTTAGCAGCAGCGGTATCAGCGTTTGAGAGGCGGCAGGGGATCAAAAGAAAAAAGAAATTGCCAAAAATCAGATGGTGAAAAAAAACCAAGAAAATGAACTTTTATAGTACATAGAGGATGACATGCGGGTCCCATGAGCCAGCAGGTTCCTCAACGTTTCAAACGTGGCATGAGATCGAAAGAAAAAGGCAAGTGAAAAAATATCAGGAGCCAAAAATAATTCAAGAAAAGAAAGTTTTATAGTACATAGAGGATGACATGCGGGTCCCATTTAGCAGCAGCGGTATCACCGTTTGAGAGGCGGCAGGGGATCGAAAGAAAAAGGCAAGTGAAAAAATATGAGGAGCCAAAAATAATTCAAGAAAAGAAAGTTTTATAGTACATAGAGGATGACATGCGGGTCCCATTTAGCAGCAGCGGTATCACTGTTTGAGAGGCAGCGGGGATCGAAAGAAAAGTCAAGTGACCAAATATGAGGTGCCAAAAAAATCCAAGAAAAGAAAGTTTTATAGTACATAGAGGATGACATGCGGGTCCCATTTAGCAGCAGCTGTATCAACGTTTGAGAGGCGGCAGGGGATCAAAAGAAAAAGGCAAGTGACCAAATATGAGGTGCAAAAAAATCCAAGAAAAGAAAGTTTTATAGTACATAGAGGATGACATGCGGGTCCCATTTAGCAGCAGCGGTATCACCATTTGAGAGGCAGCAGGTGATCGAAAGAAAAAGTCAAGTGACCAAATATGAGGTGCCAAAAAATCCAAGAAAAGAAAGTTTTATAGTACATAGAGGATGACATGCGGGTCCCATTTAGCAGCAGCGGTATCACCGTTTGAGAGGCGGCAGGATCGAAAGAAAAAGGCAAGTGACCAAATATGAGGTGCCAAAAATAATCCAGAAAAGAAAGTTTTATAGTACATAGAGGATGACATGCGGGTCCAGCAGAGCGGTATCACCGTTTGAGAGGCGGCAGGGGATCGAAAGAAAAAGGTAAGTGACCAAATTTGAGGTGCCAAAAATAATCCAGAAAAGAAAGTTTTATAGTACATAGAGGATGACATGCGGGTCCCAGCAGCATCACCGTTTGAGAGGCGGCAGGGATCGAAAGAAAAAGGCAAGTGACCAAATTTGAGGTGCCAAAAATAATCCAGAAAAGAAAGTTTTATAGTACATAGAGGATGACATGCGGGTCCCAGCAGCGGTATCACCGTTTGAGAGGCGGCAGGGGATCGAAAGAAAAAGGCAAGTGACCAAATTTGAGGTGCCAAAAAAAACTCCAAGAAAAGAAAGTTGATTGCACATAGAGGATGACATGCGGGTCCCATTTAGCAGCAGCGGTCTCAACGTTTCCAAGGCGGCAAGGGA
Organism: Lolium multiflorum; assembly: GCA_030979885.1. Classification (NCBI taxonomy): domain Eukaryota; kingdom Viridiplantae; phylum Streptophyta; class Magnoliopsida; order Poales; family Poaceae; genus Lolium; species Lolium multiflorum. Next base: position 82,425,750 of record CM061752.1, on the reverse strand, counting down.
TCAAAAGAAAAAGGAAGTAGCCAGAAATCAGGGGGTCAAAAAATCCAAGAATAGAAAGAATTTTGGTTCATAGAGGATGACATGCGGGACCCATGATCCTGCATCGTAAACGGCTCGATCGGAGAACGTTGAACGAGATGGCGCGATGTAGAAAAAAACAATGCCAGAGAGGCTGCCATCTGGGCCCTACATCCCTCGGCGGTGCGGATTTGCGTTGACTCGGCCGGCGAACCCGAGATTTCGAGATGCACCACGTCCCGGGCCACCATACGCCACGTTTTGGCCGCTTTCGTCGGGCTAGGTGGCCTCAAAAACGAGAAAAAAAGTTTTGACATGCACCACGGAGGGACCAAAATCGTCGGCCATGGTACACCAGCAACCACGGCGCGACTTCAACTTCGTCGGCCATGGCAACTTTTCTCGTAATATAAGTGCTACATATGGTCTTGACTCTCAAGTTGTTGCAAATATTTATAAAGCCTTTGCTTCTCATTTTGAATTGCCTAGGAAGAATTTTGATAAGTATCATGAACCTTATAAAGATAAAACTGATTCACCTAAAGGTAAATGTATTGAAATTAAAACTGTTGATCATGTTCTTCCTGAAGCTTATATTGAAAAAACTCCTTTCCCTGCTAAAATGAAGGAGTATTCTGTTATAACTAGTGTAGTTAATAAAAGTGCAAAGAAACCCATAGAACCTGAAGAACAAATAAAGGTTGAACCTGCTGTTGCAATAGTTAAAGATCTTGTTACTGAAAATGTGGAAGATGGTCATATTATTTTTTGTGAAGATGCTTCTAATATTGTTTCGCATCCTAATAAGTCTAGGAAAGCCAGTGTTCCTGTGCTCTCTGTTCGAATTGGTGATCATTGCTATTATGGTTTATGTGATATTGGTGCAAGTATTAGTGCCATTCCTTATGAGCTCTACACGGAAATCATGCATGAAATTGGTTCTTGTGAACTTGAAGATATTGATGTGGTTATTCGGCTAGCTAATAGAGAAACTATCTCTCCCATTGGTATTGTTCGAGATGTTGAAGTTCTATGTGGTAAGATTAAATATCCTGCTGACTTTTTGGTACTTGGTTCTGCTGCTAGTAAGTCTTGTCCTATTATTTTTGGTAGACCTTTTCTGAATACTTGTGGAGCTATTATAGATTGCAAGAAAGAGAAAATTGTTACTAAATTTGCTGGTGAATCTTATGAGTTTAACTTCTCTAAATTTGCCAAAACTCCTTATAAAGCTGATTTACCTAATGATGATTTTAGAGTTGAACAGTGTGCATCTATTGCTCTTGCTCCTAGTAATCCTTTGCAGCAACATTTGGAGAATAGTGAGAGTGAAGTTTTTAGGGAAGAAAGGGATGAGCTTGATGAAATTTTCCTTCGTCAACCTATTCTTAAACATGACTTACCGGTTGAAGATTTAGGTGTAACACCACCACCAAAGGAAGATCCTGTATTTGATTTGAAACCATTACCTGATAATCTTAAGTATGCTTATATTGATGATAAGAAAACATATCCTGTTATTATTAGTGCTAAGCTTTCAGATATTGAGGAAGAAAGGTTATTGGAAATATTGAAGAAACACCGAGGAGCTATTGGCTACACTCTTGATGACTTGAAGGGGATTTCTCCCGCTATTTGCCAACATGCCATTAATATAGAAGATGGTGCAAAACCTGTTGTTGAACATCAGCGTCGTCTAATTCCTAAGATGAAGGATGTGGTAAGAAATGAGGTATTAAAACTTCTTGAAGCAGGTATTATATATCCTATTGCTGATAGTAGATGGGTTAGTCCTGTGCATTGTGTTCCTAAGAAAGGAGGAATAACTGTTGTGCCTAATGATAATGATGAGCTCATTCCTCAAAGAGTAGTTGTAGGGTATAGAATGTGCATTGATTTTCGAAAAGTTAATAAAGTAACTAAGAAAGATCATTACCCTTTACCTTTTATTGATCAAATGTTAGAAAGGTTGTCTAAAAATACTCATTTCTGTTTTCTTGATGGATATTCTGGGTTTTCACAAATTGCTGTTAGAGCTAAAGATCAAGAGAAAACCACTTTCACTTGTCCTTATGGAACTTATGCTTATAGGCGTATGCCTTTTGGTTTATGTAATGCTCCTGCTACTTTTCAAAGATGCATGTCTGCTATTTTTCATGGCTTTTGTGAAAAGATTGTTGAGGTATTCATGGATGATTTTTCTGTCTATGGGAATTCTTTTGATAATTGCTTGCGAAATCTTGATAAAGTTTTGCAGAGATGCCCCCTTTTTTGCTTTGTAATTCTTTCTCGGCCTCCTCCTGCTTCTCCGCCAACTCTTGGTTCCTCTTGACCGCGAGTGCTTGCCTACGAAGTTCACGTTCATAGTCGTCAGGCAGATTCTTCGCGGCTTGGGACGGTGTGTTCAAAAATGACTTAGCCCAGCTCTTTTCCTTCTCAGAAAATACTTGCTTGGGCTCGGGCTCTCTTTTCTTCTTGCAGTCCGCCTTCCATTTCTCATAATCAGCAGCCGCGTGTGCGTCGACTTCCTCGGCACTACGTTCCCAAGGCCTTGTGGGGAGAGGCTTCAGTGATGGCTCTGGTATCTTTGTGGTTGCAGGTACATAAGGCTCCGGGTTAATAACCCAAGACTGCTTCTGCTTCTTCGCCGGAGGTGGATTGGGGGGCGGCGTCTGATCACCCGCCGGACGAGGACTGGGGGGCGGCGTCTGCTTACCCGCCGGAGGTGAATTGGGGGGCGGCGTCGGCTGACGTGAAGGAGGTGTAGGTGAACCACCACCGCCGCCGCCGCCGCCACCACCACCGGAGGGGGTGGACTTGTTCGCCTTGGCGCCTCGTCTGGAAACTTGATAAACTTCTTTTTCCAGAGAATAAACTGGCGCTTGACACCTCCAAGTCTTCTCTCCCCTTCGGGTGTAGCAATGTCAATCTCCAGGTCCTCAAACCCTGGGACTATTTCCTCCACCGTGACACGAGCATAGCCATCTGGAATGGGGTTGTTGTGGTGGAGTGCTCCAGGCTCACATGGTAAAGCACTGCCGATGGCTACCTTCGTGGACATGTTCCCAGTAGGATAATGCAGATGACATTCTTTCATCTCCTTTACATCGTCCACGGGGTAGCGAGGAGGCTCCGGTGCAGTAATATGGATCTCCGGTGCATCAGTAGCCGGCTGGACCTCCGTGGAAGCCACGCTGCTTCTCCGCTGCTGGCTTCCGAGATCCGCTGGATGATCTTCATGCGTCCCAGCTGCCGATCTCTCCTGTACTAGTATAGTCAGGGTTTTCTTCATCTCATCGACTTCCGATGCCAACCGCGCCACAACATCTGCATCCCGATCCGACTTTCTCTTACGGCTTCTGTAACCGTACGGGTCATCGTCCTGGGAGAACCCTACTTTCCACGGAATGTTCCCGGGCATGCCTCGTACACGTCCTCCGTGTTCAGGATTCCCGAGGGCTCTTGTCAGCGCGTCGTTCTCTCTGTTGAACTTGATCTTCCCCTCTTGAGCATCCCTCATTGCGTCAATAAGGGCTTGGGTGGGTTTAAACATTTTGTTCCCGTAAACACACGCCCCTGTCTCCGGGTCTAGCGTTCCCCCATGCCCGTACCACCAGCTTTTGGCCCTTCGGTCCCATCCCTCCGTACCTGGACGGATTCCTCGCCTCCTCAGCTCGTTCTCCATCTTCTCCCACTTAGGCTCCCAAAAGCGATACCCTCCTGGCCCCATAACATGATTGTACTCCTTCTTAGCCGCATTTTCCTTATTTTTTTCGATATTTCAATGAAATGCTCCGATTTCTTCTGCTTCACAAATTCTGGCCAATCATGTTCAAGTCTCTCATACTGTCCTTTGAAATCCGGAGTCTTGTTCTGGTTGACATAGTCACGGGCTAGATTTTGCTTGAATTTCCGGAATGTATCGGCCATCTTACCAAGAGCGAAGTGTTTGACTAGCCTCCTCCTCTCCTTGTTTTCCTGAATCTTGTTACCCTCCTCATCGAATTTGTGGTATTCCGGAGGTAGGATGAAATGTTCCATAAGCTTTTTAAAGCAATCCTTTTTAGTTCTCTTGTCGACAAAAGTGAAACCAAGACGTGCCTTCTTTGGCTCATGCCACTCCTGGAGGGTGATCGAGACGTTGTCTCTAACAACGGCTCCGCATTGGTTGATAAACTTGGTGGCGTGCTTCTGGGGCTCCAGCGGCCTGCCGGTTGCACTGTCGACAACCTCGATGGTATATGTTTCTCCTTGTTTGAGCGTCTTGGTTGCGCCACGCTTTGACGACGACGTACTCGATTTTTTCGACGATCCGGCCGAGGGCTAAAATAAGAAAGAGAGTCGCGCGTGTTAGTACACACATATTTATTCAAATCAGTAAGTTTGTATCACCAGAGGCAAAATGTATATATATACCTCGGCGCCGGAGCTGGTTGCTACTTGCAATTGAAGATCGTCGTTTATCGACGTTTCTTCCCCATCATCTTGCTGACGGCCTTCATCTTGACCGTCAAGATTCAGATAAGAAGAAATATCCTCTTCATCTTGTTCGGTCGGCACATAAGGAATATCGCCTTTTATGATGCCAAATATCTGTTCTTCAACTTCTTGATTATAGTTGTCCATAATCGGGTCAGCTCTATCGTCCGCCATATGTCAGTCCTGAAAACATGTAGTAAAAACTAATTAATTAAGTGAAGAAGGAGGGCGGTGGCGGTGGCGAAAGGCGGGGCGGTGGCGGTGGCGAAAGGGCGGTGGCAAAAGGAGAGAGGCGGTGGCGGTGGCGAAAGGGGGGCGGCGGTGGCGGTGGCCGCCCCGCCGCCCCCTCTCTCCTTTTGCCAAGTTAAATATTTTGTTAAGTTTAAATTTTAAGTTAAATATTTTGTTAAATATTTTAAGTTAAATTTTAAGTTAAATATTTTGATTAACAAATTTTAAGTTAAATATTTTGTTAAATATTTTGATTAACAAATTTTAAGTTAAATATTTTGATTAACAAATTTTAAGTTAAATATTTTGTTAAATATTTTGATTAACAAATTTTAAGTTAAATTTTAAGTTAAATATTTTGATTAACAAATTTTAAGTTAAATATTTTGTTAAGTTTAAATTTTTGTTAATATTATATATTCATGTTAAGTTATTTTTTTGCTAAGTTATTTTGTTAAGTTAAAAAAAAACAAAAAAAACAAAAAAAGAGAGGGGCGCCGTGTATGCGCGTCGGCGCGTGGCTGGCGAGCGTGCGTGCGCGAGCCGTACGCGCGCAACGGAGAAACAACGGCGAGAGGCGGCGCGGCAACTCTCAGAGACGTACACGGCGAGGCGCGGCGAGAGGCGGCGTGTCGTCCGGCGGCGGCGGCGTCGACGATGGCTGCAGGCGGCGGCGTCGTCGACGATGGCGCGTCTCGGGCGTCTCTGAGCGGCGGTTTCGAGCGGGGAAGACGAATTGAAACGCGCGAGGCGCCCCGCGCGTATGAGAAGGACCTTTAGTCGCGGTTGATGTGCCCAACCGCGAAAGGGGTATTTAGTCGCGCGCCACATCAACCGCGACTAAAGGGTATTTTCGCCGAATTTTCGTTTCGCGAAAAACCTTTAGTCGCGGTTGGCGAGGCCAACCGCGACTAAAGGTATTTTTCAAAATACTTTTCATTTTTATAATGTTAAAAATAAAAATAATATTAAAAAAATCAGAAAAATAAAACTAATTCATTTCAAAATGTTAAAATACAAATAATATATCAAAAAATTCAAAAAAATAAAACTAATTCATTTAAAAATCTTCAAAATACAAATAATATATGAAAAAATCAGAAAAATAAAACTAATTCATTTCAAAATCTTAAAAATACAAATAATATATCAAAAAATTCATAAAAATAAAACTAATTCATTTCAAAATCTTAAAAATACAAATAATATATCAAAAAATTCAGAAAAATAAAACTAATTTATTTCAAAATCTTAAAAATACAAATAATGTATCAAAAAATTCAGAAAAATAAAACTAATTCATTTAAAAATCTTAAAAATACAAGTAATGTATCAAAAAATTCAGAAAAATAAAACTAATTCATTTAAAAATCTTAAAAATACAAATAATATATCAAAAAATTCAGAAAAATAAAACTAATTCATTTAAAAATCTTTCCGCCTCCCTCTTCCCACCAGTTCTTCGCCGCCTCGTTTTCCGCGCCCCTCTTCCCACCTCTCTTTCCGCCGCCTCCTCTTCCCACCGCTCTTCCCACCTCGTCTTTATCTCATCGAGCAGTGCGTCCACCCACGCGTCCTTATCCCGCCGATAGCTTTAGGTTGCACCCACCACCGGGACTAAAGCTACCCGACGTCCTTATCCCACCGACAATTTTATTAGATGATACAAAACCACCTTTAGTCCCGGTTGCACCCACCAGCCGGAACTAAAGATTAGATGACCAGCTCTGGATTCCTCTTCTTCCCGCCTCTTTCTTCCCGCCACTTTCTTCCCGCCTCCTGTCTTCCCGCTCCCATTTTTCCCGCCATTTCTCACTACATATATGTAGCCCGGCTTGGCCAGCATTATCACATCTCTACAATCTCTCATCACTCTCTCATGGCTTCCACCGCACCCACTCTAACCTACCAGCAGGTGGAGGAGCTTTGCGCCTCGAACTACCCTTGCCCACCGGGCTACCGCGTCCCCGCCGGCTGGAGCCTAAGCGCCGGCGGCGTGCCGGTCCCTCCCGTCCCTCAGGGTACTGCGCGCCGGGCGGCCATCACGAACCACTACTACCTCGACCTCACGCCGGAGCAGCGGATGAATCCCCGCTGGCATCCCGATAACCAGCATACTTGGGACGCCTTCTTCATCAATCGGCGTGAGAGGGCGCTCGCCAGGTATGAGGAGGACGGTCTGCCTCCTGGGAACTTCCACGAGGCCGGCCGTCGGCTATGGTGGTACGGCCGGACTCTGCAGAGCGTCATGGACTACATCACGGCCGGCGATATCCCCCGCCTGCGCTACCCTCAGTTCGAGCCACGAGCGCCGCCCGACGACAGCGACGACAGCAGCGACGACGACGGCGGCAACTTAGAAGGCGACGACTACCAGTACAACGGCGGCGACTATGAAGACTACGAGTATGCATATTATACGCCTAGGCAGGAGTATGACTAAATCACTCCAAATTTCATGTATCATCAGTGCTATCTCGAATCAATCGAATCATTCGAAAATGGACACCAAACACATCACGGGCAATATAATTCACATGATCCATTCAACAAAGTTTGGTACAATAAATTATTACACATCATTTCTTCCCTTGTGTCCCTGCTTGCTTACGATTGGGCCGTATCCATGGAGCATCCTCATCATTTAACTTAATGCTTGGGTCGGTGTTCACTTTGAAGGGCGGAATTTCACCAAACATATTATAATCTTCTGACATGTCTGTCTTGTCCTCCACTCCCACGATGTTTCTTTTCCCTGAAAGAACAATGTGGCGCTTTGGATCATCGCATGATGTACTGATCGTTTTCTTATCTTTCCGTTTCCTCGGTTTGCTACTCATGTCCTTGACATAGAAAACCTGAGCGACATCTTTCGCTAGGACGAATGGTTCGTCAAGGTAACCAAGATTGTTGAAATCCACCATTGTCATTCCGTATTGCTGGTCCACCTTTACCCCACCTCCTGTTAGCTTGAACCATTTGCACCGGAACAAAGGGACCTTGAAGGAGGGTCCATAGTCAAGTTCCCATATCTCCTCTATGTAACCATAATATGTGACCTTTTGCCCATTCTCGGTTGCTGCATCAAAGCGGACACCACTGTTTTGGTTGGTGCTCTTTTTATCTTGGGCGATCGTGTAAAATGTATTCCCATTTATCTCGTACCCTTGGAAAGTCGTTATAGTCGAAGATGGTGTCTTGGCCAACATGTACAGCTGATCTACAACAACATTGTCACTCATTAAATGTTTTCTCAACCAACTGCCGAAAGTCTCCATGTGGGCCTTCCTAATCCAGGATTCAGGCTTCCCCGGGTTGTCCGAGCGTAAAATATTCTTGTGTTTCTCAAAGTACGGAGCCACCAAGCTGGAATTGGTCAGAACTGTGTGGTGTGCTTCAGTCAGAGAATGGCCGTCCATACATATCGTTGATTTCCTTCCGATCGTGCCTTTTCCACTTAGTCTCCCCTCGTGCCGCGATCGAGGAAGACCAATCGGCTTAAGGTCAGGAACAAAGTCAACACAAAACTCAATTACCTCCTCATTTCCATAGCCCTTGGCGATGCTTCCTTCTGGCCTAGCACGGTTACGAACATATTTCTTTAATACTCCCATGAACCTCTCGAAGGGGAACATATTGTGTAGAAATACAGGACCGAGAATGGAAATCTCTTCGACTAGGTGAACCAGGAGGTGCGTCATAATATTGAAGAAGGATGGCGGGAACACCAACTCGAAACTGACAAGACATTGGACCACATCGTTCTGTAACCGTGGTAGAACTTCTGGATTGATTACCTTCTGAGAGATTGCATTGAGGAATGCACATAGCTTCACAATGGCTACTCGAACATTTTCCGGCAGGAGCCCCCTCAAAGCAATCGGAAGCAATTGCGTCATAATCACGTGGCAGTCGTGAGACTTCAGGTTTTGGAACTTTTTCTCCGCCATGTTTATTATTCCCTTTATATTGGACGAGAATCCAGACGGGACCTTCATACTGCTCAGGCATTCAAAAAAGATGACCTTCTCTTCTTTGGTCAGAGCGTAGCTGGCACGACCTTGAAACCATTCCGGATGCCGGTCATCAGGGTCTTTCAAACGTTGCTGGTCCTGCCGTGCTTCCTTTGTATCATTTGTCTTCCCATACACGCCCAAGAAGCTTAGCAGGTTCACGCAAATATTCTTCGTAACATGCATCACGTCGATTGCAGAGCGGACATCTAGGACTTTCCAATATTCTAGCTCCCAGAATATAGATTTCTTCTTCCACATGGGTGCGTGCCCGTCAGCTCCCTTCGGAATTGATTGTCCGCCAGGACCCTTTCCAAAGATGACTTTCAAATCCTTGACCATATCAAATACCTCAGCACCAGTGCGTTCCGCAGGCTTCGGCCGGTGATCTGCCTTGCCGTTGTAATGCTTGCCGCGCTTTCTTACTGGATGAATTTTCGGAAGAAATCGACGATGCCCCAGGTACACGTTCTTCTTACAATTTGGCAAATGTACACTTTCAGTCTCATGTAAGCAGTGCGTGCATGCATTGTATCCCTTATTTGACAGTCCCAAGAGCAGAGGTTTGTAGAGCAGCAGCAAGTTTCCTTAAGTGGATCACCCAAGGTTTATCGAACTCAGGAGGAAGAGGTCAAAGATATCCCTCTCATGCAACCCCGCAACCACAAAGCAAGAAGTCTCTTGTGTCCCCAACACACCTAATAGGTGTACTAGTTCGGCGAAGAGATAGTGAAATACAAGTGGTATGAATGAATATGAGCAGTAGTACGGCGCCAGAAAATAGCTTGCTGGCGTGCAGTTGATGGTAGTAATATTGCAGAAGTAAACATGCGTAGTAACGTGCAGTAACGTAAAAACAAACAAGCAGCGATAGCAGTATTTAGGAACAAGGCCTAGGGATTAGACTTTCACTAGTGGACACTCTCAACTTTGATCACATAACAGAATAGATAAATGCATACTCTACACTCTCTTGTTGGATGATGAACACATTGCGTAGGATTACACGAACCCTCAATGCCGGAGTTAACAAGCTCCACAATTCAATGTTCATATTTAAGTAACCTTAGAGTGTAAGATAGATCAATACGACTAAACCAAGTACTAACGTAGCATGCACACTGTCACCTTCATGCTTATGTAGGAGGAATAATACACATCAATACTATCATAGCAATAGTTAACTTCGCAATCTACAAGAGATCATGATCATAGCATAAACCAAGTACTAACACGGATGCACACACTGTCACCATTACATCGTGCAGGAGGAATAAAACTACTTTAATAACTTCACTAGAGTAGCACATAGATAAATTGTGATACAAAACACATTGCAATCATAAAGAGATATAAATAAGCACTTCACTATGCCATTCATAACAGTGAATAAGTATTCTGTGAAATATAGCCTAAGAGACCCACACGGTGCACACACTGTCACCTTTACACACGTGGGACAAGGAGTCTCCGGAGATCACATAAGTAAAACTCACTTGACTAGCATAATGACATCTAGATTACAAGCATCATCATATGAATCTCAATCATGTAAGGCAGCTCATGAGATTATTGTATTGAAGCACATAGGAGAGAGATGAACCACATAGCTACCGGTACAGCCCCGAGCCTCGATGGAGAACTACTCCTCCTCATGGGAGCAGCGGTGATGAAGATGTCGGTGGAGATGGCAGCGGTGTCGATGGAGAAGCCTTCGGGGGCACTTCCCCGTCCGGCAGGTGCCGAACAGACTCCTGTCCCCCGATCTTGGCTTCGCGATGGCGGCGCTCTCGGAAGGTTTCGTACCGTGGCTTCCTCGTCGGGGTTTTTAGGTCAGGGACCTTATATAGGCGAAAGGGCAGCCTCGGAGGCCTGGGGCCACCACACCATAGCGGCCCCCCTCCGGCGCGCCGTGGTGTGGGGCCCCTGGGCTTCCCTCCGCGCTCTCGGGTGTTCGGATGGTTCCGGAAAAATAGGAACCTGGGCGTTGATTTCGTCCGATTCCGAGAATATTTTGTTACTAGGATTTCTGAAACCAAAAACAGCAGAAAACAGGAACTGGCACTTCGGCATCTTGTTAATAGGTTAGTTCCAGAAAATGCACAAATATGACATAAAGTGTGCATAAAACATGTAGGTATCATCAATAAAGTAGCATGGAACATAAGAAATTATCGATACGTTGGAGACGTATCAGCATCCCCAAGCTTAGTTCTGCTCGTCCCGAGCAGGTAAAATGATAACAAAGATAATTTCTGAAGTGACATGCCATCATAATCTTGATCATACTATTGTAAGCATATGCGATGAATGCAGCGATCAAAACAATGGTAATGACATGAGTAAACAACTGAATCATATAGCAATGACTTTTCATGAATAGTACTTCAAGACAAGCATCAATAAGTCTTGCATAAGAGTTAACTCATAAAGCAATAAATCAAAGTAAAGGTATTGAAGCAACACAAAGGAAGATTAAGTTTCAGCGGTTGCTTTCAACTTGTAACATGTATATCTCATGGATATTGTCAATGCAAAGCAATATAACAAGTGCAATATGCAAGTATGTAAGAATCAATGCACAGTTCACACAAGTGTTTGCTTCTTGAGATGGGAGGAAATAGGTAGACTGACTCAACATAAAAGTAGAAGAATGGCCCTTCGACGAGGGAAGCATCGATTGCTATATTTGTGCTAGAGCTTTTATTTTGAAAACATGAAGAGAGCATAAAAATAAAGTTTTGAGAGGTGTTTGTTGTTGTCAACGAATGGTAGCGGGTACTCTAACCCCCTTGCCAGACAAACCTTCAAAGAGCGGCTCCCATTTTATTTTATTTTTGGGTGGCACTCCTTCCAACCTTTCTTTCACAAACCATGGCTAACCGAATCCTTGGGTGCCTGCCAACAATCTCATACCATGAAGGAGTGCCTTTTTATTTTAGTTTTATTATGATGACACTCCTCCCCACCTTTGCTTTCTCAAGCCATGGCTAACCGAATCCTTCGGGTGCCGTCCAACAATCACATACCATGAAGGAGTGTCTATTTTTGTTAATTAATTTGGGACTGGGAATCCCATTGCCAGCTCTTTTTGCAAAGTTATTGGATAAGCGGATGAAGCCACTAGTCCATTGGTGAAAGTTGCCCAACAAGATTGAAAGATAAACACCACATACTTCCTCATGAGCTATAAAACATTGACACAAATAAGAGGTAATAACTTTTGAATTGTTTAAAAGTAGCACTCAAGCAATTTACTTTGGAATGGCGGAGAAATACCATGTAGTAGGTAGGTATGGTGGACACAAATGGCATAGTGGTTGGCTCAAGGATTTGGATGCATGAGAAGTATTCCCTCTCGATACAAGGTTTAGGCTAGCAAGGTTTATTTGAAACAAACACAAGGATGAACTGGTGCAGCAAAACTCACATAAAAGACATATTGTAAACATTATAAGACTTTACACCGTCTTCCTTGTTGTTCAAACTCAATACTAGAAATTATCTAGGCCTTAGAGAGACCAAATATGCAAATCAAATTTTAGCAAGCTCTACGTATTTCTTCATTAATGGGTGCAAAGTATATGATGCAAGAGCTTAAACATGAGCACAACAATTGCCAAGTATCACATTATCCAAGACATTTTACCAATTACTACATGTAGCATTTTTCAATTCCAACCATATAACAATTTAACGAAGAGGAAACTTCGCCATGAATATTATGAGCTAAGAACACATGTGTTCATACGAACCAGCGTGTCTCTCTCCCACACAAGGATGAACTTATTCAGAGAACTAAGATAACAAAACAAAAATAAAAGCACACAGACGCTCCAAGTAAAGTACATAAGATGTGACCGAATAAAAATATAGTTTCAAGAGAAGGAACCTGATACTTTGTCGATGAAGAAGGGGATGCCTTGGGCATCCCCTTAGAAGCTTGAGTCTTCTTAAAATATGCAGGGATGAACCACGGGGCATCCCCAAGCTTAGAGCTTTCACTCCTCTTGATCATAGTATATCATACTCCTCTCTTGACCCTTGAAAACTTCCTTCACACCAAACTTCAAGCAAACTCATTAGAGGGTTAGTGCATAATCAAAAATTCACATGTTCAGAGGTGACACAATCATTCTTAACACTTCTGGACATTGCACAAAACTTCTGAAAGTTAATGGAACAAAGAAACTCATTCAACTTAACAAAAGCGGCAATGCGAAATAAAAGGCAGAATCTGTCAAAAACAGAACAGTCCGTAAAGACGAATTTTAAAATGGCACCAGACTTGCTCAAACGGAAAAACTCAAAACTAATGAAAGTTGCGTACATATCTGAGGAACACGCACGTAAATTGGCATATTTTTCTGAGTTACCTACAGAGAAAACAGCCCAGATTCGTGACAGATAGAAATCTGTTTCTGCGCAGAAATCCAAATCTAGTATCAACCTTCGATTAGAGGCTTCACTTGGCACAACAAATCACAAAACTAAGATAAGGAGAGGTTGCTACAGTAGTAAACAACTTCCAAGACACAAATATAAAACAAAGTACTGTAGCAAAATAACACATGGGTTATCTCCCAAGAAGTTCTTTCTTTATAGCCATTAAGATGGGCTCAGCAGTTTCAATGATGCACTCGCAAGAAATAGTAGTTGAAGCAAAAGAGAGCATCAAGAGGCAAATTCAAAACACATTTAAGTCTAACATGCTTCCTATGCATAGGAATCTTGTAAATAAACAAGTTCATGAAGAGCAAAGTAACAAGCATAGGAAGATAAAACAAGTGTAGCTTCAAAAATTTCAGCACATAGAGAGGTGTTTTAGTAACATGAAAATTTTTACAACCATATTTTCCTCTCTCATAATAACTTTCAGTAGCAACATGAGCAAACTCAACAATATAACTATCACATAAAGCATTCTTATCATGAGTCTCATGCATAAAATAATTACTACTCCCAACATAAGCATAGTCATTCTTATTAATTGTAGTGGGAGCAAATTCAACAAAGTAGCTATCAAATATAGGAGGTATATTGTAATCATAATCAAATTTATCCTCCATAACAGGTGGTAACAAAAGACTACTATCATTATAATCATCATAAATGGGAGGCAAAGTATCATCAAAGTAAATTTTCTCCTCAATGCTTGGGGGACTAAAAATATCATGCTCATCAAAGCCAGCTTCCCCAAGCTTAGAATTTTCCATAGCATTAGCAACAATAGTGTTCAAAGCATTCATATTAATATGTTCCATGGGTTTTTTAATTTTCGCATCAAACCATCCATGTCTTAAATCAGGAAATAGAATAAGAAGCTCTTTGTTGTCCATTATGCCTAACTAGTGTAAACAAGAAACCAAATGTCGCAATTGCAGAGTCTAAAGGAAATAGCTTCGAGCACACACACAATGGCGCCAGAAAAGTACTGTTACCTGGAACCGAAGTATGAGTGCCTTTTACCTTTCCTCCCCGGCAACGGCGCCAGAAAAGTACTTGATGTCTACGGGTGCTTCTATTCTTGTAGACAGTGTTGGGCCTCCAAGAGCAGAGGTTTGTAGAACAGCAGCAAGTTTCCCTTAAGTGGATCACCCAAGGTTTATCGAACTCAGGGAGGAAGAGGTCAAAGATATCCCTCTCATGCAACCCTGCAACCACAAAGCAAGAAGTCTCTTGTGTCCCCAACACACCTAATAGGTGTACTAGTTCGGCGAAGAGATAGTGAAATACAAATGGTATGAATGAATATGAGCAGTAGTACGGCGCCAGAAAATAGCTCGCTGGTGTGCAGTTGATGGTAGTAATATTGCAGGAAGTAAACATGCGTAGTAACGCAGAGAGTAACGCAGTAAAACAGAACAAGCAGCGATAGCGTATTTAGGAACAAGGCCTAGGGATTAGACTTTCACTAGTGGACACTCTCAACTTTGATCACATAACAGAATAGATAAATGCATACTCTACACTCTCTTGTTGGATGATGAACACATTGCGTAGGATTACACGAACCCTCAATGCCGGAGTTAACAAGCTCCACAATTCAATGTTCATATTTAAGTAACCTTAGAGTGTAAGATAGATCAATACGACTAAACCAAGTACTAACGTAGCATGCACACTATCACCTTCATGCTTATGTAGGAGGAATAATACACATCAATACTATCATAGCAATAGTTAACTTCGCAATCTACAAGAGATCATGATCATAGCATAAACCAAGTACTAACACGGATGCACACACTGTCACCATTACATCGTGCAGGAGGAATAAAACTACTTTAATAACTTCACTAGAGTAGCACATAGATAAATTGTGATACAAAACACATTGCAATCATAAAGAGATATAAATAAGCACTTCACTATGCCATTCATAACAGTGAATAAGTATTCTGTGAAATATAGCCTAAGAGACCCACACGGTGCACACACTGTCACCTTTACACACGTGGGACAAGGAGTCTCCGGAGATCACATAAGTAAAACTCACTTGACTAGCATAATGACATCTAGATTACAAGCATCATCATATGAATCTCAATCATGTAAGGCAGCTCATGAGATTATTGTATTGAAGCACATAGGAGAGAGATGAACCACATAGCTACCGGTACAGCCCCAAGCCTCGATGGAGAACTACTCCCTCCTCATGGGAGCAGCAGCGATGATGAAGATGGCGGTGGAGATGGCAGCGGTGTCGATGGAGAAGCCTTCCGGGGCACTTCCCCCGCAGGGTGCCGGAACAGACTCCTGTCCCCCGATCTTGGCTTCGCGATGGCGGCGGCTGGAAGGTTTCGCGTACCGTGGCTTCCTCTGTCGGGGTTTTTAGGTCAGGGACCTTATATAGGCGAAAGGGCAGCCTCGGAGGGGGCCTGGGGCCACCACACCATAGGGCGGCGCGGCCCCCCTCTGGCCGCGCCAGGTGTGTGGGGCTCCCAGGGTCCCGGCGCTCTCGGGTGTTCTGGATGGTTCCGGGAAAAATAGGAACCGTTGATTTCGTCCGATTCGAGAATATTTCGTTACTAGGATTTCTGAAACCAAAAACAAGAAAACAGGAACTGGCACTTCGGCATCTTGTTAATAGGTTAGTTCCAGAAAATGCACAAATATGACATAAAGTGTGCATAAAACATGTAGGTATCATCAATAAAGTAGCATGGAACATAAGAAATTATCGATACGTTGGAGACGTATCACGTGCATGCATTGTATCCCTTATTTGACTGTCCCGAAAGGTTACTAAGAGCAGGCCAATCGTTGATGGTTACGAAAAGCAACGCTCGTAGGTCAAATTCCTCTTCTTTGTGCTCATCCCACACACGGACACCAGGTCTGCCCCACAACTGTAAAAGTTCATCAACTAATGGCCTTAGGTACACATCGATGTCGTTGCCGGGTTGCTTCGGACCTTGGATGAGCACTGGCATCATAATGAACTTCCGCTTCATGCACAACCAAGGAGGAAGGTTGTAGATGCATAGAGTCACGGGCCAGGTGCTATGGCTGGAGCTCTGCTCGCCAAAAGGATTCATGCCATCTGTACTTAGACCAAATCTTATGTTCCTTGCGTCAGCTGCAAAATCTTTAAACTCTCTGTCGATCTTTCTCCATTGCGTTCCATCTGCGGGGTGTCTCAACTCCCCGTCCGACTTACGGTCCTCTTTGTGCCATCGCAACAACTTGGCATGCTCTTTGTAGCTTGGCATGAAACCGTGCCGAAGCAGGTGCATGTGAACTTCTCTTGAGGAAGAGTAACCCTTCTGATTCTTACAGCCAACACATGGACAGATAACAAAACCCCCTGCTTGTTCGCATTAGCCACTACGAGGAAATCTTTCAAACCCGTAGTGAACTCGCCGGAGAGTCGGTTAGCGTACATCCATTGCCGATTCATCTGCATTATTATAATACAAAATATATAATTAACCATCATGCATTTGTTAAACTAAATAGAAATTAAACAATGAACTACACACATATGCATATTTTATCAATGACACATATATATGAAAGGTTCAAGTTGTTGCTAACCGCGATCGAGGAGGAAAAAATAAATGAGGAAGCTCGATCAAGTGTGGCTCCGACACTTCATATCATGTTTGTTTCATGCTCTTGGGACATTTCATCAAACACCTTGTGTGCATAAGAGGAGCCAAAAGCAAACCCTACACCCCCTTGTGAAGTTTGTGAAGAGAAGTGGCACCAAATGGCTAAGTGTGTGGGCTGAATGGTATATATAGGGGAGGGTCTTTAGTCGACCGCGACTAAAGGCCTTTGGGCCAGGCCTGAGGACATTTAGTCGCGGTTGGCCTGGCCAACCGCGACTAAAGCCCCTCCCGTCCACCAGTTGCCCACCGAGCGCCGGGCCCGGCCTTTGGTCACGGTTCGCCACCCGAGCCGCGACTAAAGGTCCCATTGGTCGCGGTTCTTGCATTTCCGCGACTAATGGGGCTGGACGGAAGGCCTTTTTTCTACCAGTGGGCCAAGAAGCGGATGAGGGAGAGAGGCGAAGACGAGGCGGGGCCGTCGAGCGCCTTGAAGGACCGTGAGTAGGCTAGGGCAGATCAAGTAGCAATTTTTCATTTGAAATTATAAAATTTAATTAAATTTAAATGAAAGTTGTTATTTCCGTACTATTTAAATGTTTTAGGACCTCGTTTTGGGGACGCGGGCCGAAATTGGCGTCCCCAAAAATGACATCCACTAAATACCAGATCCGACGCTTTTCTAGTTTGGAGGACTTGAGATGCTCTAAATAGAGCATATCGTTTGCCGAGCGATGGTAGATCATGGAAACTGGCAGGTGGGCAGTACAATTCTTTTCACAATTTCAACCTAGCGGAGACACAGGAGGCGTTCGCGTGAGGCCTTGGAGGCGTGGTGAACCGCAGCCTATCGTCAGCGGAAGATTTCAGTTTCTTCGTTTAATTTGTTTTCATGTCTTCTTGATGGTGGGGCGGCGGCTACATCCTGCAGTCAGAATAAGATTCTTCCCGCCCTATCCTTGCTCCGGTGATGCGTCTACCGTCGGTGGGGGGCGCGCGGAGTCGTGTAACCGGCAGATCTCCTGGGATCCGATCAATTTTCGTGTTTGTTGGTGTGGTTTTAGATCAGTTTCTTCCGATCTATGGTTATCATTATTGACGATGGTTGCTCATCATGACACTGCCATTCACGCCAGTTAGAAGCATCACCATGTTATCGACGACGTCGCCGAACACCACCATGACACCGCCGGTCACGCCGGTCACAAGCATCACCACGTCGCCGAACACAAACATCACCTTGACACCACCGTTCACGCTGGTCAAAGCACGACGTCGCCGACCATGAAGCTTAACGCCATGCTGTCGTTCATGTTAGTCCGACAACACCATGCCGCCACCAACGACGAGGATGCCCATCACCCTGGATTATCACCTCTCACCTATCATTATCACGTCGCCATCCATGAAGATGGCATGTGAGAAGTTGAGAAAGAGTACTCCAAAATATATACTCACACGTATGTACGAATTACAGTATACTAGCGAGTCATTTATCTATCAATGTATGTCCACCGGAACAAAAACTTGTTAACATGAAAGTCATGCGGAATGGCAAGGTGAACCTACTCCTCAAAGAAAATTTCAAACGGTTAAGTGTGTGCGACGAATTTGACAAAATTCGCTCAAAACTTCATACACGAAATTGACAATTTACGACTGAAACCAATTGTCAGAATTGATTCACATCATTGACACACATCTTTTTCATATACATCTTATTTTGATTCGGAGTATGGTTATGTTGATTTGAAGAGAGGGTGTGTGAAGTAGTGTAAGGGAGAGCGAGCCTAAGCTGTCAACGTACAGAGGTTGCATCAATCGAGCAGATGAGTGAAGACAACGGGACAGGCCCGGTGTTCCTCTAGACAAAACACTGCTTTGAAAACCGTTCGATGCAACAACACGGGTGAGCCCAAGAAATCAAACGGGTCAAAAACTACGGTCCCCATGCGAGCCAAAGGCCTTCCAAGCTATCAAACAGCCCCCTAGTCGTCCACTAATTAATCTATAACTGATGTATCACGCCTCCTAGGAGGGTTGTAAAACTCTCATCTTTTCGACGAAATGAAACACACAGTTTTGCGTTTTCACAAAAAAAAAAGGATATATTGAAGACAGAAAAGATAAAACCATAACAGAACGATATAATTGTCGTTTGGCCAACAGGTAATATAGCATACCGGAGTGAAATAAAACCAGTTCCAATCACTTTACGGCTAAACAGCGATCAAGCACAACTCCTAAATCACAACAAGGTTTTCTGAAATCATAAGACATATTCTACTAAACTGTCCAGATAGTTTATTCAATCTGATAAGAAGTTCTCTGAGACTCTTGCATAAATTCAGGCTTTGAAGTCCACCAAACAATAAATCATTGATGCAGTCACTTGTTTCAAACAATATCATCCAGGGAACAATTTTAACCAATTGGTCCCAAATTTCATCGATACAGCCTGCACATAAAAAGGTCTATCCGATTAAAAACCATCCAAATCCATACAGTTCTCATTTCAAGCCAGAAGTTAGCATAAACATAGATTCCTTTATGAAATCCATTGAAGAATTACCTTACATGATATGGCAATCTGCTTATATTCCAGTTGCAATCTCATAATGTTCTGTTCCATGCTGCACCGAGACAGGCATGTCCTGGCGCCAAAGCAGTCCTGCAAAAAAAAAGAAGTGATTCAATGATCTCAACCTAAATGTATCATGTATTGACATGAAAAACCAGTTCAAGACATACCGATGATACCGTGAGCACTGGCAGAGGGGTATGTATGGCTGGCAGATATGCAGGGTAGCGCACCCAAGCAGTTGAGCTGTCCTGTTGTGGAAGGGCTTTTGCACAAGTAGAGGTGTCCTTGGCGAAAGCTTTCTGCAAAAGCAAGTAAATGTTATAATGCCAGTGCCATTAGTACATGAAATGGCCAATGTAAAGTAAAGATGGGTATTCTTTCTTTACATCAATACTCAAGGTAGTAGTAGCATCCCGCAGCTTTCTGCTCAGTGTCCTTCATAGAACCCAGCTTGTTAATCCGTGGCCTGTAGGTTGTCGGATCCGTCCTAAATGTGACATCCAGATGCTGTGGGCAGACAGGGGTTGTATCAATTACTTGATCATTTCATCCTCCAAAACATACAGTGCCAGTAGTTTAAGAGAGGGATGAGGCAGGATATAACGAACTTACTGACAGAAAACGGTTCATTCCAGAAGCCAGGGATTCCGGTGCACTTGCAGTACAGTCAATAGAAGGTTTTCCCTCAAATACGAGAACCTTGTCAGCAAGGTAGGCTGCCATGATGAAATCATGCTCGACGATGAAAGCTGTTTTCTTTTGGTGAAGGATAAACCTTTTTATCACCTTTGCTGCTATAAGGCGCTGTTCTGAATCAAGATGAGCGCTTGGTTCATCTATGAGGTAAATATCAGCAGGCTGCATATGAAAAAAAGATTAATTTGTAAATAAGTCGATGCTTAGTGGAAGCGCATTAAATGAAAATGGAACACACACTGGTTACTGTTTGATACTCCTCCCTTCTGTATTAATCGACGCGGACTCACCCACAAAAAACACAGTGGCCTGTAGTGTTTGGCGTCAATTAATTCAGACCGGAGGTAGTAAACACTTAGTCCTTCAGCATATACTATGTTTCTTAAAAATGTATAACTTAAATTGCAGAACTATAATTGTATTTATGTTATTAAAGATTCATGAATGATGAGCATTGATGGAAAGCCTGTAGAGAATACACTCTACACATTTCATGCTGTAGAGCTACATTTATACTTTGTAGTGTTTCCTTGGGTAACTTGTAATAATACCTCTTTAGTTCCACTTTTTTCTCCATGCAAAATGTAACTTCATTCTTATAAAGACGCAAAACGAGCATGTCTCACATCTAAGTCAGACAACAGTGTGCTTCAGTAATTTAGTGTTTTTGAATCTTACCTTTCCAAGACAAACACAGAGTTCAACCCTTTGCAGCTCACCACCAGAAAGATTTGCAACCAGCCTGTCCATGAGTTCCTCAACTTTCAGTGGTTTCATGACATCAGATTTGAACTGAGCTTGTGTGCATGATCCAGGTATTTTCTCGTCTAGAAGGTCCCTAACTGTAGAGCTATATTTAGAGACCAATTCCTGACGCTTGTATGAGACAGTATATGCAGGCATATCAACTTGCTCATCACTAACTTTGTCTGGTTTCACCTCCCCAGCCTGATAAAAACAGAAAATAAACTGACGTGAGAATAAACAAACTAGATCTCTAGGTGGCTGCCAACCATATTTCCGGGAAAAAGGTTATACCAGCATACGAATAAATGTTGTCTTTCCGGTACCATTCTCACCAAGCATGACAATTATCTGGGAATCATTAAAGCTGACTTCCGTGACTGAGAGCTTGAAGCCACAAATTGTTTTCACCATGGTAGGATACTTATAGCATTGGTAAGTTTGACCCTCTATGATCTCCTCGGTAGACTCAGTAACCTAAGAAGCAAAGCAACATTGTCTTAGATACAGTGCACTAAACAAGTAGAAAACTGGCGCCCAAAAGAGTAAGTGTTTGGCCACAATCCTAGTCCTTACTCTAAATGTAAGTTTCTCCTCACGGAAACGCAAATTTTCTGTTGGGATAACGCCATTTAGAAAAATGTTAATTCCTTCTCTGACTGAAGAGGGCAAAGTAACAACACCATATGCTCCTGGAGTTCCATAAAGGCAGCATATGTAGTCTGACAAGTAGTCGAGAATACTAAGATCATGCTCCACGACAATTACATAGCTGCAAAAAATTCAGTCATAATCTCTCTTAGCTGTGTAATAAATAAATCAAATGTTAGGACTGTCTTATATATTGTGAGATGTATGCCCTCTTTACTTTTTGGATTGTACCAAGGAACGGATCACTTGTGCAGCTTTCAGCCTTTGTTTCACATCAAGATAGCACGATGGCTCATCAAATATATAAACATCTGCTTCCTTCATAGCACAAACAGCAATTGCAAATCTCTGAAGCTCACCGCCAGATAGATCTGAGACATCTCGGTCCAGAATTTGATTCAATTCAAGAATATCACATAGTGTGTCCTTCACTTGTCGCTTGCCTTCCTTATTAAGATAGTACCCAACCTTCCCTTTAAAAGATTTTCGAATATTATCGATATACTGAGGTTTCATAGTTGCCTGAAACCAAGCATCATAGTATGTAAGACATCATGAATAACGCAGCTTAATATAAATATTACATAATACAAGTACGAATAGGCTTAAATGTAAAAAAAAAGCAAGCATGAAATGTCCTTAAATATCAAAAGGTAATATATGAGAAACTATGATAATACTATATCCAAAAATTAACAACTATTTGAAAGAAAATATTTGGGGTTCACTATGGAAAAATATTAATTATGATTATCTGGTCACTTCGTTTGGCAGATGTGCTGCCCAAGAAGAGAAGAGTATA
Organism: Lolium multiflorum; assembly: GCA_030979885.1. NCBI lineage: Eukaryota > Viridiplantae > Streptophyta > Magnoliopsida > Poales > Poaceae > Lolium > Lolium multiflorum. Next base: position 82,403,478 of record CM061752.1, on the reverse strand, counting down.
ATGAATACTAGAAATGAAAAGGTACGAGTCAATTATCTAAAATCGAGAACTTTGTTAGAGTCCAGGCTAATAACCCACTTACCCAGCTTCAAGTCTCACTTCTACCATCAGTAACTGTTTTCCCTCAAATATCAGTTACATTAGCATATTTCCTGTTTACTTTTAAGATGATCTCGAAATAAAACTGTAAATAATTTTTGGAACAAAATATTGGTTTTAATCAAAGCAACAAGTTCCGTAAATGAAAGATTGACAAGGGGAAAGTAATAATGTGGACATACACGACAACACAATGGAATATGGCAAGTGATATTATCTTTTTAAGCTGCATTAATCAATTATCAAATGAGTACCTTCATTTTGTCTCCCATTAGACGAGTGAAGTATTTCTGGAGTTCAGATCCACGGAAATACTTCAAAATTTCATCCACGCTTGGGGTGTCCTGCAAAAGTTGTAAACAGTTTCACAATATATAGTTATTGGCACAACAAGGGATAACAAACATAACTCGCTGACACTTACTGTGAATTTACCCAAGTTGGGTTTTAAAATCCCAGCCAATATTTGAAGTGCAGTTGATTTCCCGATACCATTTGTCCCCACCAAGCCCAAAACTTGCCCAGGCCTTGGAACAGGAAGCCTACAAAAGATAATAAAAGATAGTTATATATGTCAGTAGGTATCAACAACAGCTCAGGTAGACTTTTTACAGCTACACATAGAGATAGAATAATGGCAAAAGAAAACTCTAATATAACTTGAGAACAGTACGGGGATTGAATGTCATAGACATGAGAAAGATTTGTGTACCTGTGAAGCTTGAAGGAATTTGGTCCATAGCGATGTGTCGTCTCCTTGTCAAGATTGCTTGGCAAGTTAATAATTTGGATAGCATTAAACGGGCATGCCTGCATGAGCAACAACAACAAGAGAGGATGATATTAAGACTATTGCAGATAAGGATAGATCGTACCCAGCAAACCTCTTGCGTTTTCTCGAAAAAAAAACCAAAAAGGGAAGTACTAATATACCTTCACACAAATACCACATCCAATGCACATATCCTCTGAAATTATGGACACTTTAGATGATGGAGTAACTTCTATGCAGTGGCGCCCTGTAAATGTGTGTAAAAATCAAAATTCAGTGTATGGCAAAAACAAGGGCAAACTGAAGTGACCGCTGGTACATACTTGGTCTCTATTTCGTGTCAGCTGGTAGTTGGACAAGTTTAACCCAAATGGTAAAATATATAAACTTTGCATAGCTATTTTAAAAGTACAATCAAAGTGTTCTATTAGTTGATTCTTCGAAATTATTGCCGATCCAAGACATAAGAAACAGCAGATCAAATTGACAATTAAACAGATATCGGGTGAGGAACGTATATATTTGATTAATGCTTCGAGGATCCATTTTGCTAATTTGGCCCGTGTTGGAAAGACATTGGGGGTGAAGAGAGTAGCTCTTTTCAACAATTCGAACAGTCCCCTTTCAATCAAAGACATGGTTTGATAAGTTTAACCGACTAGAAAGATAAGAGCATCTCTAGCAGACACCGCAAACCCTAAATACATATATGGAGGGAATCCCAAACGGTTATTTGTGGGCTGAAAAAACGCCTCGCAGACCAGACACTACAAAATGAGCCCCTAAAACAGCATATTCTTTGTCATCTTTTTTTCATTTTTTCCATCATTTCTTCAACCTCTGTCACCAGCCATCCCCGCGCGCCGCCCGCTATCGGCCGCCCACACCCGCTGTCGGCTGGCCGCCCGCCCCGCTGCCCACGCTCACTGGCCGCCCGCCCCCGCCATCCACGCGCGGCCCCACCGCCCACGCCCGCCAGCCGCCCCGTGCCGGCTGCCCACGCTCATCCCACAGCCGCTAATCCCCGCCTGTTGCTCGCCCGTCCGTTCCCAGCAGCCGCTCCGGCGAATTTTGGTAGGTTGTCGGGTTGAAATTTCATTCGCGCCAACGCGGGAGTCGGGATGGGGTTAGCTCTCGGAAGGCCTCGCGGAACTTGGTAGTTGGGACTGGAAAAAATATTTCGGATGGGGCCCGAGACGGTTTGGACCGGTCCTTTTTCCTCTCCAAAACCGTATAAAAACAGTTATTATACGGATGGAGGCTAGATGCGGTGTGTGCTAGAGATGCTCTAACACATAATGTTTGATGATCGATATGCACTGACGGAGCTACTCAGGGGCCGAACTGGGCCGTGGCCAGCCCAGGATTTGTGTAAAAACTATCTATACTGAACATCGGTGGCCCAATCGACTGGCAAACCCAGCTAGCGATCAGCTGAAAGCCTCGCAGGGAGCAAGAAGAAAGCGCAATAGAAAAGCCCAATATAAATAGCTTGACAAAACACGTTGCTCCGACTGCTTCTTGGTTTTTCTTTCTCAAATATTGATTCTTTGTTGATTTTTCTCAGATAAATGTCGTTGCTAGCTAGGCAGCTTCCTTGTTAGCCAGTTCCATCTAAGAAAAGTTTTGTTAGTCAGTTTAAAATATCATGTATCTTGGTTGTACGTATAATTTTATTTCTTTATCCAAATTCTTAGCTATTTGATAGTTTTCACACTATTTTCCCCCAAAATTCTTAGGCAGTAAAAAAAAAATCTGTGATCTCTTTTAGTTGGCCCGCCCAGCTCTTTCTTTCAAGCTCCGCCACTATCGATATGATCTATGAGACGATCTCTGTCGACCTTTTTTAGCCCTGGCCGGGCTGATGATGGCAAAAAGGTACGTTTCGTACGCAAACCCTAACGAAATCTTGAACTACCAAAGCCTCCTAATCGCGCAACAATCGGAAAATCTGCTAGGGAGCAGCACCCGCATACCGGTGGCGTTGACAGGGCAGCGCTTGCGGCACTGCTGGCCGCACTTGCTGGGCCGGCACCGGTCCTCCGCCACCACCGCGATCCGGCTCGATCGCCCCGACATCGTCTACTCGATCTGTCGGCGGAATTCACTACAGGAATGGACGCATACGCCGACGGCCAGCTGCCCTCGGCGTAGCCACGTTTGGCCCTCGGCGTAGGCTACGCCGACGGCAGCCCTCGGCGTATGGCGTCGGCGTTTAGGCCCTCGGCATAGACAACATTGCCGTCGGCGTAGCCCGGCCCTCGGCGTAGCACGCTACGCCCGGCAAAACCGTCGGCATACAAATTTGATAAATTTGAATTTTCTTTTTCCAAAAAAATACAAAAAAATAATCGAAAAAAAATAATTTTTATATGCCGAGGGCTTTGCCGTCGGCATAGAGTTTTAAAATTTTTCAAATTTTAATTTTTTTTCACCATTTTTTTCCTTTTTTTTACTTGTTTATCTTTCACCCATACACTTTTAACTCTAAGTACACTTAATCCTAGGTCAAATTACAATCATGGTTAAACTTCCCAGCCGGTCACCCATCCTCACACTACTCCAACCTCAGCACGCTTAACTTCTTGGTTCCATTCGGATGAGCTTCCCTTAAAGAATTGACACCTTACTGATAATAATAGCCTATCAACCCTATTAACCCTTGGATCGTGATGTCACAACTCTTTATTTTTGAATTCCAAACAATTACATAAGTAAACAACAATGAATATATAAGTAACAATGAATAATAATATTGAATTCAAATAACAATAAACAGATTTTATTTTTTGGTTTTTTTCTATTTAATATGGAATAATTGATATCTTTAAATCGAAAAATTGAAATTCCACAAATAATATGTCTAAATCGATCAGAAAAATGAGAGGAATCTAAATATAACATCCATATCATCATTTGAACCTAAAAATTAGAGTAATCCAAATATGACGTCCAGCTTGCCATCTGGCCAAAATGGCCCCCTCGGGAGATGCGAAATGGCCGTACCGGACGCGCTGGTGCACCATTCGCCAACATGCTAAACGGAAAAAAATTAGCACATAAAGTGATGTGTTATAGACCTAAAAACATTTTTCGCGGAATTTATTGAGCGACGGAAAGTGTACCCCTAGTTCAAATCCGATCAGCGGATTCGGCGGGACACCGCAGGAAGCAACAGTGATTTCCAGATAGCTAGCATGCACATATGGCATGTGATATGTGGTGCGGAGGCGGTGTCCTACCACTACGCGGATGTCTCGCGCAATACTAAAATACGCCTCATGTTGTGCTTCACAAAAAAAACTCGTTTTGGCACCCCGAAAATGAAAAACCATCGCCCATGGGTCGGATTGGAAATCCGCTCCCGGGGCCATGCCTTCCTTCCCAGGGACCACGCACGTGCCAAATATGGCCTCGTTCCGACAAACTATGCGGTGTCACAGGCCGTTTCCTACTCATTTGCCCTAAAAGCCATACAACTCCGGACGTGATAGCTCTGTTTGTGAAGGGTTTTCCAAAATAATCGCCGTATCCTAATTCTAATTTTTGGAGTGGTTACTAGGACACATAAAATGACGCCATGCGGCTCCAAGGGATTTTCTAACTTAGTTTAAATTGCCATCCGGCCAAAACGGGCCCCCACGGAGATGCGGTATGGCCGTACCGGGCGCGCTGGTGCACCCGTTCACCATCGCGCTAAACGAAAAAAAATTAGCACATAAAGTGATGTGTTGTAGACCTAAAAACATTTTTCCCATAATTTATTGAGCGACGGAAAGTGTACCCCTAGTTCAAATCCGGTCACTTTCCAGCGGATTCGGCGGGACACAACAGGAAGCCGCAGGGATTCCCAGATAGCTAGCACGCACATATGGCATGTGATATGTGGTGCGGAGGCGGTGTCCTACTAGTACGCGGAGGTCTCGCGCAATACAAAAATACGCCCCATGTAGCTGCTTCACAAAAAAACCCGTTTTGGCACCCCGAAAATGAAAAAACCATCGCCCATGGGTCGGATTGGAAATCCGCTCCCGGGGCCTTGCTTCCCATCCCAGGTACCACAAATGTGCCAAATATGGCCTCGGTCCGACAAACTATGCGGTGTCACGGCCGTTTCCTACTCATTTGCCCTAAAAGCCATAGAACTCCGGATGTGATAGCTCTGTTTGTCAAGGGTTTTCCAAAATAATTGTTGTATCCTAATTCCAATTTTTGGAGTGGTTACTAGGACACATAAAATGACGCCATGCGGCTCCAAGGGATTTTCTAACTTAGTTTAAATTGCCATCCGGCCAAAACGGCCCCTCACGGAGATGCGGTATGGCCGTACCGGGCGCGCTGGTGCACCCGTTCACCATCGCGCTAAACGGAAAAAATTTAGCACATAAAGTGATGAGTTGTAGACCTAAAAACATTTTTCCCGGAATTTATTGAGCGACGGAAAGTGTACCCCTAGTTCAAATCCGGTCACTTTCCAGCGGACACACGCAGGAAGCCGCAGGGATTCCCAGATAGCTAGCACGCACATATGGCATGTGATATGTGGTGCGGAGGCGGTGTCCTACTACTACGCGGAGGTCTCGTGCAATACAAAAATACGCCCCATGTAGCTGCTTCACAAAAAAACCCGTTTGGCACCCTGAAAATGAAAAAACCATCGGCCATGGGTCGGATTGGAAATCCGCTTTCGGGGCATTGCTTTCCATCCCAGGGCCACACACGTGCCAAATATGACCTCGTTCCGACAAACTATGCGGTGTCATGGACCGTTTCCTACTCATTTCCCATAAAAGTCATAGAACTCCGGACTTGATAGCCCTGTTTGTGAAAGGTGTTCCAAAATAACTGCCGTATCCCAATTCCGTCTTTTGGAGTGGTTACTAGGACACATAAAATGACGCCATGCGGCTCCGCGGAATTTTCTGACTTCGTTTAAATCGCCATCTGGCCAAAATGGGAACCCGATGACATATAAGAAAGTGTTTGAATTGTTACTATATTAACATGATATACATGATTCAAATATGCATGATTTTGACATAAACGGATAGAGGATGTTTTTCTGAACATTTTGATACCTTATACGCATTTTTCTGACATCATATGAATTAGTTATGATTTTTACAAAATTAGACAAATTTGACAAATAGTCTACGCCGAGGGTGGCCGTCGGCGTAGCCCTGTCTACGCCTAGGGCCAAACATATGCCGAGGGCTGCCCTCGGCGTAGACTTCGCTACGCCGACGGCAACGATACGCCGAGGGTGAGACTCGCTGGCTGGCGTGCCGGGCCATACGCCGACGGCCCCGACATTTGGCCGTCGGCGTATGCCACGGCCCTCGGCGTACGTCGCCATTCCTGTAGTGATTTGGGAATCCGCCCGTTCGCAAGAGATTAGAGATTTGGGGGAGGGTAATCAGACCGTGTGGTGGCGGCGGAATTTTGTAGGAAACGACGGACTATGCCGATCGTGCTATGGTCGATGCCGTGGGGTTCAAGTTTGGCAGACCCTATGTACCGCTTGTAGTTGTAGCGAATCCTAGCGTGGCATTGCTCGCCTTGGGCCGTTCCATTAACTGCGTCTACGCGTAGCCTTCACCTAGCACTATCTATCTATCCATCTATTTATTACTTAATTTTTCAAAATAATACGGAGTATATCCATCTATTTATTACTTAATTCTTAAAAATAATCCATCTTTCTATAACTTAAAATCTTTATCTATCTATCGAATTGAATTTCCGTATTTATCTCTACTACTTTCTCTACGACTTAAAAAGGAGAACATGTTCCATCGTTAGACTAATACGTCGTCTATCGTCCGCTTCGCGGCACTCGGACCCTCCCTCACCAGTTTTCTTGACCCCACTACCCTATTATCTTTTTTTGCGAAACACAGTACAATACAGACTCATACGCTTACAATTACGCACATACACTCATCCCTATAAACGCATACACACACATCGTATCTTTAGGGCATCTCCAGCGGCGCGACGCATTTCGGACGTCCGAAATGTACGTTTGCGTCGCGCGGCGGACGCTAGACAGAGCGTTTTTGTCCGCGCGTCCGTTTGCACCTTGGGGTGGCTCCAGTGGCGCGACGCATTTCCGCGTTTGCATCAAATATGAAGTTTCGAAACAACAAAATAAGGAATTCAACGAAGTCATAGTTATTACATTTAAATTTTAAAAAGTCTACATGAAAATAAGATAGTACTCCTCTAGGCATGATCTTCATGGCCAGCCAATGTCCACTGATGCTCAATCAGATCCGTCTGCAGCTGTTTGGAGACGTTCTCGTTTGTGACTTCTACATTCATATGTAGATAGTCGGCCCAAGATAAAGCTCCAGGAACTGGCGCAACCAACTCACCTTGGAATTTCCAGTGGTTCTCATTGCGGCCATCAGGACGCTCGTTCTCAACGATCATGTTGTGCATGATCACGCAGCATGTCATCACCTCATGCATGGTCTTCAGCGACCATGTTCTTGCCGGGTGACGGACAATTGCCCACCGAGCTTGGAGCACACCAAATCCACGCTCCACATCTTTCCTGCAAGCCTCTTGCATCTTGGCAAACCTCCTCGTCTTCTCGGAGTTTGGATTACGGACAATCTTCACCAATGTGGCCCAGTCAGGGTAGATGCCATCAGCAAGATAATATGGCTTGTCATATGCATTTCCATTGATCTCATAGCTCACCCGGGGAGCTTTGCCTTGCATGAGCCTTTCGAAAACCGGTGATCGGTGCAACACATTGATGTCATTGTTGGAACCGGCCATGCCAAAGAATGAATGCCAAATCCATAAATCTTGAGATATGACAGCTTCAAGAATGACAGTCCGTCCCTCCTCATGCCCGCTGTACATACCCTGCCATCCAAATGGACAGTTTTTCCACTCCCAGTGCATGCAATCTATGCTGCCAATCATTCCTGGGAACCCTCTAGACTCGTTGATAGACAGGAGCCGCCTTGTATCCTCAACAGTTGGCTCCCTACAGTAATACTCTCCGAACACGGCAATCACGGCTCGGCAAAACCTGTACATGGACTCAAGGCAGGTGCTCTCACCCATTCGAAGATACTCATCGAATATATCAGCAGCCATTCCATATGAGAGCATGCGAATAGCCGCGGAGCATTTTTGGTAGGAGGTGAAGCCTAGCGCACCTGTTGCATCGGGCCTGCATTGGAAGTAGGGGTCGTAGTTTCTGACGCCCCGTAGAATGACCAAGAACAGGTCCCTTGACATCCTGTATCGGCGCCGGAACAGTTTTTCCGGGAAGATCGGATTGGTGAGGTGGAAGTAGTCCTTGTGGAGGCGGGCCTGCCCTTCCACTCTGTTGCGCGGCAGGTTTTTGGAGCGCCCCTTGATACGTCTCCAACGTATCTATAATTTCTTATGTTCCATGCTAGTTTTATGACATTACCTACATGTTTTGTTCACACTTTATGATGTTTTGATGCATTTCCCGGCACTAACCTATTAACAAGATGCCGAAGCGCCGCCTGTTTTCTGTTTTGGTTTAAATCCTACACAGAAATATTCTCGGAATTGGACGAAACAAAAGCCCACGGTCTTATTTTTTCACGGAGCTTCCAAGACCGAAGAGGAGACGGAGAGGGGCCACGAGGCGCCCTAACCATAGGGCGGCGCGGCCAGCATGGGGCCCGCAGCCCCCTATGGGGTGGCCCCCCGTGCCTCCTCCGACTCTGCCCTTCCGCCTACTTGAACTCTCCGTCGCGAAAACCCTAGTACCGAGAGCCACGATACAGAAAAAGTTCCAGAGACGTCGCCACCGCCAATCCCATCTCGGGGGATTCAGGAGATCGCCTCCGGCACCCTGCCGGAGAGGGGAATCATCACCGGAGGGCTCTACATCACCATGCCCGCCTCCAAACTGATGCGTGAGTAGTTCATCCTTGGACTATGGGTCTGATGTCTACTCACGCTTCTTTTCTTGTAGACAGTGTTGGGCCTCCAAGAGCAGAGGTTTGTAGAACAGCAGCAAGTTTTCCCTTAAGTGGATCACCCAAGGTTTATCGAACTCAGGGAGGAAGAGGTCAAAGATATCACTCTCAAGCAACCCTGCAATCACGATACATGAAGTCTCTTGTGTCCCCAACACACCTAATACACTTGTCAGATGTATAAGTGCACTAGTTCGGCGAAGAGATAGTGAAACACAGGTGGTATAGATGAATATGAGTGGTAATAACAATCTGAAATAAATATGGCAGCGAGTAAACATGCAGTAGAACAGTAAGTAAGCGGTGTTTGCAGTATTGGAAACAAGGCCTAGGGATCATACTTTCACTAGTGGACACTCTCAACATTGATCGCATAATAAATAATAACTTCTCTCATTTGTGCTACATACACTCTTTTGTTGGATGACAAACACCATTCATTGTGTAGGGCTACAAGAGCTCCCTCAAGCCGGAGTTAACAAGCGCCACAACATTCAGCATTCATATTTAAGTAACCTTAGAGCATAATAGATCTTTGCAAAATAGCCCGAGTACTAACATAGCATACACACTGTCACCATTACACTATGAAGGGGGATAGATCACATCAATACTATCATAGCGATAATTAACTCCATAACCTACAAGAGATTATGATCATAATCTACGACAAGAACCACACGATGCACACACTGTCACCTTTACACCATGCAGGAGGAATAGACTACTTCAATAACATTACATGAGTAGCACATAGACTAATAGCGATACAAAGCTCATCATATAGATCTCAATCATGTAAAGCAGCTCATAAGATCATTGTATTGGAGTACAGAGAGAGAGAGAGATTAACCACATAGCTACGGTAGAGCCCTCAACCCCAGGGGAGAATTACTCCCTCCTCATCATGGGAGCAGCGATGGATGATGGTGATGTCGATGGAGAAGCCTTCCGGGGGCACTTCCCCGTCCCGGAAGGGTGCCGGAACAGAGACTCATGTCCCCCAGATCTTGACTTCGCGATGACGGCGGCTCTGGAACTTTTCTCGTATCGTGGTTTTTCGTGTCGAAGATTTAGGTCAAGACGATTTATATATAACGGAGACGGGGGGAACCGGTACCATGAGGATTCCAGCGATCCCGCCGAGATCCGCATGATATCGATTCAGAGACGCCCTCCGACACGACGTGCGCGAAGAATCACACACGTGATGCCAGAGGAATTAACACGAGCGGTAACATTACAACAGGATTACAATAGAGCCCACAAGAAACATATATTACAACAACGACTCCAACGAGTCAAGATACAAATATACAATACAAAGATCCGAATCATACAGAAGATCAAATACGTCCGAGTACGGACAAGATACAAATTGGACTAAGAGTCCTGAAGATAACCAGTGGCGTCCATAACCCTGCCCAGGCCAAGCCGGAAGGGTAACCTTGCTAACGTCGTCATCTCGTACCTGCCAAAGTCGGGCCATCGGTTGCCGACAAAAGGGAGGAAGCAAAAGAGAAAGGGGAAAAGGCGAGAGTAAGTACCAAGGAACGAACTCCGGCACGTACTTAGCGAGACTAGAAATGGCTATGCTCGCCGGGCGAGTATATATATATATCGCCTGGGGCTATATGGTAGGTTTAGCGGCAGCAAAACTATAACCAATAGAGACACGCTACAACATCCGTCTACTCAGAGAAGATAAGAGAGCGCACAAGGTAACAGATAAATACTACACAAACATAACCCAGCCAAATACACATATCCCCTTCAACAAGGCGAAGAAGCAATGTAAAAGGCACTCAACGGTGGACAAGTTTTATTAGGTATCGGTTGTAGTAATGCTATATTACTAATCAAGTTATTAGCAAATTATTATCAACAACATAAAGGTGTAAGTTGTTCTATGATCGAGCTATACAATTCCAAGTCGTCCATAACCGCGGACACGGCTTATCGATAAGATGTACACCCTGCAGGGGTTGCCCAAATGTAACCATACGCATGCTCGACCCACTTACGACAGGTGGATGTCTCACAACAAGACCGTTCCCAGTTCAACAAGAAAGTCTAGGGGGGCCACCCGACTAAGCTACCCGTGACGAAGTCCGGCCGTACTCCGAGACGGACTCAGGGTTTGCGTCGGCGGCTAGGCGTGCAAACCACACGCTTCGCTAAACGTCCCGCGGGGTACAGTACAGAATATAAACACCCGAAGGCAACAGGAAGTAAACACCCGAAGGCAACAGTAAGTAAAGCATGGCATACATGGCATAGGCAAATAAAACCAAGGTTGTGGCCCCCTTTTCAACTGACTTGAGAAAAGGTAATGGGTGAGGGGGTCCCAATAAACGTCCCCACGCATGGGTAGAGCGCTCAATCTCGGAACAGATAACAAGAACTCGGGTCCTAGGGGACATTAGCGAGTCAAAGTTCCGATGCTTTCGCAAAGGGGCTCACAGATGCCTCTGCTTACAATTTTAGTTGTTAACAATAAAGTAAAGTGTGAATATCTCCAACAATGATATAGCATGTGATAACCTCCCAACAACCCAACATATCCCGATAACAGATCGAGATAAACAACAGAGCCTAAACACGCCTACGACTCGCAAGGCTCAAACATCAAGCAACGGCTATGGTTAAGGAATGATACATATAGGATTTTTATGGTAAACAAGTGGAATAGGAGACGTGACTCGATAAAGAAGCGCAACATAAGGATAGCAATGCGAGGGAGAGTAGGTGAAGAGAGAGGGCTCGCCTGTGAAAAGCTGCAGAAGAACTTGTCGTATCTCACAACACCACTTCGTGATCCTATCCGTGAAGAAGCAAATGCTGGAACACACAACGCATGCAAGTCTTACTACTACGGATAAAGAAGATCCAGCATGATCAAGATGATATGCATGGCATGGCAATGATGGTGTAATGCAACTTATCCATATTAATCGGAGTCGGAACCCCGGACAAGCAAATTAAGGTTGGAGTTGCATTTCTACCGGCAAAGTTAAGGGTTGGATAACATGGCATATCATGGCAGGGGTGAGCTACTTCAATATTAAACGGAGCGGGGAAAACCTAATTGGAATTCCGAAATACTCCGCATATATGTGAGGTGATAATGCAAATCTATCACGGCACGACATGATGTGAGATGTAAACAGGTGTATGAATGGCATATTCATGTTCAGCACATTTTTCTGATCAATTTTCATATACAACACTTTTAATTTCGAGTTACCAATTAAAAGTTATTAACAAAACAGTTTTTATTATTTAAAATAGATAAACAGATTATATTTTAATTGGGGAAGGACCCGAAAACAAAGTTTGACTACGGGAAGGACCCCGGGTTAGTTTTCAGGATTGCAGGGGGTTTTTCAGGAAACCATCCACGACAAGGACTGCGGGTTGGTGAAGAAAAAGAGGCAGTGGGCTAGATGCAAATACTGCTAGATCTGGATCTGGCGGGTTTGCTCACCGAGTCGGGTTCTAGCCCGAGGCGCTGACGGGTGGGGCCCTGAGGTCGACGTGGAGGCCGCGTGTGTTGGAGATATGCCCAAGAGGCAATAATAAAAGTGGTTATTATATATATTTATGTTTATGATAAAAGTTTATATACCATGCTATAATTGTATTAACTGAAACATTGATACATGTGTGATATGTAAACAAACAAAGAGTCCCTAGTAAGCCTCTTAACTAGCTTGTTGATTAATAGATGATTAGTTTCATAATCATGAACATTGGATGTTATTAATAACAAGGTTATATCATTGTATGAATGATGTAATGGACACACCCAATTAAGCGTAGCATAAGATCACGTCATTAAGTTATTTGCTATAAGCTTTCAATACATAGTTACCTAGTCCTTATGACCATGAGATCATGTAAATCACTTATACCGGAAAGGTACTTTGATTACATCAAACGCCACTGCGTAAATGGGTGGTTATAAAGGTGGGATTAAGTATCCGGAAAGTATGAGTTGAGGCATATGGATCAACAGTGGGATTTGTCCATCCCGATGACGGATAGATATACTCTGGGCCCTCTCGGTGGAATGTCGTCTAATGTCTTGCAAGCATATGAATAAGTTCATAAGAGACCACATACCACGGTACGAGTAAAGAGTACTTGTCAGGAGACGAGGTTGAACAAGGTATAGTGTGATACCGATGATCAAACCTCGGACAAGTAAAATATCGTGTGACAAAGGGAATTGGTATCGTATGTGAATGGTTCATTCGATCACTAAAGTCATCGTTGAATATGTGGGAGCCATTATGGATCTCCAGATCCCGCTATTGGTTATTGGTCGGAGTGAGTACTCAACCATGTCCGCATAGTTCACGAACCGTAGGGTGACACACTTAAAGTTGGATGTTGAAATGGTAGTACTTGAATAAGGAATGAAGTTGGAATATTTGTTCGGAGTCCCGGATGGGATCCCGGACATCACGAGGAGTTCCGGAATGGTCCGGAGAATAAGATTCATATATAGGATGTCATTTTATGTGAATAAAATGATGCGGAAGGTTCTATGGAAGGTTCTAGAAGGTTCTAGAAAAGTCCGGAAGAAACCACCAAGGAAGGTGGAGTCCACATGGGACTCCACCTCCATGGCCGGCCAACCCTAGTGGGGGAGGAGTCCCAAGTGGACTCCCCCTTAGGGGGCCGGCCACCCCCCCCATGGAAGGTGGAATTCCCACCTCTAGTGGGAGGGAAAGTTTCCCACCATATGGAAGGTTTTGGTTTCGGGTCTTATTCGAAGACTTGGACACCAACACTTGGGATCCACCTATATAAACAAGGGCCAAGGGAGGGGGCCGGCCACCCCAAGACCACAAGCTGGCCGCCCCCCATAGAGTGGCCGGCCACCCCCTCCCAAACCCTAGCTTTGCTCCTCCACTTCATATTGCCCGCATAGCTTAGCGAAGCTCCGCCGGACTTCTACACCGCCACCGACACCACGCCGTCGTGCTGTCGGATTCAAGAGGAGCTACTACTTCCGCTGCCCGCTGGAACGGGGAGGTGGACGTCGTCTTCATCAACAACCGAACGTGTGACCGAGTACGGAGGTGCTGCCCGTTCGTGGCGCCGGAACCGATCGTGATCAAGATCTTCTACGCGCTTTTGCAAGCGGCAAGTGAACGTCTACCGCAGCAACAAGAGCCTCCTCTTGTAGGCTTTGGAATCTCTTCAAGGGTGAGTCTCGACAATCCCCTCGTTGCTACCGTCTTCTAGATTGCATCTTGGCTTGGATTGCGTGTTCGCCGTAGGAAAATTTTTGTTTTCTATGCTACGTTATCCTACAGTGGTATCAGAGCCGTGTCTATGCATAGATGGTTGCACGAGTAGAACACAATGGTTTGTGGGCGTTGATGCTCTTGTTATCTTTAGTTGAGTACTTTGCATCTTTGTGGCATAGTGGGATGAAGCGGCTCGGGCTAACTTTACATGACCGCGTTCATGAGATTTGCTCCACGCTTGACATGCAACTTGTATTGCATAAGTGGCTTTGCGGGTGTCTGTCTCTCCTACTATAGTGAAGATTCAATTTACTCTTCTATTGACAACACTAGTATCACCGTTGTGGTTCATGTTCGTAGGTAGATTGGATCTTGCTCGAAAACCCTAAACCACGTAAAATATGCAAACCAAATTAGAGAACGTCTAACTTGTTTTTGCAGGGTTTGGTGATGTGATATGGCCATAATGTGATGATGAATATGTATGAGATGATCATTATTGTATTGTGGCAACCGGCAGGAGCCTTATGGTTGTCTTTAAATTTCATGTTGAGTAGTATTTCAAAGTAGTTGTAATAGTTGCTACATGGAGGACGATCATGAAGACGGCGCCATTGACCTTGGTGCTTCGCCGACGATGATGGAGATCATGCCCGTTGATGATGGAGATCATGTCCACGCTTTGGAGATCAAGATCAAAGGCGCAAAGACAAAAGGGCCATATCATATCACATATGAACTGCATGTGATGTTAATCCTTTTATGCATCTTATTTTGCTTAGATCGCGACGGTAGCATTATAAGATGATCCCTCTCACTAAAATCTCAAGATAATAAAGTGTTCATCCTTAGTAGCACCGTTATCAAGTCTTATCGTTTCGAAGCATCTCGTGATGATCGGGTGTGATAGATTCGATAAGTACATATAACGGGTGCAAGACAGTTTTGCACATGCGGATACTAAGGTGGCCTTGACGAGCCTAGCATGTAAAGACATGGTCTCGGAACACGTGATACCGAAAGGTAGAGCATGAATCATATGATTGATATGATGAACACTTTGAGTGTTCGCCATTGAAATTACATCTTGTCTCGTGATGATCGGGCATAGGTGTGATGGATTTGGTTCGTGTGATCACTAAGACAATGCGAGGGATATTGTTTTGAGTGGGAGTTCACCTAGATTTTTAATTATGTAGAATTAAAATTTGAACTCAATTTGTCATAAACTTAGTCTAAACTATTGCAAATATGTTGTAGATATGGCGTCCTCAATCAATTTTAACCAGTTCCTAGAGAAAGAAAAGCTTAAGAGCAACGGTAGCAACTTCACCGACTGGTTCCGTCATGTGAGGATCTTCCTCAATGGCGGAAATCTGCAATATGTGCTTGATGCACCGCTAGGTGACCCTCCTGCAGAAACTGAAACCGATGAAGTAAAGAATGTTTACATGACTCGGAAAACTCGGTACTCTCAAGTTCAGTGTGCCATCTTATGCAGTCTGGAATCCGATCTTCAAAAACGTTTTGAGCACCACGATCCTCATGAGTTGATAAAAGAGTTGAAGACTATTTTTGAGACTCATGCGGCCGTGGAATGCTATGAAGCATCGAAACACTTTTTCAGCTGTATGATGGAAGAAGGCAGCTCCATCAGTGAGCACATGCTCGTTATGACCGGGCATGCGAAGAAACTCAGTGACTTGGGAATAGTGATTCCTAACAGACTGGGGATTAATCGTGTCCTTCAATCACTGCCACCAAGTTATAAGAACTTTGTGATGAACTACAATATGCAGAACATGAACAAGGAGTTTCCTGAACTCTTTGGCATGCTAAAAGCTGCTGAGATTGAGATCAAGAAAGAGCACCAAGTGTTGATGGTCAACAAGACCACCAGCTTCAAGAAACAGGGCAAGTCTAAAGGCAAGAACAAGAAGAGTGGCAAGAAAGCTGCCACGCCTCCTGTGAAACCTAAGTCTGGCCCTAAGCCTGATGCTGAGTGCTATTACTGCAAGGAGAAGGGACACTGGAAGCGTAATTGCTCCAAGTATTTGGCAGATCTGAAGAGCGGCCTTGTCAAGAAGAAGAAAGAAGGTATATCTGATATACATGTTATAGATGTTTATCTCACTAGTTCTCGTTCTAGTACCTGGGTATTTGATACTGGTTCGGTTGCTCATATTTGTAACTCAAAACAGGAACTAAAGAATAAACGACAACTGCTGAAAGATGAAGTGACGATGCGCGTTGGAAACGGATCCAAGGTCAATGTGATCGCAGTCGGGACACTTCCTCTACATCTACCTTCGGGATTAGTTTTAAGCCTAAATAATTGTTATTATGTACCCGCGTTGAGCATGAACATTATATCAGGATCTTGTTTAATGCAAGACGGTTATTCATTCAAGTCTGAGAATAATGGTTGTTCTATTTTTATGAATAATATCTTTTATGGTCGAGCACCACAAAAGAATGGCTTATTTCTGTTAGATCTCGATAGTAGTAATACGCATATACATAACATTGATGCTAAGCGAATTAAATTGAATGATAATTCTACTTATATGTGGCACTGTCGTCTTGGTCATATTGGAGTGAAACGCATGAAGAAACTCCATACCGATGGATTACTTGAATCACTTGACTTTGAGTCACTTGATAGATGCGAAGCATGTCTGATGGGAAAAATGACTAAGACTCCATTCTCGGGTATGATGGAGCGAGCTACTGACTTATTGGAAATCATACACACAGATGTATGTGGACCAATGAGTGTAGCATCGCGCGGTGGTTATCGTTATGTTCTAACCTTCACAGATGATTTGAGTAGATATGGGTATATCTATTTAATGAAACATAAATCCGAAACTTTCGAGAAGTTTAAGGAATTCCAAAGTGAAGTAGAAAATCAACGTAACAAGAAGATTAAATTTCTACGATCTGATCGCGGAGGTGAATATCTGAGTTATGAGTTTAGCATGCATTTAAAGAAATGCGGAATACTTTCACAATTGACACCGCCGGGAACACCACAACGAAACGGTGTGTCCGAACGTCGTAATCGAACTCTCTTAGATATGGTTCGTTCTATGATGTCTCTTACTGATTTGCCGTTATCATTTTGGAGTTATGCATTAGAGACAGCCGCATTCACTTTAAATAGAGCACCATCAAAATCCGTTGAAACGACGCCGTATGAATTATGGTTTAATAAGAAACCTAAGCTGTCGTTCCTAAAAGTTTGGGGTTGCGAAGCCTATGTAAAAAAGTTACAACCGGACAAGCTAGAACCCAAAGCGGAGAAATGCGTCTTCATAGGATACCCTAAGGAAACTATAGGGTACACTTTCTATCACAGATCCGAAGGCAAGATCTTTGTTGCTAAGAACGGAACCTTTCTTGAGAAAGAATTTCTCACTAAAGAAGTGACTGGAAGAAAAGTAGAACTCGATGAGATTGAAGAATCTCTACTCGTTGATCAGAGTAGCGCAGTACCGGAAAATGTTCCTGTACCACCTACACCGGCAACAGAGGAAGCTAATGATAATGATCATGAAACTTCAAATGAGACAGCTACTGAACCTCGCAGATCGACAAGGGATCGTGCCACTCCTGATTGGTATGATCCTTGTCTAAATGTCATGATTGTGGATAACAATGATGAAGACCCTGCGACGTATGAAGAAGCGATGATGAGCCCAGATTCCAACAAATGGCAAGAAGCCATGAAATCCGAAATGGGATCCATGTATGATAACAAAGTATGGACTTTGGTAGACTTACCTGATAGCCGCAAGGCTGTCGAGAATAAATGGATCTTCAAAAGAAAAACAGATGCTGATGGTAATATTACTGTCTATAAAGCTCGACTTGTCGCAAAGGGTTTCCGACAAATTCAAGGTGTTGACTACGATGAGACTTTCTCACCTGTAGCGAAGCTAAAATCTGTGAGGATTTTGTTAGCAATAGCTGCATTTTTCGATTATGAGATTTGGCAGATGGATGTCAAAACAGCGTTCCTTAATGGAGACATTGAGGAAGAGTTGTATATGGTACAACCCAAAGGTTTTGTCGATCCTAAAAATGCTGACAAAGTATGCAAACTTCAGCGTTCAATCTATGGACTGAAGCAAGCATCGAGAAGTTGGAACCGACGTTTTGATAAGGTGATCAAAGACTTCGGGTTTATACAGTGTCATGGAGAGGCCTGTATTTACAAGAAAGTGAGTGGGAGCTCTGTAGCATTCCTGATATTATATGTAGATGACATATTATTGATTGGGAATGATATAGAACTATTAAGCAGTGTAAAGGGTTATTTGAATAATAGTTTTTCAATGAAAGACCTTGGTGAAGCATCATACATATTAGGCATCAAGATTTATAGAGATAGATCAAGACGTCTAATAGGGCTATCACAGAGTACATACCTGGACAAGATTCTGAAGAAGTTTAGAATGGACGAAAGTAAGAAAGGATTCTTACCTATGTTACCAGGCAAGGTCTTGAGTAAGACTCAAGGACCGGCTACGGCAGAAGAAAGAGAAAGGATGAGTCAGATCCCCTATGCCTCGGCAGTAGGCTCTATCATGTATGCCATGCTATGTACAAGACCGGATATAGCACATGCTGTTAGTTTAACTAGCAGATATCAAAGTGATCCAGGAATGGAACACTGGACAGCGGTCAAGAATATCCTGAAGTACTTGAAAAGAACTAAGGATATGTTTCTTTGTTATGGAGGTGACCAAGAGCTCGTTGTAACAAGTTACACCGATGCAAGTTGGAACACTGATCCTGATGACTCTAAGTCACAATCTGGGTACGTGTTTATATTGAATGGTGCTGCAGTAAGCTGGGCAAGCTCGAAGCAGTGCACGGTGGCGAAATCCTCAACAGAATCGGAGTACATAGCGGCTTCAGAGGCTTCATCAGAAGCGGTATGGATGAAGAGGTTCATTGTAGAGCTCGGTGTGGTTCCTAGTGCATTGGACCCATTTGTCATCTACTGTGATAACATGGGTGCCATCGCCAATGCACAAGAGCCAAGGTCACACAAGAGGCTGAAGCATATCAAGCTGCGTTACCACTCGATTCGCGAGTACATCGAAGATGGAGAAGTAAAGATTTGCAAAGTACACACTGATCTGAATGTAGCAGATCCGTTGACTAAAGCTCTCCCTAGGGCAAAGCATGACCAACACCAGAATGCCATGGGTGTTAGGTACCTTACAATGTAATCTAGATTATTGACTCTAGTGCAAGTGGGAGACTGTTGGAGATATGCCCAAGAGGCAATAATAAAAGTGGTTATTATATATATTTATGTTTATGATAAAAGTTTATATACCATGCTATAATTGTATTAACTGAAACATTGATACATGTGTGATATGTAAACAAACAAAGAGTCCCTAGTAAGCCTCTTAACTAGCTTGTTGATTAATAGATGATTAGTTTCATAATCATGAACATTGGATGTTATTAATAACAAGGTTATATCATTGTATGAATGATGTAATGGACACACCCAATTAAGCGTAGCATAAGATCACGTCATTAAGTTATTTGCTATAAGCTTTCAATACATAGTTACCTAGTCCTTATGACCATGAGATCATGTAAATCACTTATACCGGAAAGGTACTTTGATTACATCAAACGCCACTGCGTAAATGGGTGGTTATAAAGGTGGGATTAAGTATCCGGAAAGTATGAGTTGAGGCATATGGATCAACAGTGGGATTTGTCCATCCCGATGACGGATAGATATACTCTGGGCCCTCTCGGTGGAATGTCGTCTAATGTCTTGCAAGCATATGAATAAGTTCATAAGAGACCACATACCACGGTACGAGTAAAGAGTACTTGTCAGAGACGAGGTTGAACAAGGTATAGTGTGATACCGATGATCAAACCTCGGACAAGTAAAATATCGTGTGACAAAGGGAATTGGTATCGTATGTGAATGGTTCATTCGATCACTAAAGTCATCGTTGAATATGTGGGAGCCATTATGGATCTCCAGATCCCGCTATTGGTTATTGGTCGGAGTGAGTACTCAACCATGTCCGCATAGTTCACGAACCGTAGGGTGACACACTTAAAGTTGGATGTTGAAATGGTAGTACTTGAATATGGAATGAAGTTGGAATATTTGTTCGGAGTCCCGGATGGGATCCCGGACATCACGAGGAGTTCCGGAATGGTCCGGAGAATAAGATTCATATATAGGATGTCATTTTATGTGAATAAAATGATGCGGAAGGTTCTATGGAAGGTTCTAGAAGGTTCTAGAAAAGTCCGGAAGAAACCACCAAGGAAGGTGGAGTCCACATGGGACTCCACCTCCATGGCCGGCCAACCCTAGTGGGGGAGGAGTCCCAAGTGGACTCCCCCTTAGGGGGCCGGCCACCCCCCCCATGGAAGGTGGAATTCCCACCTCTAGTGGGAGGGAAAGTTTCCCACCATATGGAAGGTTTTGGTTTCGGGTCTTATTCGAAGACTTGGACACCAACACTTGGGATCCACCTATATAAACAAGGGCCAAGGGAGGGGGCCGGCCACCCCAAGACCACAAGCTGGCCGCCCCCATAGAGTGGCCGGCCACCCCTCCCAAACCCTAGCTTTGCTCCTCCACTTCATATTGCCCGCATAGCTTAGCGAAGCTCCGCCGGACTTCTACACCGCCACCGACACCACGCCGTCGTGCTGTCGGATTCAAGAGGAGCTACTACTTCCGCTGCCCGCTGGAACGGGGAGGTGGACGTCGTCTTCATCAACAACCGAACGTGTGACCGAGTACGGAGGTGCTGCCCGTTCGTGGCGCCGGAACCGATCGTGATCAAGATCTTCTACGCGCTTTTGCAAGCGGCAAGTGAACGTCTACCGCAGCAACAAGAGCCTCCTCTTGTAGGCTTTGGAATCTCTTCAAGGGTGAGTCTCGACAATCCCCTCGTTGCTACCGTCTTCTAGATTGCATCTTGGCTTGGATTGCGTGTTCGCCGTAGGAAAACTTTGTTTCTTTATCGTGACGTGCAAGTATGGCGCCTTCAATCGCTTTTGCGTGGAGGCGGGGGAAGGCGGCAAGGCGCGCGCGCAGACCGGGCGAGCGAGCGTAGAGCGAGAGAACGGACTTCGGGCTCGCCTCGTCGCAGACCAAGGGGAGGCGCCGTCGTCGGGGAGCGCCGGAAGTTCGCCGGCAACGGACATCTGCGGACAGCGGCGTCGGCCACAAGGGTGAGGAGGAGAAAAAGGAGGCAAGGAAGGGGGATAAGATGTCTGGGGCGTGCGCGTGGTTACCAGGACGCTCGACGTGCAGGTGCTGGTGCCGGAGGAGAGCGGTGGTCGCCGGAATCGAAGAAATTGCCGCCGGACTTCGGAGAAGGGAACGGCGAGGTGTGCTCGATTGGAGGGCTCCCAGAGCGATTCTTCGCACCAGCACGAAGAGGGGAACGAGGCGGAGCCGCCGGTGTTCTCGTTTTGGCGAGGGAGCGGCCGGAGCGATGGTGCCATGGAGAAGCTCACGGGGCCGGGGATGGGGTTTCTTCTCTCTCTCGTTTGCTTGCAGAGAAAGAAGAAAAGGGGGGTTGGTGAAGACTTGGGCGAGGAGGAAAAGAGAGGTGCGGTCCAGGACAGAGATAAAGCAGAGGGGAGAGGGGAGCCTCACGCGGGAAGGTGGAGCTGGGCGCGGTGGTGGTGGAGGACCAGAAGGCTCACGCCCTTTTCGTGTGGGGAAGACGACAAGCAGAGAGATGGTTGAAGGGGTACGGCTGGCAGCAAGGTAAGCTGGGCCGCTGTTGGCGCTGGTTGTTGGGCCGCTCGGGGTAGAGAGGGAGAGAGGGGAGACGGGCCAGAGAGAGGGAGATGGCCCAGGGAAGGTTTAGGGTTTTGTTTTGAAACTCTTTTCTCTTTCTGTTTTTTTTATATTCAACCATTTTAAATTCAAAGACATTCCAGTTTGAATTTGAACCAGGGGTGTGAGATAGATTCAAAATTAGTTTTCAAATATTTACTTTAGTTGTAACCCAAAACAAAACACATTTTATTCCAAAAATTAATTGTTGCACAATTTAATTATAAAATAGACTATATGAGAGGGGGTTAGAGTTTATTAGATGGAAAAGAGAGATAAGGGATTATTAAAACCATATGAGAGAGAAAATAAAGAGTTAGGGTTTAATAAAATAATTTTATTTTGTTAAAACATGGATGTGATGCATGCATGATGCCATGATAATGCACAAAATAAAAACACAAGCAAAACTAATAGGGGGTGCTACCCGGGGCCGTTACAGGGGTCACCAGACAATAGGGGGGCGCGCTCCCCTGGGCCGCGCCGCCACCTTGTGTGGTGGGCCTGTGGCTCTCCTTTGGCCCCTCTCCGGTGTTCTGGAAGCTCCCGGGAAAAATAAGATGTTGGGCATTGATTTCGTCCAATTCCGAGAATATTTCCTTACTAGGATTTCTGAAACCAAAAACAGCAGAAAACAGGAACTGGCACTTCGGCATCTTGTCAATAGGTTAGTTCCGGAAAATGCATCAAAACGATATAAAGTGTGAACAAAACATGTAGGTATTTTCATAAAACAAGCATGGAACATCAGAAATTATAGATACGTTGGAGACGTATCACATCCCCAAGCTTAGTTCCTACTCCCCTCGAGTAGGTAAACGATAACAACGATAATTTCTGAAGTGACATGCTACCAACATAATCTTGATCAACATTATTGTAAAGCATATGAGATGAATGCAGCGATTCGAAGCAATGATGAAGACAATGAGTAAGAATGAATCATATAGCAAAGACTTTTCACGAATAGTACTTTCAAGACAAGCATCAATAAGACTTGCATAAGAGCTAACTCATAAGCAATAAATTCTTAGTAAAAAGCTTTGAAACAACACAAAGGAAGATATAAGTTTCAGCTGTTGCTTTCAACTTCAACATGTATATCTCATGGATAATTGTCAACACAAAGTAATATAACAAGTGCAATAGGTAAACATGTAAGAATCAATGCACGTTTTACACAAGGGTTTGCTTCTAAGATAGAAAGAAGTAGGTAAACTGACTCATACTATAAAGTAAAAGAATGGCCCTTCGCAGAGGGAAGCATTGATTGCTATATTTGTGCTAGATCTTTTATTTTGAAAACATAAGAGAGCATAAAAAGTACAGTTTTGAGCGGTGTTTGTTGTTGTCAACGAATGGTAGTGGGCACTCTAACCCCCTTGCCAGACAGACTTTCAAAGAGCGGCTCCCATGAAATTTTATTTTTGAGTGGCACTCTCCAACCTTGCATGGCAACCGCTCCTCGGGGATGCCAACAATCTCATACCATGAAGGAGTGCCTTTTTTAAGTTTTATTTAGATGACACTCCTCCCCACCTTTGCTTGGCAAGCCATGGCTAACCGAATCCTCGGGTGCCGACCAACAATCACATACCATGGAGGAGTGTCTATTTGTAAATTTATGAAAGTTAATTAATTGGGGCTGGGAACCCCATTGCCAGCTCTTTTGCAAAATTATTGGATAAGCGGATGAAGCCACTAGTCCATTGGTGAAAGTTGCCCAACAAGATGGAAAGATAAACTCCACATACTTCCTCATGAGCTATAAAACATTGACACAAATAAGAGGTAATAACTTTTGAAATGTTTAAAGATAGCACTCAAGCAATTTACTTTGGAATGGCGAGAAATACCATGTGGTAGGTAGGTATGGTGGACACAGTTGGCATAGTTTTTGGCTCAAGGATTTGGATGCACGAGAAGAATCCTTCTCAATACAAGGCTAGGCTAGCAAGGTTGTTTGAAGCAAACACAAGTATAAACCGGTACAGCAAAACTTACATAAGAACAAATTGCAAGCATTATAAAACTTTACATCGTCTCCTTGTTGTTCAAACACCTTAACCAGAAAATATCTAGAATTAGAGAGACCGATCATGCAAACCAAATTTTAACAAGCTCTATGTAGTTCTTCATTAATAAGTGCAAAGTATATGATGCAAGATCTTAAACATGATCTAAATGAGCACAACAATTGCCAAGTATCAAATTATTCAAGACATTATACCATTTACCACATGAAGCATTTCGTTTCCAACCATATAACAATGAACGAAGCAGTTTTCAACCTTCGCCATGAACATTAAAAGTAAAGCTAAGAACACATGTGTTCATATGCAACAGCGGAGCGTGTCTCTCTCCCACACAAGCATGAATTTATTCAAACAAAACAAAAACAAACAGACGCTCCAAGTAAAGTACATAAGATGTGACCGAATAAAAATATAGTTTCAATAGAAGAAACCTGATAAGTTGATGAAGTAATGTTTTGATTAGATATATTTGTGTCACCTCTGAACATGTGAATTTTTGATTATGCACTAACCCTCTAATGAGTTTGCTTGAAGTTTGGTGTGAAGGAAGTTTTCAAGGGTCAATAGAAGAGGGTGATATAATGTGATCGAGAAGAGTGAAAGGTCTAAGCTTGGGGATGCCCCGGTGGTTCATCCCTGCATATTTTAAGAAGACTCAAGCATCTAAGCTTGGGGATGCCCAAGGCATCCCCTTCTTCATCGACAACTTATCAGGTTTCTTCTAGTGAAACTATATTTTTATTCCATCACATCTTATGTACTTTACTTGGAGCGTCTGTGTGTGCTTTTATTTTTTGTTATCTTAGTTCTTTGAATAAGTTCATCCTTGTGTGGAGAGAGACACGCTCCGCTGGTTCGTATGAACACATGTGTTCTTAGCTCATAATATTCATGGCGAAGTTCCTCTTCGTTAAATTGTTATATGGTTGGAATTGGAAAAATGCTACATGTAGTAATTGGTAAAATGTCTTGGATAATGTGATACTTGGCAATTGTTGTGCTCATGTTTAAGCTCTTGCATCATATGCTTTGCACTCATTAATGAAGAAATACATAGAGCTTGCTAAAATTTGATTTGCATATTTGGTCTCTCTAAGGTCTAGATAATATCTAGTATTGAGTTTTGAACAACAAGGAAGACGGTGTAGAGTCTTATAATGTCTACAATATGTCTTTTATGTGAGTTTTGCTGCACCGGTTCATCCTTGAGTTTGCTTCAAATAACCTTGCTAGCCTAAACCTTGTATCGAGAGGGAATACTTCTCATGCATCCAAAATCCTTGAGCCAACCACTATGCCATTTGTGTCCACCATACCTACCTACTACATGGTATTTCTCCGCCATTCCAAAGTAAATTGCTTGAGTGCTACCTTTAAATAATTCAAAATTTATCACCTCTTATTTGTGTCAATGTTTTATAGCTCATGAGGAAGTATGTGGTGTTTTATCTTTCGATCTTGTCATTTACTTTTGACAGACTTTCACAATGGACTAGTGGCACATCCGCTTATCCAATAATTTTGCAAAATAGCTGGCAATGGGGTTCTCAGCCCCAATTAATTAACTTTCATTAATAATTCTCTTCACATGTTTTGCCCTGATCTATCAGTAAGCAACTTAAATTTGCAAATAGACACTCCTCCATGGTATGTGAATGTTGGAAGGCACCCGAGGATTCGGTTAGCCATGGCTTGTGTAAGCAAAAGGTTGGGAGGAGTGTCATCCATAAATAAAAAAACTAAACTAAAGTACATGTGTAAACAAAAGAGAAGAGGGATGATCTACCTTGCTGGTAGAGATAACGTCCTTCATGGGAGCCGCTCTTGAAAGTCTGGTTGATGAGGTAGTTAGAGTGCCCACTACCATTCGTTGACAACAACAAACACCTCTCAAAACTTTACTTTTATACTCTCTTTATGTTTTCAAAATAAAAGCTCTAGCACAAATATAGCAATCGATGCTTTCCTCTTTGAAGGACCTTTCTTTTACTTTTATGTTGAGTCAGTTCACCTATTCTCTCCACCTCAAGAAGCAAACACTTGTGTGAACTGTGCATTGATTCTTACATACTTGCTTATTGCATTTGTTATATTACTCTATGTTGACAATTATCCATGAGATATACATGTTATAAGTTGAAAGCAACCGCTGAAACTTAATCTTCCTTTGTGTTGCTTCAATACCTCTACTTTGAATTATTGCTTTATGAGTTAACTCTTATGCAAGACTTATTGATGCTTGTCTTGAAGTACTATTCATGAAAAGTCTTTGTCATATGATTCACTTGTTTACTCATGTCATTACCTTTGTTTTGATCTGCATTCATTACATATGTTTACAAATAGTATGATCAAGATTATGATGGCATGTCACTTCAGAAATTATCTTTGTTATCGTTTTACCTGCTCGGGACGAGCAGAACTAAGCTGGGGATGCTGATACGTCTCCAACGTATCGATAATTTCTTATGTTCCATGCCACTTTATTGATGATATCTACATGTTTTATACACATTATATGTCATATTTATGCATTTTCTGAACTAACCTATTAACAAGATGCGAAGTGCCAGTTCCTGCTGTTTTTGGTTTCAGAAATCCTAGTAACGAAATATTCTCGGAATTGGACGAAATCAACGCCCGTGTTCCTATTTTGCCCGAAGCATCCAACACCCGAGAGTCGCCAGAGGGCCCCGTGGGCCCCAGATGACATGGTGGGCCAGGCTGGGCCCGCGCCACCCTATGGTGTCGCCGCCTCGTCGCCCTCCTGCGCCGCCTCTTCGCCTATTTAAAGCCCCGCATCGAAACCCTTACGGAGAAAGCCACGGTACGCGAAACCTTCCCAGCCGCCGCCATCGCGGGCCAAGATCCGGGGGACAGAGTCTCTCGTTCCGGCACCCGGACGGGGAAGTGCCCCGGAAGGCTTCTCCATCGACACCGCCGCCATCTCCACCGCCATCTTCATCACCGCCGCTGCTCCCATGAGGAGGGAGTAGTTCTCCATCGAGGCTCGGGCTGTACCGGTAGCTATGTGGTTAATCTCTCTCCTATGTACTTCAATACAATGATCTCATGAGCTGCCTTACATGATTGAGATTCATATGAGTTTTGTATCACTATTCATCTATGTGCTACTCTAGTGATGTTATTAAAGTACTCTATTCCTCCTCCACGTGTGTAAAGGTGACAGTGTGTGCAC
The DNA here is from genome assembly GCA_030979885.1 of Lolium multiflorum. Lineage (NCBI taxonomy): Eukaryota > Viridiplantae > Streptophyta > Magnoliopsida > Poales > Poaceae > Lolium > Lolium multiflorum. The sequence continues at coordinate 82,376,274 of CM061752.1, read as the reverse complement.
CATGTGAGTACTTGGCGTAGGCTATGATTGTGATCTCTTGTAGATTGCGAAGTTAACTATTGCTATGATATATTGATGTGATCTATTCCTCCTACATATGCATGAAGGTGACAGTGTGCATGCTATGTTAGTACTTGGTTTAGTCTTTTGATCTATCTTACACTATAAGGTTACTAAAATATGAACATTAATTGTGGAGCTTGTTAACTCCGGCATTGAGGGTTCGTGTAATCCTACGCAATGTGTTCATCATCCAACAAAAGTGTAGAGTATGCATTTATCTATTCTGTTATGTGATCAATGTTGAGAGTGTCCACTAGTGAAAGTCTAATCCCTAGGCCTTGTTCCTAAATACTGCTATCACTTTGTTATCGTTTTTGAGTTACTCGTTTGCATTTGGACATTGCATAAAGCTACTGGACATTAATGGATCAAAGAAATGAATCCAACATAGCAAAAGAGGCAATGCGAAATAAAAGGCAGAATCTGTCAAAACAGAACAGTCCGTAAAGACGAATTTAAAGCTACCAGACTTGCTCAAATGGAAAAACTCAAAACTAATGAAAGTTGCGATATCTGAGGATCACGCTCGTAAATTGGCAGATTTTTTAGAATTTTCTACAGAGAACTGTGCCCAGATTCGTGACAGACAGCAATGCTGTTTCTGCGCAGCGATCCCAAATATAACATCAACTTTGACATAGAAACTTTACTTGGCACAAAAACATGATAAGGAGAGGTTGCTACAGTAGTAAACAACTTCCAAGACACAAATATAAAATAAAGTACTGTAGTAAAAAAAAACACATGGGTTATCTCCCAAGAAGTTCTTTCTTTATAGCCATTAAGATGGGCTCAGCAGTTTTAATGATGCACTCGCAAGAAATAGAAGTTGAAGCAAAAGAGAGCATCAAGAGGCAAATTCAAAACACATTTAAGTCTAACATGCTTCCTATGCATAGGAATCTTGTAAATAAACAAGTTCATGAAGAGCAAAGTAACAAGCATAGGAAGATAAAACAAGTGTAGCTTCAAAATTTCAGCACATAGAGAGGTTTTAGTAACATGAAAATTTCTACAACCATATTTTCCTCTCTCATAATAACTTTCAGTAGCAACATGAGCAAACTCAACAATATAACTATCACATAAAGCATTCTTATCATGAGTCTCATGCATAAAATAATTACTACTCCCAACATAAGCATAGTCATTCTTATTAATTGTAGTGGGAGCAAATTCAACAAAGTAGCTATCAAATATAGGAGGTATATTGTAATCATAATCAAATTTATCCTCCATAATAGGTGGTAACAAAAGACTACTATCATTATAATCATCATAAATAGGAGGCAAAGTATCATCAAAGTAAATTTTCTCCTCAATGCTTGGGACTAAAAATATCATGCTCATCAAAGCCAGCTTCCCCAAGCTTAGAATTTTCCATAGCATTAGCAACAATAGTGTTCAAAGCATTCATATTAATATGTTCCATGGTTTTTTTTCGCATCAAACCATCCATGTCTTAAATCAGGAAATAGAATAAAAAGGTCATTGTTGTCCATTATGCCTAACTAGTGTAAACAAGAAACCAAATGTCGCAATTGCAGAGTCTAAAGGAAATAGCTTCGAGCACACACACAATGGCGCCGGAAAAGTACTGTTACCTGGAACCGGAGTATGAGTGCCTTTTACCTTTCCTCCCCGGCAACGGCGCCAGAAAAGTGCTTGGCGCGTAGTTGACGAGGGAGGAAAAGTGCTTAGTTGCCGGGCTTGCCAATGTGTGAGTGCCTTTACCTTCCCTCCTCGGCAACGCGAGTGCTTGATGTCTACGGGAGCTTCTATTCTTGTAGACAGTGTTGGGCCTCCAAGAGCAGAGGTTTGTAGAACAGCAGCAAGTTTCCCTTAAGTGGATTACCCAAGGTTTATCGAACTCGGGGAGGAAGAGGTCAAAGATATCCCTCTCATGCAACCCTGCAACCACAAAGCAAGAAGTCTCTTGTGTCCCCAACACACCTAATAGGTGCACTAGTTCGGCGAAGAGATAGTGAAATACAAGTGGTATGAATGAATATGAGCAGTAGTACGGCGCCGAAAAGTGCTTGTGGCGGCAGTTGATGGTAGTAATATTGCGGGAAGTAAACATGCGAGTAACGCAGCGTAGTAACTCAAGAAACAAGAATAAGCAAAGGATAGTATTTAGGAACAAGGCCTAGGGATTAGACTTTCACTAGTGGACACTCTCAATATTGATCACATAACAGAATAGATAAATGCATACTCTACACTTTTGTTGGATGATGAACACATTGCGTAGGATTACACGAACCCTCAATGCCGGAGTTAACAAGCTCCACAATATTTTAGTAACCTTATAGTGTAAGATAGATCAAAAGACTAAACCAAGTACTAACATAGCATGCACACTGTCACCTTCATGCATATGTAGGAGGAATAGATCACATCAATATATCATAGCAATAGTTAACTTCGCAATCTACAAGAGATCACAATCATAGCCTACGCCAAGTACTCACACGGTGCACACACTGTCACCTTTACACACGTGGAGGAGGAATAGAGTACTTTAATAACATCACTAGAGTAGCACATAGATGAATAGTGATACAAAACTCATATGAATCTCAATCATGTAAGGCAGCTCATGAGATCATTGTATTGAAGTACATAGAGAGAGATTAACCACATAGCCACTGCACAGCCCCGAGCCTCGATGGAGAACTACTCCTCCTCATGAGCAGCAGCGGTGATGAAGATGGGTGGAGATGGCAGCGGTGTCGATGGAGAAGCCTTCCGGGGCACTTCCCCGTCCGCAGGGTGCGGAACAGAGACTCCTGTCCCCGCATCTTGGCTTCGCGATGGCGGCGCTCTGGAAGGTTTCGCGACGTGGCTTTCTCCGTAAGGGTTTTCGATGCAGTGGGCTTTAAATAGGCGAAGAGGCGGCGCAGAGGGCTGACGAGGCGGCGACACCATAGGGTGGCGCGGGCCCAGCCCCTGGCCGCGCCACCATGTCATCGGGGCCCACAGGCCCCCCTCCGCGCTCTCGGGTGTTCTGGATGCTTCCGGGCAAAATAGGAACCAGGCGTTGATTTCGTCCAATTCCGAGAATATTTCGTTACTAGGATTTCTGAAACCAAAACAGCAGAAAACAGGAACCTGCACTTCGGCATCTTGTTAATAGGTTAGTTCCAAAATGCATAAATATGACATATAATGTGTATAAAACATGTAGATATCATCAATAAAGTGGCATGGAACATAAGAAATTATCGATACGTTGGAGACGTATCAGGTTCCCAGCCCCAAATTAATAACTTTCATTAATAATTCTCTTCACATGTTTTGCTCTGATTTATCAGAAGCAACTTAATTTTGCAATAGACACTCCTCCATGGTATGTGAATGTTGGAAGGCACCCGAGGATTCGGTTAGCCATGGATTGAGAAAGCCAAGGTTGGGGGAGTGTCATCCTTAATAAAACTAAAACACATGTGTAAACAAAAGAGAAGGGGGATGATCTACCTTGCTGGTAGAGATGCCGTCCCTCATGGGAGCCGCTCTTTGAAGGTTTGTTTGGCAAGGGGGTTAGAGTGCCCGCTACCATTCGTTGACAACAACAAACACCGCTCAAAATCTTACTTTTATGCTCTTTATATGATTTCAAAACTTGAAAAGTTCTAGCACATGATTTAATCCCTGCTTCCTCTGCGAAGGGCCTATCTTTTACTTTTATGTTGAGTCAGTAAACCTATTTCCCTCTATCTCAAGCAAGCAATTGAGTTGTTGTGAACCAATCATTTATGCTATGATTCAGTTAATCATGTCTTTTATACTTTCTTGTTTAGTACCAATTTTATCTGAATGAATATGACTTTGAAGTTATCAATGATTATGAAGAGATTGTCATGCTTAAATATGAAGGCTCAGCTATAAATTCTAATATGAAAGCTTTGCTTAGAAGTACAATCCGTTAGTAGTTCTCTGACCAAGAACAAAGTTTGCCATCACCAACTATGATTTCTTATGCACCTTTACTTGTGATTTCTCTTTACTTATTTCGAGATGAGTTATATGAGGAAGTTGTTTACTAGAATGTCTTGTGTGAATGAATATGATGCTTCTTGTCCGTATTTTATTTATCGACTCTTCACTCCATAAACATGTGGTCTTGTTTATCGAGCTCAGTTTCGCTTGGGGACAAGCGAGGTCTAAGCTGGGGGGAGTTGATACGTCCAATTTGCATCACTATTTTGTATCATAATTTGCTGTTATTCATTGATATATTTCATATTGGGACACAATACTTATGTTATTTCATCTATTTTGCATGTTTCATCATCATTGAAGGATCAAGCACCGGAGCCAGGATTCTGCTGGAAAAAGCACCGTCGAACGCAATATTTCGGAAGATCAACGTGGAAGGGAATTTCACGTAAATTCCTATTTTTCCAGATGACGGAGGGAGCCAGAAGGGGGAGCAGAGAGGAGCCACTGTGGGCCCAGACCCTAGGGCGGCGCGGCCCAGTGGCCTGGCGCGCCACCCTGTGGTCTGGGGGCCCCACAGCCCCTTTCGCCTCCTTTTCTTCGCGTACTCCTTCGTCCCGAAAACCTAAGCCACAGAGAGGACCTCACGAAGGGTTACAGCCGCCTCTGCGGGGCGGAGAACACCAGAGAGAAAAGAGCTCCGGCGGCAGGAACGGGGAAATTCCTCCGGAGGGGGAAATCGAAGCCATCGCCATCGTCATCGAGCGGGACATCATCTCCATCATCATCATCATCATCTCCACCATCTACACCGCCATCACCACCGCTGCACCTCGTCATCGCTGTAGCAATTCGGGTTAAATCTTGATTGTTTGATAGGGGAAACTCTCCCGGTGTTATTCTATACTTGTTGTAGATGCTATTGAGTGAAACCATTGAACCAAGGTTTATGTTCAGATTGTTATTCATCATCATATCACCTCTGATTGTATTCCATATGATGTCTCGTGAGTAGTTCGTTTAGTTCTTGAGGACATGGGTGAAGTCTAAATGCTAGTAGTGAATTATGGTTGAGTAATATTCAATGTTATGATATTTAAGTTGTGGTGTCATTCTTCTAGTGGTGTCGTGTGAACGTCGACTACACGACACTTCACCATTTATGGGCCTAGGGGAGTGCATCTTGTATTCGGTTGCTAATTGCGGGGTTGCCGGAGTGACAGAAACCTAAGCCCCCGTTAGTATATCGATGCAAGAGGGATCGCAGGATCTCAGAGTTTAAGGCTGTGGTTAGATTTATCTTAATTACTTTCTTGTAGTTGCGGATGCTTGCAAGGGGTATAATCACAAGTATGTATTAGTCCTAGGGGCGGTGCATTAGCATAGGTTCACCCACACAACACTTATCAAAACAATGAAGATTATTTAGCCACTTGAAGCGAAAGTACTAGACTAAAATCCCCATGTGTCCTCGGAACGTTTGGTCATTATAAGTAAACAAACCGGCTTGTCCTTTGTGCTAAAAAGGATTGGGCCACTCGCTGCAATTATTTCTCTCGCATTTTATTTACTTGTACTTTATTTATCTGCAACATCAAAACCCCCGAATACTTGTCTGTGAGCATTTACAGTGAATCCTTCATCGAAACTACTTGTCAACACCTTCTGCTCCTCGTTGGGTTCGACACTCTTATTTATCGAAAGTACTACGATACACCCCCTATACTTGTGGGTCATCAATGATCCGCGTACTGAGTTACGATTATTCAGGGTTATTCCTGACGGATGTAATCAAATGTTGTGGCACAAGTGTGCAACCTCTGCAGAGTGTTAAAACTATTCGAATAGCCACGTCCACGGTTACGGACGGTTGGAAAGGCCATACTGTTCCGTTGTCAGAACTTGTCTTAAAAAGGAATGGTGAACTTTAAATGGTGACTTGAATTTTGAAAACACAACTGAGGTTGTGGGAATGACACTAATGTTCCCACTTGAGTTAGTCTAGTGATTCAAGCATCTTTACTAAATGTTTGTGAACTAAACTTGGCTTTCTGCAAATAAACCTAGAGCTTAGCAAACCTCAGAATTGATAAGTACTTACATTAGTATTAGTTTACGAGTACTTAAAATACTCATGGCTGTGTCGCTGGCTATTCCAATGCCAGACTATAAAGAGGAGCAACACTATGAGGATGACGGTCAACAAGACGTCTACCAGAACTAGGAGGATGCTAACGTCAAGCGTTGGCCTGTGGATAGATAGTTCCACCTACTACGACGCTTCCGCTACTTATCTGTGTTCGTTGGTCGTTAGATCAACTATTTGTGTAATATTGGATCATGTGATCTATGGATGTAAGACATTATGTGTTGCAATAAATAATGACTCTAAGGTATACAACTGTTATGTCTCGCAACAACACTCTTCCTGGGATTGCGATGTACGACGTAATAGGCATCTGGAATTAAAAATCCGGGTGTTGACAAGTTGGTATCAAAGCCATTGTTTGACCTTAGAAGCCCCTAGTTTAGAATGGACGTTTGAAAACACTTAGATTCAAAACTAATAAAAGAAATAATTATGAAAACATATTCAAACTCTTACCTTTGAGATCTTTTACAAAATAACAAGTTCTGTTTCTTTCCTACAATTAAATTAAAATTTTGAACACTTGCACTTCTCTAACTTACTCATCCATGTCTCTACAGATGGAGCAATTCGCTCAGACGGAGTCTTACCGGCTAGGCAACGCTGGAGGCCTAATTTTCGAGCAGGACCTGACTGAGCTCTCCCTGTTCCTCGGACGCCCCTTCCCGGAGTTCTTCGGGGGACAGGTCGCCGAACAGCTCGGAGGACAGATGCAGTGGATCATCTGCGCTGACCTCCGCGGGAAGCCTGAGTCACCCACGACTGGCAGGATCCAGTTCTCCTTCCGAGAGAACAGCTGGGTGGACGGCCTCGCTCGTGCTATGAAGGAAGCACTAGCCCGTCTGTGCGGGCTGGAGCTGCCCCGAATCCGGGGAACCCGCTACTTCCACATGGCAAGGCACGACTCCATGGGGGCACCGATGGACCTCTCGCCCCACCCCGAGTTGAAGTACCACGTGGACCACACCGACTACTGCTGTGCGAGACCTACGTCCAGCTCGACAACGCTCGCGCCCTCGCCAACTTCGCCTACCACCAGATGGCTCAGAAGGACGAGATCACCAAGATCATCGCCGCAGAGCGCAAGACCCTTCGCCATGAGAATGCGAAGAAGGACTACTCCATCTCTCGCCTCCGCGACCAGATCGCCACCCTCAAAGAGACCATCAAGACCCAGGCAGATCAGCTCGCGGCCCTCGAGGGAGAAGGAGAGGGGGGAGACATCCAAGGGGATGGCTACTCCTATGTGAGCAATGACAATGACTACGAGGAGGATGATGATGACCTGGCCTTCTATCCTGATGAGGATGGCCATGAGCACCTGACAGCCGGGATGGATGACACCATCCCGATCCATGTTGATGAAGCTTAGTTTCACTTGTGCACCTTACGTAGGTGTAAGTTGTATCGGTCCCACTGTATCGTAGCTGGTGAAAGGGTTCTTCAAACCCACCGATGTGTTCGCTTGTAATACTTGCATCATGAATAAAATAAAAGTGTGTTTATTTTCAGCATGTCAAGAACTCAAGTTTTAAACTGTGAACTTTACCCAAAATAAGCCATAGAAATTTCCCTCTCGTCTCATGATCTATCTCAATGTTCAGATGGCACCTCCCGGTCGCACATCCCAGGATGCTATGATGCAACTGCTACAGACTCTAATGGCAGATATAGAGGCTGAAAGAGCTGAAAGGCAAGCCAACATCGCTGCACTGCAACAGATTGCCCAGAACAACCAAGGCCACGGAAACCATGACCATCCGGGCTCCAAGCTGAAGAACTTCCAGAACACCAACCCACCGGTGTTTAGCAAGACAGAGGAACCCCTCGATGCGGACGATTGGCTCCAGACAATGGAGAACAATCTTGAAGTGGCTGGAGTGGAGGCCAATGATAAGGTTCTGTTCGCCACGCACTATCTGGCAGGACCTGCACGTGCCTGGTGGACGAGTGCCCGTGCATTGAATGCGGGGCAAATGATGACTTGGGCCGACTTCAAGCTCAAGTTCAGCAAGTACCATGTGCCCCCGGGCCTGATCAAGAAGATGCGGGACGAGTTCCGCGAACTCAAGCAGGGCAGGATGACTGTGGTAGAGTACCGTGACAAGTTCCTTACCTTGTCAAGGTACGCACCTGATGAGACGGACACCACCGACAAGAGGAAGGAGAGGTTCTTGAACGGACTGCATGATGAGATGCAGACTGTGTTGGTCAACATCCCTTTTGCTGACCTTGAAGCCCTTGTTGACTCCGCCATCCAGATGGAGGGCAAGCTGAACCAGGCCAATGAGAACCGCAAGCGCAGAATGAGCACCAGAGTGGGCCCAGCAATACCCCGAGGTATCGCCCCAGCTCAAGCGGAGGATTCGCCCCCAGAAGCAACAAGCCGCCAACTCCGATGTCACATCCCGGTTTTCAGCACCGGAGTGGAGGAAACCCCAGGCCAGGAGGCCACCACAACAACAACCACAGCAACAGCAACTACGTACACCACAACAACAACTTCAACCGCGCTCCAATGAGAGCCCCCGCCAACAACAACAATACCAACACTGCAGCAAGGACCGGGAGCAACGCCGTTCCCGTTACTCCCAAGGACAAGGCCACCATCACTTGCTACGAGTGTGCTGTGGTGGGACACTATTCCAATGAGTGCCCCAAGAGACTTGCCAAGATCGCCGCCAACCCCGCTGCACCTGCTCAGCAGCAACGCCGTGTCTCCACCGGCAAGAAGTTCAACCCCAACAACCCCAACAACCGCAGCGGCCGCCTCTTTCACATGAGTGTGGAGGAAGCCCAGGAAGCGCCGGGTATGTTCTCTGTTAACTCAGTACTGGCCAGAGTATTGTTTGATTCTGGAGCATCGCATTCATTTGTCACCGAAGATTTTGCATGCACTAGTAAGATTCAACCCATCAGTTTGAAGCATGTCATGATAGTTCAGATACCCGGTTCAACTACAAAAGCTAGAAAAATTTGCAAAGATGTGCCTATCATAATCCATGAAATAGAATTTTATGCAAATTTGATTGTTCTGGGAACAAAGGGTTTGGAGGTAGTACTGGGTATGGATTGGATGTCCAAGCATCATGGACTCATTGATTGTGCCAAGAAGGCCATCACCATGACTAGTAGCACCGGAGTGCTAGTGGAGCACATATCGGAAAGACTGCCCAAACATTTCACCTGCAACCAGAGTTTAGCCAAACCCACCTTGGATCAGATCAGTGTCGTCTGTAGATACCCTGATGTGTTTCCTGATGATCTACCCGGTATGCCCCCAGATCGGGATGTCGAGTTTATCATCAAGTTAATCCCTGGCATGAACCCAGCAGAGCTAGTGGAACTGAAGAAGCAGCTGGATGAACTTTTAGCCAAAGGTCTGATCTGACCAAGTGCGTCGCCTTGGAGATCCCCAGTTTTGTTTGTGGATAAGAAAGACGGTGCCAGTCGTTTATGTACGGACTATCGTAAGCCCAGAGAGCCTATAGCCCAGAGAGCCTATAGCATGAACCCAGCAGAGCTAGTGGAACTGAAGAAGCAGCTGGATGAACTTTTAGCCAAAGGTCTGATCTGACCAAGTGCGTCGCCTTGGAGATCCCCAGTTTTGTTTGTGGATAAGAAAGACGGTGCAGTCGTTATGTACGGACTATCGTAAGCCCAGAGAGCCTATAGCCCAGAGCCTATAGCATGAACCCAGCAGAGCTAGTGGAACTGAAGAAGCAGCTGGATGAACTTTTAGCCAAAGGTCTGATCTGACCAAGTGCGTCGCCTTGGAGATCCCCAGTTTTGTTTGTGGATAAGAAAGACGGTGCCAGTCGTTTATGTACGGACTATCGTAAGCTTAACGATGTCACCATTAAAAACAAGTACCCCTTACCAAAGATAGAAGATCTGTTTGACCAATTGACCGGTGCCACCGTGTTCTCGAAGATTGACCTTAGGACAGGTTACCACCAGCTGAAGATCCGTGCAACGGATATCCCAAAGACTGCATTCACCACCAGATATGGGTTGTATGAGTACAACGTCATGTCATTTGGACTGACCAATGCCCCGGCGTACTTTATGAACCTCATGAACAAGATCTTCATGAACTTCTTGGACAAGTTTGTCGTTGTTTTCATCGACGACATCCTAATCTACTCCAAGTCCGAGGAGGAACATGAGCAACACCTGGAGATCGTTCTAGAAACCCTTAGACAGCACAAGTTGTACGCCAAGTTCAGCAAGTGCGAGTTCTGGTTGAAGGAAGTCGGATTCCTGGGACACATTTTGTCTGCAGGAGGAATTGCCGTGGACCCCGCAAAAATCAAGACCGTTGCAGAATGGAAAGTCCCAACCACTCAGACCGAAGTCCGCGCTTTTCTTGGATTGGCGGGATACTACCGCCGATTCGTTGAAGGATTCTCGAGCATAGCGAGACCATTGACCCAACTGCTGAAGAAGGACAAGAAGTTTGACTGGACTGACAAATGTGAAGAGAGCTTCCAGAAGGCTCAAGGCAAGACTAACGACAGCCCCAATATTAATCATGCCGGACATCACCAAGCCTTTTGACGTGTACTGTGACGCCTCCAAGATTGGTCTTGGATGTGTGTTGATGCAAGGAGGAAAGGTGATATCATACCTGTCAAGACAACTAAAGCAACATGAGCAGAATTATCCTACCCATGACTTAGAATTAGCCGCAGTTGTGTTAGCCTTGAAGGTTTGGCGTCATTACCTCATGGGTAATCGATGCGAGATTTATTCGGATCACAAGAGTTTGAAGTATATCTTCTCCCAGAAGGAGCTGAACATGAGGCAAAGAAGGTGGATCGAGTTGATCAAGGATTATGACCTAGAGATTCACTATCACCCCGGCAAGGCCAATGTGGTAGCAGATGCTTTGAGCCGACAGCCGTGTCAGCTGAACTCCATGATCGCTGAAGAGCAACCTAGTCTGTATCAAGAGTTTGAACAGTTTAGACTGGAGCTAGTTAGCGAAGGGTACCTCGCCAGCATAGAGCTTCAGCCTACCTTGGTTAGTCAAATCAAAGAAGCTCAGAAGGGGAATGCTAGTATTGACGGAATCAAGAAAAATATGGCAGCAGGAAAGACACCAGGATTCACCGTAGATGAAGAAGGAGTGCTTTGGTACAATGGACGCTTATGCGTACCATCAGATTCTGAACTAAAGCAAGTCATTCTGAAAGAAGCCCATGACACCCTTTATTCCATTCACCCCGGAGGTACCAAGATGTACCAAGACTTGAAGGAACAGTTTTGGTGGCATGGAATGAAGCGAGAAATTGGGAGCTACATCGCCAAATGTGACATCTGTCAAAGAGTCAAGGCCGAGCATCAACGACCCGCAGGACTGCTACAGCCCCTGCCTATTCTCGAGTGGAAGTGGGATTCGGTACGAATGGATTTCATCACCGGATTGCCCAAGTCTAGTAAGGGAAATGATTCCATCTGGGTAGTGGTCGATAGATTAACCAAAGTCGCCCATTTCATCCCCGTAAAGACCACCTACCAAGGGCCTAAGCTAGCAGAGTTGTACATTTCCAGAATAGTCACCCTGCACGGAACCCCGAAGTCAATAGTGTCAGATCGAGGATCTCAATTCACCTCGAGATTCTGGCAGAAGGTACATGAAGGACTAGGCACCCGTCTAAATTTCAGCACCGCATACCACCCACAGACGGATGGACAGACTGAGCGAGTCAATCAAATCCTGGAAGATATGTTAAGAGCATGTGTACTAGAGTATGGATCCAAGTGGGAAGACTGTCTGCCCTATGCAGAATTTTCGTACAACAACAACTATCAAGCCAGCTTGCAAATGGCCCCATTTGAAGCATTGTACGGAAGGAAGTGTCGTACCCCCGAAGAAGTCGGAGAGAGCCAAGTGTTTGGACCAGATGTTCTCCGAGAAGCCGAAGAGAAGGTACACAAGATCCGGGAGTACCTCAAGACAGCCCATCCAGAAGAGCTACGCTGACAAAAGACGTCGGGAGATGACCTTCGAAATCGGAGACTTCGTGTATCTCAAAGTGTCCCCTCTTAAAGCAATGCAGAGATTCCAGCTTAGAGGAAAGCTGGCACCCCGCTATGTTGGACCCTTCAAAGTCCTGAGTCGCCGAGGATAAGTGTCTTATCAACTGGAATTGCCGGAAGAAATGGCAGCTGTGCACAATGTGTTTCACATCTCCCTACTTCGCAAATGCTTTGAAGTACCAGAGAAGACCGAGGTTTTTAAGAACATTGATCACAGATCTGTGGACATCAACTCAGACTTGACCTATCACGAAGTGCCGATTCGCATCTTAGAAGAAGCCTTCAGAACAACTCGCACTAGGAGTATCAAGTTTCAGAAGATCCAATGGAGTAATCACACCGAAGAAGAAGCTACATGGGAGAGGGAAGACTTCATGAAGACTGAGTACCCCAATCTCTTTAGCACCTAGATTTCTTTAAGATCTCGGGACGAGATCTTTTGTAAGGGGGAAGGGTTAGTAACATCCCAAGTTTTCAATACTAAATAAAGAGAAGAGTATTTCAAATACCCAAAATTAGCAACAAACAAAAACTTTCATCATGCATCTAGTGTCACCTATAGTTTATGCATAGTGTGCATTTCTCTTGTGCATTTTGCCATGATGAGTGTTTGTGATTGGTTAAGTATGCTTAAACCCTAACCCAAGATCACTCAACCCTAAAATGAGAAGAGAAAAGAAATAGAAACTAACTCAATTCTCACTCACATACACATTAAGCCCATATTTTAAATCATCACCAAAGGCCACCATTGCTTGGTCTATGGTTTGTAAAACTCTTATATAACAAAAACAAACGCAAATGGATAGAAGAAACCAGATTCAAATCAAAGGAAATTCCAAATTCAACATACATATGATAATGGTCATATGACCACTTTATAAAATGTTGCCCTCTTTACACCTCTGGTTTGAAAGATTCTTAAACTAAACAACCCTAATTCTTTCCACCTCATCCAAGATCATGTCAAGAGGAACAACTTTGTTGTTGACCACCAAGGTTGACTCTGCCTAGGTTAACCATGGTGAATAGGACAAGATGCTATGTGAGAGTAAAGTGAAGATGATCACATTTTGGAAACTTTGCAAACCAACACCAAAATGAATACTACCACCACCATTCTATCACATTATTTATACAAATGAATTCTACCAAAAAGAATTTCAAAATTCAAAAAGAAGTTTCTTGCGGCCATTCTATCAAACACCTGGCAGGCACAAACCAAAGATGATCAAACCTTGCTATATCCAACAGTTTATAAGCTGAACCTTGGGTGAATCTTGTTGATCATTACCTCTCTGGTACTCCTCCATCATTACAAGTCCTTGCTTGAGCAAGTGGAGTAATGGGGAAACCCTAATCTACACCATGTCAAACCCATGCCGGCCACCATGCGCTTCACCTCTCTGGCTCGACTCCCTCTCTCTCACCATGTCTAGGAGCTAGCCAAGTACACGACGATCATGACCCAGCACGGCCGGAGCTCGCCAAGCCACGGCATTGGCCGCATCAAGCACGCCCATGCCTGCCCAGGACATGCCATGGCATGCCAGTGCACGCGGTGAGCACGCACTGGACACGCCAGAGCATGGCAATGCCCCGTCACCCTCGTCCACGCCTAGCGCCCATTCCCTACGTCGAGCATCGCCGCCAGTACCCCTACCTGCTAACCACACTCAAGCACCGCCGGAGGCCTTGTCGCCGTTGCCATCGTCGGAGCCATGCCGCAGGTACCGCGACATGATCACCAAGCTCCTGAGCTATCCCATCGACCCCTGGATGCGTCAGCAGCGCCCATAGCTTCGCCATGCCGTCGCCAATCGAGTGATGTACTCCTCTTGCCCTTTCGCACGCCGGAGCAGCCACGCCGTCGACGACCTCTCTCGGCAACCGCAGCACTCCCTCCCCTCTATAAATAGAGACCTCCCGCGGCCATCTCATTCACACCACCACGATCGCCTCACTGCACTGGTTCGCCTAGACCAAACCACACCTCAAATCGTCGCCGGAGCAGCTCCAATTTGAAGCCGAAGCTCGCCGGAGTCCGCAGATCATCGTTGTTGATTCAAGCCGCCCCGAGCCTCGCCACTGCTACCAGACGCTCCCTCACCGTCGACAACGTCGCCTCGCACCCAGCAGAACACCGCGGGAACGCCGGTACGCCCTCCGACCCCCTAGGCTCGTCGCCAGAGCACTGGCTTCTCGCCGGAGACGACGACAGTCGTGAACCGTTGGATCTAATCCTAATCCTACGCACCACGTTGAGCATACCGTTTCGGTGTGTAAATGAGGCTGACAGGTGGAGCCACCTCGTCAGATGACCCGCGCGTGGGCGACACGCTGCTGGGCCGGCCCAAGTCTTTTTCACCCTGTAGCCCATTTCCCCTTCCCGCCAAGCCCAGTTAATTCAAATTCTGTTTTTCTGTTTAATTCGAATGTACTTGCAGATGCTTTTTCAAATTCAAATACAACAAAAACCACTGAACCAAATTTAGTAAATTTTATATATTCGGAAAGCCCATGAAATTATCTAAACAATGCCACTGGCCTCACTTACAAATTAATTGTAGAATTTAAATGATAAAAATAACAAGGCAGAGCCTTTTCCAACTTCAAATAAATATTAAAAATTATCTATAAATGGATTTAAGTTGATTCCAACTCTCATAAATCACATTTGATATACTCTATTTGTTTCTACAAAAATATAACATAGTGTTTTGTATGATCAGGGACTAGAGCAATATAATGGCTATGTAGCCATTTCTAGTTCATTTAAACCACCTTAAATTAGTTAGTAAATGGTATGAGAGCTATTCTCTCATTTAAATTGTGATCTTAAGTAATTCAAATAGAGGTACTGACTTTGGTCTAATAAACCTCATGCTTGATTACTTAGAGATATTAAATCATTATCATGCTAGTATTAAAATGCATGAGGTGTAGCACCTCATTTAAATTCTACTCTCAAGTTCCCAGGCTGACGGTTTGTCTTCACTGGGAGGCCAAGCTCATGGGGAGAGGTGCCTATACTAGGGTGTGTAAGTGAAAGATTAGGGTTGATGATCCGCGTACTGAGTTACGATTATTCAGGGTTATCCCTGACGGATGTAATCAAATGTTGTGGCACAAGTGTGCAACCTCGCAGAGTGTTAAAACTATTCGAATAGCCGCGTCCACGGTTACGGACGGTTGGAAAGGCCATACTGTTCCGTTGTCAGAACTTGTCTTAAAAAGGAATGGTGAACTTTAAATGGTGACTTGAATTTTGAAAACACAACTGAGGTTGTGGGAATGACACTAATGTTCCCACTTGAGTTAGTATAGTGATTCAAGCATCTTTACTAAATGTTTGTGAACTAAACTTGGCTTTCTGCAAATAAACCTAGAGCTTAACAAACCTCAGAATTGATAAGTACTTACATTAGTATTAGTTTGCGAGTACTTAAAATACTCATGGCTGTGTCCCTGGTTATTCCAATGCCAGACTATGAAGAGGAGCAACACTATGAGGATGACGGTCAACAAGACGTCTACCAGAACTAGGAGGCTGCTAACGTCAAGCGTTGGTCTGTGGATAGATAGTTCCACCTACTACGATGCTTCCGCTACTTATCTGTGTTCGTTGGTCGTTCAGATCAACTATTTGTGTAGTATTGGATCATGTGATCTATGGATGTAAGACATTATGTGTTGCAATAAATAATGACTCTAAGGTATACAACTGTTATGTCTCGCAACAACACTCTTCCTGGGATTGCGATGTACGACATAATAGGCATCCGGACTTAAAAATCCGGGTGTTGACAATAACCCATGATATTTTTACTACTATTTTGTTGAGTCTTGGAAGTTGTTACTACTGTAGAAACCTCTCCTTATCATGTTATTGTGCCAAGTAAAGTCTCTAATAGAAGGTTGATACTAGATTTGGATTTCTGCACAGAAACAGATTTGCTGTCTGTCACGAATTCGCGTCCTTCTCTCTCTAGAAGAATCAAAAAAATCTGCCAATTTACATGTGTGATCCTCAGATATGTACGCAACTTTCATTAGTTTTGAGTTTTTCCATCTGAGCAAGTTAAGTGCCTCAGAAAAATTCGTCTTTACGGACTGTTCTGTTTTGACAGATTCTGCCTTTTATTTCGCATTGCTTCTTTTGCTATGTTGAATAGATTTCTTTGTTCCATTAACTTTCAGTAGCTTTGGGCAATGTCCAGAAGTGTTAAGAATGATTATTTCACCTCTGAATATGTGAATTTTTGATTATACACTAACCCTCTAATGAGTTTGCTTAACGTTTAGTGTGGAGGAAGTTTTCAAGGGTCAAGAGAAGAGGATGATATAATATGATCAAGAAAAGTGAAAAGTTTAAGCTTGGGGATGCCCCTGTGGTTCATCCCTGCATATTTCAAGAAGACTCAAGCATCTAAGCTTGGGGATGCCCAAGGCATCCCCTTCTTCATCGACAACTTATCAGGTCACTTCTAGTGAAACCATATTTTTATTCCGTCACATCTTATGTTCTTTACTTGGAGCGTCTGTTTGTTTTTGTTTTTGTTTGAATAAATTTGGATCCCACAATCCTTGTATTGGAGATAGACACGCTCCGCTTTTTTCATTTGAACACTTGTGTTCTTAGTCTTACTTTAATGTTCATGGCGAAGGCTGAAAACTGCTTCGTTGATTGCTATTTGGTTGGAATCAGAAAATGCTTCATATGGTCTCGAATAATTTGATAGTTGGCAATTGTTTTGAGCTCTCATAGATCATGTTTAAGCTCTTGCATCATGTAGTTTAAATCTATTAGTGGAGAACTACTGTAGAGCTTGTTGAAATTTGGTTTGCATGATTGATCTCTCTAAGGTCTAGATATTTTCTGGTAAAAGTGTTTGAACAACAAGGAAGACAGTGTAGAGTCTTATAATGCTTGCAATATGTTCTTGTGTAATTTTTGTTGTACCTGTTCATACTTGTGTTTGCTTCAAACAACCTTGCTAGCCAAAGCCTTGTACTGAGAGGAAATGCTTCTCGTGCATCCAAACACCTTGAGCCAAAACCCATGCCATTTGTGTCCACCATAACTACCTATATGTGGTATTTTTCTGCCATTCCAAAGTAAATTACTTGAGTGCTACCTTTAAATTTCATTCCTTTGTCTTTACAATATATAGCTCATGGGAAAATAGCTTAAAAACTATTGTGGTGATGAATATGTAGCTATGTATCTTAGTTCTTATAAGTTGCTTGTTGAGCAGTAACCATGTTTCTGGGGACGCCATCAACTTTTACACCTTTGTTGAATATCATGTGAGTTGCTATGCATGTTCTTGTCTGAAGTAAGGGTGATTTATCATGATTAAATGGTTTGAGTATGCATATTGTTAGAGAAGAACATTGGGCCGCCAACCAAAGCCATGTATCATGGTGGAAGTTTTCAGTTTGGACATTAATCCTCAATCTCTTATGAGAGTATTATCTGTTGTTGAATGCTTAAGCATTAAAGAGGAGTCCATTATCTGTTTTCTATGTTGTCCCGGTATGGATGTCCACAAGTTGAGATTTATCAAAACTGAGAAATCAAATGCGATCTATCTCCTTGGACCTTTGTACAGGTGGCATAGAGGTAACCCTTTGTGACACTTGGTTGAAACATATGTAATGCAATGATAATCCATGTAAATCCAAGCTAATTAGGACAAGGTGCGAACACTATTGGTATTCGATACATGAGGCTTGCAACTTGTAGGAAGTTTTATGCGTAACACATATGAATTATTACTACCATTGATAAAATTGTTTCTATGTTTTCAAAATAAAAAGCTCTAGCACAAAAATAGTAATCCATGCTTCCTCTGCGAAGGGCCTTTCTTTTACTTTATGTTGAGTCAGTCTACCTACTTCTTTCTATCCTAGAAGCAAACACTTGTGTCAACTGTGTGCATTGATTCTTACATGTTTACTTATTGCACTTGTTATATTACTTTATGTTGACAATTATCCATGAGATATACATGTTACAAGTTGAAAGCAATTGCTGAAACTTAATCATTCTTTGTGTTGCTTCAAAACCTCTTACTTTCAATCTATTGCTTTATGAGTTAGCTCTTATGCAAGTCTTTTGATACTTGTCTTGAAAGTACTATTCATGAAAAGTTTTTGCTATATGATTCTGTTGTTTAGTCATTATCTCTTTGTTAGCAATCTATTGCTTTAATCACTTCATTCATCTCATATGCTTTACAATAATGTTGATCAAGATTATGATGGTAGCATGTCACTTCAGAAATTATTGTTTTTATCGTTTACCTACTCGAGGGCGAGTAGGAACTAAGCTTGGGGATGCTTGATACGTCTCCAACGTATCTATAATTTCTTATGTTCCATGCTAGTTTTATGACATTACCTACATGTTTTGTTCACACTTTATGATGTTTTGATGCATTTTCCGGCACTAACCTATTAACAAGATGCCGAAGCGCCGCCTTTTCTGCTATTTTCGGTTTCAGAAATCCTACAGGAAATATTCTCGGAATTGGACGAAACAAAAGCCCACGGTCTTATTTTTCCACGGAGCTTCCAGAAGACCGAAGAGGAGACGGAGAGGGGCCACAAGGCGCCCTAACCATAGGGCGGCGCAGCCAGCATGGGGCCCGCGCCCCCCTATGGGGTGGGCCCCCCATGCCTACTCCGGCTCTGCCCTTCCACCTACTTAAACTCTCCGTCGCGAAAACCTTAGTACCGAGAGTCACGATACGAAAAAAGTTCCAGAGATGCCACCACCGCCAATCCCATCTTGGGGGATTCAGGAGATCGCCTCCGGCACCCTGCCGGAGAGGGGAATCATCACCGGAGGGCTCTACATCACCATGCCCGCCTCCGGACTGATGAGTAGTTCATCCTTGGACTATGGGTCCATAGCAGTAGCTAGATGGTTGTCTTCTCCTCTTGTGCTATCATGTTTAGATTTTGTGAGCTGCATATCATGATCAGGATCATCTATTTGTAATGCTACATGTTGTGTTTGTTGGGATCCGATGAATATGGAATACTATGTCAAGTTGATTATTGATCTATCATATATGTGTTGTTTATGTTCTTGCATGCTCTCCGTTGCTAGTAGAGGCACTGGACAAGTTGATACTTGTAACTCCAAGATGGAGTATTTATGCTCGATAGTGGGTGATACGTCTCAAACGTATCTATAATTTCTTATGTTCCATGCTACTTTTATGATGATACTCACATGTTTTATACACACTTTATGTCATTATTATGCATTTTTCGGAACTAACCTATTAACAAGATGCCACAGTGTCAGTTCCTGTTTTCTGTTGTTTTTGGTTCCAGAAAGGCTGTTCGGGCAATATTCTCGGAATTCGACGAAACAAAGACCAAACATCTTATTTCCCCGGGAAGGTTCCAGAAGTCCGAAGGGGAGACAAAGATGGGCCAGGGGGCCACCACACCTGGGCGCGGGCCCGGCCTGGCCGCGCCACTGTGGGGAGGCGCCCGGTGCCCCTCTTGCGCCGCCGCCTATAAGCCCTCGTGACCTTAAACTTCGATACCAATTGACGAAACTCCGAAAGACTCCTGTGGCGCCGCCGCCATCGCGAAACTCCAATTTGGGGACAGAAGTCTCTGTTCCCGCACGCCGCGGGACGGGAATTGCCCCCGGAGTCATCTCCATCGACACCACCGCCATCTTCATCGCCGTTGCTGTCTCCCATGATGAGGAGGGAGTAGTTCTCCCCCGAGGCTGAGGGATCTACCGGTAGCTATATGGTTAATCTCTCTCTCATGTACCTCAATACAATGATCTCATGAGCTGCCTTACATGATTGAGATCCATATGATGAGCTTTGTATCACTATTAATCTATGTGCTACTCTAGTGATGTTATTAAAGTAGTCTATTCCTCCTTCATGATGTAATGGTGAGTGTGTGCATCATGTAGTACTTGGTGTAGGTTATGATTGTAATCTCTTGTAGATTATGGAGTTAACTATTACTATGATAGTATTGATGTGATCTATTCCCCTTTCATAGTGTAAAGGTGACGTGTGTATGCTATGTTAGTACTCGGTCTAAATTGCAAAGATCTATTATGCTCTAAAGGTTACTTAAATATGAATGCCGAATATTGTGGCGCTTGTTAACTCTGGCTTGAGGGAGCTCTTGTAGCCCTACACAATGAATGGTGTTTGTTATCCAACAAGAGAGTGTATGTAGCACAAGTGAGGAGAAGTTATTTATTTATTATGTGATCAATGTTGAGAGTGTCCACTAGTGAAAGTATGATCCCTAGGCCTTGTTTCCAAATACTGCAAACATCGCTTGTTTACTGTTTTGCATCTTACTTCCTGCAATATTACTACCATCTATACCACCTGTGTTTTACTATCTCTTTGCCGAGCTAGTGCACCTATACATCTGACAAGTGTATTAGGTGTGTTGGGGATACAAGAGACTTCTTGTATCTTAATTGCAGGTTGCTTGAGAGGACTATCTTTGACCTCTACCTCCCTGAGTTCGATAAACCTTGGGTGATTCACTTAAGGGAAACTTCCTGCTGTTCTACAAACCTCTGCTCTTGGAGGCCCAACACTGTCTACAAGAATAGAAGCACACGTAGACATCAAGCTATTTTCTGGCGCCGTTGCGGGAGGTAAGGTAAAAGGTATTCACATCCTCCGACTACTAAGCTATTTCCTAGCACTGTTGTGTGTGAGTGCTCGAAGGTATCTCCTTTAGATTCTGCAAATAAATCTTTGTGTTTCTTGTTTTTATTTTTCACTAGTTAGGCTTAATGGAAAACAACAACAAAAATAGAGATCTTTATAGTATTTATCTTGAATTAGGACATGATGTGTTTGAAGAAAAAATTAAAAAACCCATGGAACTTTGTTTGCAAAATAGTTGTAGCAATGTTATTAGCATGAACTCTTTGAACACTATTATTGCTAATGCTATGGAAGAATTTAAGCTTGGGGAAGCTGGTTGTGATATTTTTAGTCCCCAAGCATGGAGGAGAAAATTTACTTTGATGATACTTTACCTCCTATATATGATGTTTACAATGATGAATATGATATTTTCAGTCCACCTACTATTGAGGAGAAAATTAATTATGATTACAATATGCCTCCTATATATGATGATTGATGAGAATAATGATAGCTATTTTATTGAATTTTCTCCCACTACAATTAATAGTAATGATTATGCTTATGTGGAGAGTAATAATTTTATGCATGTGGCTCATGATAAGAATGTTTCATGTGATAGTTATATTGTTGAGTTTGTTCATGATGCTACTGAAAGTTATTATGAGAGAGGAAACATGGTTATATGCATCTTAATAATATTAAGTTTCCCCTCTTTATGTTGAGAATCTTGAAGTTGCGCTTGTGTTGTCTTCCTATGCTTGTCACTTTGTTCTTCATGAATTTATTTGTGTACAAGATTCCTTTTCATAGGAAGTGGGTTAGGATTAAATGTGTTTTGAATTTGCTTCTTGATGCTCCTTTTGCTCCATTTTATATTTTCATGAGAGCATCATTAAAATTGCTGAGCCCATCTTAATGGCTATAAAGAAAGCACTTCTTGGGAGATACCCCATGTTTTTATTTTGCTACTGTTTTGTTGTGTCTTGGAAGTTGTTACTACTGTAGCAACCTCTCCTTATCATGTTTTTGTGCCAAGTAAAGTCTCTATGGTAAAGTTGATGCTAGATTTGGATTACTGCGCAGAAACAGATTTGCGTAGACCTCTCTGTAGAAAAATCAAAAAAATCTGCCAATTTACGTGCGTGATCCTCAGATATGTACGCAACTTTCATTAGTTTTGAGTTTTTCCGTCTGAGCAAGTTAAGTGCCTCTGAAAAATTCGTCTTTACGGACTGTTCTGTTTTGACAGATTCTGCCTTTTATTACGCATTGCTTCTTTTGCTATGTTGAATGGATTTCTTTGTTCTATTAACTTTCAGTAGCTTTGTGCAATGTCCAGAAGTGTTAAGAATGATTATGTCACCTCTGAATAGATGAATTTTTGATTATGCACTAACCCTCTAATGAGTTTGCTTTAAGTTTGGTGTGGAGGAAGTTTTCAAGGGTCAAGAGAAGAGGATGATACAATATGATCAAGAAGAGTGAAAGTCTAAGCTTGTGGATGCCCCCGTGGTTCATCCCTGCATATTTCAAGAAGACTCAAGCATATAAGCTTGGGGATGCCCAAGGCATCCCCTTCTTCATCGACAACTTATCAGGTCACTTCTAGTGAAACTATATTTTTATTCCATCACATCTTAAGTTCTTTACTTGGAGCGTCTGTTTGCTTTTATTTTTGTTTTGGTTTGAATAAAGTTGGATCCCACCATCCTTGTATTGGAGATATTACGCTCCGCTTTTTCATATGGAACACTTGTGTTCTTAGTTATGCTTTAATGTTCATGGCGAAGGCTAAAAATTGCTTCGTTAATTGCTATTTGGTTGGAATCAGAAAATGCTTCATATGGTTTTGAATAACTTGATACTTGGCAATTGTTTTGAGCTCTCATAGATCATGTTTAAGCTCTTGCATCATGTAGTTTAAATCTATTAGTGGAGAACTACCATAGAGCTTGTTGAAAATTGGTTTGCATGATTGGTCTCTCTAAGGTCTAGATATTTTCTGGTAAAAGTGTTTGAACAACAAGGAAGACAGTGTAGAGTCTTATAATGCTTGCAATATGTTATTGTCTAAGTTTTGCTGTACCTGTTCATACTTGTGTTTGCTTCAAACAACCTTGCTAGCCCAAAGCCTTGTACTGAGAGGAAATGCTTCTCGTGCATCCAAACACCTTGAGCCAAAACCCATGCCATTTGTGTCCACCATATCTACCTACTATGTGGTATTTTTCTGCCATTCCAAAGTAAATTACTTGAGTGCTACCTTTAAAATTTCATTCCTTTGTCTTTGCAATATATAGCTCATGGGAAAAATAGCTTAAAAACTATTGTGGTGATGAATATGTAGCTATGTGTCTTAGTTCTTATAAGTTGCTTGTTGAGCGGTAACCATGTTTCTGGGACGCCAGCTTTTTACCTTTGTTGAATATCATGTGAGTTGCTATGCATGTTCGTCTTGTCTGAAGTAAGGGTGATTTATCATGATCAAATGGTTTGAGTATGCATATGTTAGAGAAAACATTGGGCCGCTAACCAAAGCCATGTATCATGGTGGAAGTTTTCAGTTTGGACATTCATCCTCAATCTCTTATGAGAATAGTATTTGTTGTTGAATGCTTATGCATTAAAGAGGAGTCCATTATCTGTTTTCTATGTTGTCCCGGTATGGATGTCCTAAGTTGAGATTATTCAAAAATGAGAAATCAAATGCGATTTATCTCCTTGGACCTTTGTACAGGCGGCATAGAGGTACCCCTTTGTGACACTTGGTTGAAACATATGTTATGCAATGATAATCCATGTAAATCCAAGCTAATTAGGACAAGGTGCGGGCACTATTGGTATTCTATGCATGAGGCTTGCAACTTGTAGGAAGTATTATGCATAACACATATGAATTATTACTACCGTTGACAAAATTGTTTCTATGTTTTCAAAACAAAAGCTCTAGCACAAAAATAGTAATCCATGCTTCCCTCTGCGAAGGGCCTTTCTTTTACTTTATGTTGAGTCAGTTTACCTACTTCTTTCTATCTTAGAAGCAAACACTTGTGTCAACTGTGTGCATTGATTCTTACATGTTTACTTATTGCACTTGTTATATCACTCTATGTTGACAAATATCCATGAGATATACATGTTACAAGTTGAAAGCAACTGCTGAAACTTAATCATACTTTGTGTTGCTTCGAAACCTTCTACTTTGAATCTATTGCTTTATGAGTTAGCTCTTATGCAAGTCTTGTTGATACTTGTCTTAAAAGTACTATTCATGAAAAGTTTTGCTATATGATTCAGTTGTTTAGTCATTATCTTTTGTTAGCAATCTATTGCTTTGAATCACTTCATTCATTTCATATGCTTTACAATAATATTGATCAAGATTATGATAGCATGTCACTTCAGAAATTATCCTTGTTATCGTTTACCTACTCGAGGGCGAGTAGGAACTAAGCTTGGGGATGCTTGATACGTCTCAAACGTATCTATAATTTTTTATGTTCCATGCTACTTTTATGATGATACTCACATGTTTTATACACACTTTATGTCATTATTATGCATTTTCCGGAAATAACCTATTAACAAGATGCCACAGTGCCAGTTCCTGTTTTGTGTTGTTTTTGGTTCCAGAAAGGCTGTTCGGGCAATATTCTCGGAATTCGACGAAACAAGGACCAAACATCTTATTTCACCGGAAGGTTCCAAAGTCCGAAGGGGAGACGAAGATGGGCTGGGGCCCCACACCACACCTAGGCTCGGGCCCAGGCCTTGCCGCGCCACTGTGTGGGGAGGCGCCCTGGTGCCCTCTTGCGCCGCCTCTTCGCCTATATAAGCCCTCGTGACCTAAAACTTCGATACCAATTGACGAAACTCCAAAGACTCCGGGGCGCCGCCATCGCGAAACTCCAATTGGGACAGGTCTTTGTTCGCACGCCGCAGACGGGAATTGCCCCCGGAGTCATCTCCATCGACACCACCGCCATCTTCATCGTCGTTGTTGTCTCCCATGATGAGGAGGGAGTAGTTCTCCCGAGGCTGGCTCTACCGGTAGCTATGTGGTTAATCTCTCTCTCATGTACCTCAATACAATGATCTCATGAGCTGCCTTACATGATTGAGATCCATATGATGAGCTTTGTATCACTATTAATCTATGTGCTACTCTAGTGATGTTATTAAAGTAGTCTATTCCTCCTTCATTATGTAATGATGACAGTGTGTGCATCATGTAGTACTTGGTGTAGGTTATGATTGTAATCTCTTGTAGATTATGGAGTTAACTATTACTATGATAGTATTGATGTGATCTATTCCCCCTTTCATAGTGGTGACAGTGTGTATGCTATGTTAGTACTTGGTCTAAATTGCAAAGATCTATTATGCTCTAAAGGTTACTTAAATATGAATGCCGAATGTTGTGGCGCTTGTTAACTCTGGCTTGAGGGAGCTCTTGTAGCCCTACACAATGAATGGTGTTTGTTATCCAATAAGAGAGTGTATGTAGCACAAGTGAGGAGAAGTTATTTATTTATTATGTGATCAATGTTGAGAGTGTCCACTAGTGAAAGTATGATCCCTAGGCCTTGTTTCCAAATACTGCAAACATCGCTTGTTTACTGTTTTACTGCATCTTTACTTCCTGCAATATTACTACCATCTATACCACCTGTGTTTTACTATCTCTTCGCCGAACTAGTGCACCTATACATCCGACAAGTGTATTAGGTGTGTGGACACAAGAGACTTCTTGTATCTTAATTGCAGGGTTGCTTGAGAGGACTATCTTTGACCTCTACCTCCTGAGTTCGATAAACCTTGGGTGATTCACTTAAGGGAAACTTGCTGCTGTTTTACAAACCTCTGCTCTTGGAGGCCCAACACTGTCTACAAGAATAGAAGCACACATAGACATCAGTGGGTTCATGCCTCTATTGAATCTGGGACAGTGACAGAAAGTACTAAGGTTGTGGATGTGCTGTTGCCACTAGGGATAAAATATCAATGCTTTGTCTAAAGATATTTGTGTTGATTACATTACGCACCATACTTAATGCAATTATCTTTGTTTGCAACTTAATACTGAGGGGTGCGGATGCTAACCTGAAGGTGGACTTTTAGGCATAGATGCATGCTGGATGGCGGTCTATGTTCTTTGTCGTAATGCCCTGATTAAATCTCATAGTGATCATCATGATATGTATATGAATCTTTATTTGTCAATTGCCCACCTGTAATTTGTTCACCCAATGCTATTTATCTTATTGGAGAGACACCACTAGTGAACTGTGGACCCCGGTCCATTCTTTTACATCTGAAATATAATCTACTGCAATCTCTGTTCTTTGTTGTTCTTCGCAAACAAACACCATTTTCCACTCGATATGTTTAATCCTTTGTTTTCAGCAAGCCGGTGAGATTGACAACCTCACTGTTAAGTTGGGGCAAAGTATTTTGATTGTGTTGTGCAGGTTCCACGTTGGCGCCGGAATCACTGGTGTTGCGCCGCACTACACTCCTCCACCAACAACCTTCACGTGGCCTTCATCTCCTACTGGTTCGATAAACCTTGGTTTCGTACTGAGGAAAAACTTACTGTTGTGCTCATCATACCTTCCTCTTGGGGTTCCCAACGGACGTGCGATGTAGCGTCACAAGGAAGCTTCTACGCGCTAGCACCCCTTCACAGAGCCCCGGTGCTGCGGCCCCGGGTTTGAGGTGAACTCGTGGATCGTGGAGGCCGCAGTAGTTGCCAATGTCTGCGCCGACTGATCGAACTCGTCGTCAGAAGAGGAGTCAACGATCTCCGCGCATAACTTCTCCACCATATGCGACGCGTCCATCTGCGTGGGTACGAACTGTTGATCAATGGCCGCGCACAAATCGCGCCGAAAAAAGGAGAAGGAACCTACCGGCGCAATTGATCGAACAGGTCGGGCGGCGCGGAAGGGTGGCGCAACCGACAACGTTTGGCCCGAAAACAGTCGGCAGGTTCGCGCCGGAGCCAATCCCGAGTACGATCCTGCTCTCCCGCGCGGCGACAACGGAGCCGACGGCGAATACTGCGGCGCTGTGGCGGATGGCGGCGCCTGGGGTTGGGGTGGGGGCGTCGCACTAGGGCAACAACGAAGGGGAAAAAGAAACAAGTCGAAGATTTCGCTATCCCTGACTTGCGGGACCAGGTAAGAAATGGAGGACGCTCGGCCGCGATCGTCCGCGGAGACGCAAACTGGCGCATATTTGGGCCAGGTTTGCGTCCGCGGACGGGGCGGTCACTTTGCCGCCCGCTGGGGCGCAGACGCATTTCCGGTCACGGCGGACGAAAACGGTCGCTCAGCGACCATTTGCGTCGCGCCGCTGGAGATGCCCTTATGAACATCTCCGAGAGACCGAGTTCAAGAAATTTGATCCGACGGATCTTGAGATTGATGAAGTCACCACACCATTGACGAGAACATCGCCTCCGACGAAAGAATATTTCGTCTTTATGCGACACCAAAGTGACAAATGTGGGATTTAAACTCTGGTGGGCTGAGGATGTCACTACCCTCTAACCACCCAACTAGAGCTTGGTTCTCTACCCCACATCTGGTTCTTTATGACCCATCAGGTTTTTTCCATATTGTGTCCCGTATACTTATCTAGATCGAGTCAGGAGTGAGGACTCAGGAACTCAGGATGCTAGTATGCGACGATGGGTCGATGGATTCCTCGTCGCCGGTTCCTCCGGAAGACAACACACTCTCTTGATTCCAGGGCAGCTGACCTCCTGGCCAGGCGTCACCGCAACCTCCAGGCTAGCGACATTCGCCTCCATGTCCGTGGTCCTTCGGCTCGAGGATGAAGACCGCCAGCACACACATCAACATGCAGATGGCCTCTGCCGGTGGCCTTTTTTTAGATCGAAAGGGAAATCTGTCCCTAGTTCCATTGATAAGCTCAATGAAACCCCAACAAAAGCAGGTCAGGAGAAACCAACACATTTCGAAGCATGTTCAGGATATAAATAGAAGGAAACTAGGGGCCTAAAGCCATACGAACGTCGATAGCCAAAAGCTACAGAAGAGAAAACATTCCAGCAATTAACAACTACGTGAACGCCTCCTCATCAGTTAGCAGATGGCAAGATGAGCGCAAAGGGCTCCAGTACGCAGGTAGGTGTGCTCTAGGTGCCCTGAATCGCCGGCCTCTTGGCATCCGGAAAAGAGCAGTATCCCTATCTGTTTCTCACCACTCCAGGGCTGGAAGGGTGTGGAGCATCGATGACACCTTGTCGCATAACATCTCCACACCGAGATCCATGTGATCCTTGAAAAGAAGCTTCCATCTCTTCACAGTATGAAGGATCAGACGCCAACCCTGATTGACATCCAACCATGGCATGCCGTTAAAACTCATATTATTTCTAGTCTTACAAATGCACCATATGGAAGCATCACAGATGGAATTAAGCACGACATTGTTTTGTTGGCTAACCACAACTTAGCCACAGAGAAATAATCCGCCCCAATAATAATATTGAACAATAGAAAAATAATTTGCCAAATCTCCTTAGCCACAATGCAATGAAAAAAAAAAGATGATGAATAGACTCTTTTTCCAAACAGAAGATACAGTCCTTTGGTTTATTCAAATGTCTTTTCTTAAGGTTGTCTCTAGTCATTAGCTTGTTATGAGACAAAAACCAAAGGAAAATGTGAACATGAGGAGGGACATAAATTTGCCAAACTGCGGGAATATAAATAGGTTGCACACCTCCAAAGTTAATGACAGTAAAGGGTGGAAGTGGAGTAAACTTCACTGTTTTCAAATTACCAAATCAAGGAGTTAGAATTATTAGTGAAAACAATAATAGTGGCTACTGCCTCAAGCTCATGCCAAAGTTGCATAAGTGAGGAATTAAAATTCCTCCTAAAAGAAACCTTAAGTTTGGATCCATCCCAAATTTATTTAATGGTTTTACCCTGCTGATTGGAAATAGCGTAGATTTCAAAAAATTGAACAACACAAGGAGGTACCAAACCAGGTATCCTCACAGAATGTAATTTTATCACCACCACCAACAGAACATTTGTAGCCAAATTGAATGCTTTGTACAGCCCACATCACACCTTTCCAGAATCGTGACACTCCTAAAGATATTGGGGTTAGATGTGTTGTACTTGGCATCAACCATAGCTTTCCACATCTTTCCTTCATTTGTAAAATATCTCTTAACCTAGGAGCTAATGAGGCAAAGGTTAATATTAGCCAAGTCTCGAATGCCTAGACCACCAAACTCCTTCTTCTTGCAGATGAGCTTTCAGTTTGCAAGATGAAGCTTTCTATGACCCTTAAAAACATTCCAAAGGCAGTTATCCATCTGGGTGTTGATAAGGTCCAGTTGAATGGATCGTAGCGAACAAGAGGGGGGGGGAGTGAATGGTCACTAAACAATTTTTATGCATTTTTCAATTTTAGTGTGATGCAGAAGTAAAGGTGGTGACTTTGGTGATAGGGGTGTTCCTAGTATGATCCTAGCTAGTGCAACGAGCAAAGGAACCAAACAAGATAGTAAAGAGAGGGAGCGAAACAACCGGGGACGCGGAGACGAGGCGAGGTTTGTTTCCTGCAGTTCCTCCCACAGAAGGAAGTACGTCTACGTTGAGGAGGTGCTAACCACGAAGGCGAGACGGCGGTTCCTTCACAAGGTTGGGGCGAGCTCCACAAACACCGGAGGCTCCCAACACCCTATGGGGCTAGCACTTCCTCCAAGATCCCACCATAGGAACACTAACTCCAAGATCCACTAAGGACTAGATGATATTGGTGAAATCTCTCTTGGTAGAACTATAGATCGGGGTCTCCTCCACCACTACTCAAAGTTTTGGCAAGATTGGTTGGGTAGGTAGGGAGATCCTCAAGGTTTGAGCTCAGCAACAATGGAGGAGAGAGAGAAGAGATAAAATCGAGCTGGAGAAGAAGGGGCCCTTTTATAGGCTCCCCCAAATCCAACCATTATGTGCAGATTCCGCACGACCGGTACTACCACTTTGGCAAGCGGCAGTACCGCTCTGGATTCAAATTCTGCTCACAGATCTGCCACATGTGCTCGAAGCGGTAGTACCGTTGCCGGTACCGCTGAGGTAACGGCAGGGCCTCTGCGAGCCCCGGACTCCACCCGGTACCATAGTGGTACCAGGGCGAAAGTTCCGTATCTCATAGTTACGGTACCAAAGCGGTACCTTGACGGAACTACCGCTTGGGAGCGGTACTTCCGGTCGAGGTACCGTCAAGGTACCGTAACATGTACTGTGGGCATATCGGCGTGCAATCCCGGAGCGGTACCACTGACCGGTACCAATAGGGTAGCGGTACTACCGCTCTTGGTACCGGTAGTAACAGTCAGGCAGATTCTGCTTTTTCCCCTTTCCCTCTCCAACCACGTTACCTCGCGACACACACACAAAACCAGAAAACCTATAAGCTCGCTTTAGTCTTCCGATCTTGATTCGTTCAGCGAGGGTACCGTGCACCTGTAAATCTATCAAAGACAAACTATGCACACGGTGAAATTCATTCAAGTGTTTTTATCAAACACACAAAATACGAGGTATAGATCTTACTCTTTCAATCTCCCCCTTTTTGGTGTTTGATGACAACACAAGAATTTGCAACATAGCATAAGATATTATGATAAGTTTCTAGATTTGCAACAGCTAGACGAAGCTCCCCTAGATGTGTGCATAGTTAGAATATGCATTTGGATACAAATACACACATCCTAGGGATATAACTCCCCCTAGATTCTACTCCCTCCATCCCAAAATGTAAAGCGTCTAAGGATTAGTCAAAAGTCAACGTTTTTTTTAAGTTTGACCAAGTTTATACATAAAAATATGAACATTTACAATACTGAACCAACATCAATAGATTCACCATCAAGTATATTTTCTTAATATGTCTATTTGATATTGTAGATGTAAATATATTTTCCTATATATTTGGTCAAAGTTTGTAATATTTGACTTTTGACTAATCCAGACGCCTTACATTTTGGGACGGAGGGAGTACAAACCAAGCACATATGCAACAAGGATATTTGACATGTCTATATACCATATGCACACTATGGAGGCAACATATGAAAATACAAAGAGTTTTGGGTGAATGTGTCATACCTTTGCCTTAAGAAAACCCAAACTTACAATAATAACGCCTCCATAGAAACATATAACTAGTTTTCCGCTAATTTACTGAACACTTCTCTTCTTTATCAATCGATAAGATGAAGTTTTTGCCGTCGTTTCAAAAAACTGGTTAGGTTAGTTGTACCTCTTTTTAGCAAATTAGTTTGAGCTAAACTAGCCCACACTTCCCGCGGGCTTATGCGAGACGTCTGCTAGCAACACTAGGTCTCAAGATTTTATCCCCTGACGATCCGAGCTCGTGGCGTCCTTGCCCAAGGCTGGTTTGCTGATCCATGCACTTCCATAGTTGTCGGACCATGCATGCTCCCCTCTCCCTATTTTCCCTTCACGGCCGCCATAACCCTGTCAGCCAAGACTTGCACTTCCATAGTTGCTCACTCCCTCATGCATTCCTGATACATACTAATAAGTAGATCCGAGCTCCGTTGGTGCACGATGGCATGATGAAATTTCAGTGGTGATCTTGTTGCGGCTATCTCACTTGGACGCCATGATTCCTTGTGGAGTACAATATATATAGACCTTGGAAGATCCGCTATTAAGATGGTGATAGAACATAACTTTATGTCTAATGTGAAAATCCATAGTCTGGTGGTTGGACGCAGCAATGACACACTTTCTTTGTTACCTTGTTAAAAGCATTATTCTTGCATTTGATTGGTTGGACCTAGGATCACAATTCACATGATTGAATTGGGCAAGTGTTTTCGCCATTTTTAAGTCGTAGCTAGGAAGAACGACGACTTAGGCATAGATGTTCGGGTCAAGTCTTATCATGGTTCTACCACTGTTGTGTATTCAATGTACCATACTAGCTACTCCATCCGTTCCCTTGATTTAGTACAAAGTTAAGCTGTACTAAATTAGAGTCAATTGAAAGAGAATAGGAGGAGGTAGCTGATGATTCAGCATTGTTTTTCTTGCATCAAATTTGATAAAATCTGCTGTGAAGATCTGCACATGCAGGGCCAGAAACAATGACCTTTAAAAACAAAAACTCTATGCTTACTCTATTTTTATTCTATTATATTTGTTAAGCCTCCAAGGACAAAAAATACTTATTGAAGAGGCACTTTTACTTAAAACTACTACTAGTACGGGGATCATACTTTCCAAAAAAAATGGAAAAAATATGAGTTACGCCATGGTAATTTTTTTTAGAGCAACGATGTATTTCATTACTGAGAATTAAGTTGCATGAATAAACAAACATAAAAAACTAATAGACAGACTAGGAGAAAACAAGCGTCATGTAGAGATTTTAACAGAAAACCTATTTTTCTCAAAGCAAACATGATTTCATTACTTGAAAATCAAGTTACATTAATAAGTAAAAAGAAAACTAATAGAGACTACGAGAAAATATGTGTCCTGAAAACTTTACAGAAAATTATTCCTAGGTTTTCTGCACTCGCCGAAACCAGCGGCCAGCGCCAAACTCCAACGCCACCTAGACGCGAGTTGGAAGAGGCAATAACCATCCACCAATGCCGGATTCAAAAGAGTATCATACCTAACAAAGCTTTATGAGTCGATGAACAAGCCCACAGCAAGAAGTGAGACACATGTCGCTATGGCACGTCGGCCGGGGGACGTCTGCGTGGTACATTGGACCAAGATCTGTATCCCATAGAAGAAGTCGAGAAATAACGACATATCCACCACCTTCAGACCAACATCCTCGCTCCAGAGGAACCACCTCGCCCCGCCCCCCCTGCGCCGCCGTGGATAATGACGGAAGCCAACAACACACTGAGAAACAGATCTTGCCAGATCAAACGAACGGCGAGAATGCCAAGCCGCCGATCTCAAGGATCAACAAGCACCCGGTGCCATAAACTCCGAGACGCCGTCATGAAGGTCGACGCTGGTGTGGGAGTAGAGTTGTAGCAGATTTATTCGGCTGACCGCCGCTCCCACCACCCCAACGACGCACCACAATAGAAAAACCCTAGCCCTAAAAACTAGATTGGAACAGAGGAACGAGGTCCCCCTCCCTCCTACCTCCGGAGTGGCAAGCGGAGGGAGAAAGGACCAACGCCTTGGCCGGTAGAGATTGGAGTTGGAGGGAGGTGGTCGTCGCCGCCCGCGTAGGAGATGAGGACGAGATGAAACATTTCGCTCATATGGCTTCTGTTGGCGTTGTGCTACCTGTTAGGACATGGTATGAGGATTGAGACAGACATATTTAAAATTTGAAACATGCGATGTTGGGCAATAGGTAGGAGATTTTGTTTCAATAAAATACGCTTTATTGAACTCATAAGTTAGCACATTGATACATTCACACGTCCTCTGCATCTATGATGCACATAGCCTAAAAAGTTAAAATAAAAATAATAATGCAAGAAAATTATAATTGTAACTTGTAATAACTTGTAAGGAAATCGACGGACAATCTGTAGACAGGCTGCCACCTATGTGGGATAAAAATATCACTTACCGTCTAGTCCAACCGTGTATAGACCTTTGTAAACAGGTATTTATTCACCATGTACTAAAGAGATGAAAATGAATAGAGCAAATGGGCACATCGATAGATAACTTGCACAAGGGTAGAATTATTACAATTAAGAACAAGATCATAGCAATCAAAGACTAGGACCGCTATCCTAATGATAATTTCTATACTTGCGTTGCGATCTATACCATGCAACCCACTTGCCAAATATATTTGTAACATTACATAATGGGTAGTTGGGTGTAAGTTAGAAGTCACCTAGATGACTAATCATATAGATCGTGCGAACTTGCATTAGAAAAATATGTGTTTTATTTCATGCGAGTTCCACTTTGCTAGTTTATCCTAGCTAAGTATTACACCTTTGCTGAAAGTCTTAATTTTTTTTGGGACATTCATTTTCCGTTTTTAATATTATTGGCTGGAAGGTCTGAATTAACGAGCACCCTATACATAGAATCCAACGAGAAATTTCTATCCTCATGTATATTCCAGCGAAGTTCGTCGGGCCTTTGTGACCTTCTAATAATTAAGAGCCTTCCATACCGTAAACCTAGGTCCAACTAAGTCTCGCCCGAACACCACACGTTTAGTGGAGAATTCTCTAAAATTGTAGTGTTTGTGTCGCTCTTGTGATATACGATATTGTGAAGAGCTGGTTATTACTCTCAGAAGATGGTACGACCGAGCTACTTATCCTCCTAGAATTTAATTTCTGAACTATTTAAACGTAAGAAAATTTATTTATTGCCATTAGACCAGCATAAAAGTGAATATAATAATTAGGAGATGGTAGTAGGAATCGATCTTGGAGAACTTGCCACCAACTCTAAAAATTTACAAGTAGAAAAGTCGATGACATAAAATGTATCGATCATGGTGAGGTACAGGATGAGTAATTAATTCCCTCCTCAGTCAACCCTACAACAATCAAATGGCGGGTAGAGTCGCCCTCTTGGTGGGTCTGCTACGGAGATATTTTTTGCGTGTCCTTTGGTCTCTTCCTAGCTTACGTTCACGCAGTCAGAAGTTTTGATTTGGATCATGTCTTACTTAATTCCAATAATCTACGGCAAGTAGGAGTAGCTTAAACCGCGTTGATATGAGAACAAAAAGAGGAAGCGAGCCGTCAACTGTCAGCAATGAGCAGGCCAACCACCCAGCCGGGATGTATATGACCAATTGACCATGACTAGCTTCTGTTTCCAACATACGACTTTTTCTACACCATAACCAAATACCATTCCACGAAGCTGTTGCGTGGGCGCGCACCAACCGCCCTAGGCTGGCTGCTTGCTTGCTTCTATATATACAGTACGGCACGGCGGCAAAGTCACAGAGCAGAAAGCTTCTCCATAGGAAAATCATTCAACAGCCAACAGTATCCTCTGCCTGCTCCTTCCCATTCCAATTCCAACCGCAATGGCAGCTGCCAGGAGAATCGCGCTCCTTGCCGTGGCGGCCATGGCCACCTTGAGCGCCGCGTCGGCGGCGACATACAACGTCGGCGAGCCGGAGGGCGCGTGGGACCTCAGAACCGACTACGGCAGCTGGGTGTCCTCCAAGAAGTTCCACCCTGGCGACACCATCGTCTTCAAGTACTCCGCGCAGGCGCACGACGTGCTCGAGGTCAGCAAGGCCGACTACGACTCCTGCAGCGCCTCAAGCCCGACCACCACGCTCAAGACCGGCAACGACGAAGTCGCCCTCAACGCCACCGGCACCCGCTACTTCATCTGCGGCATCCCTGGCCACTGCACAACCACCGGCACCGGCCAAATGAAGATCGCCATCGACGTCGTGGAAGGCTCCTCCCCATCGCCGCCCGCACCTGCCAGCGGTCCCGGCGCCAGCAGCTCTCCCCCGCCCCCCTCGCCCTCCGCCGCTACCTCCGTCCGGGCCACAGCAGGCCTTGGCCTTGTCGTCCTGTTTGCCGGTCTCTTGGCTTGAGTGCAGATATCTCCTGCTGCCGCACGCACATATGAGCTTACTATTGGACACTTCTTTTCGCTGAGACGTGTGCAGAAACGCGGCTTAATCTTAGTCACTCAGTTCTTTCCATCTTACGTCGAGTGAGCTTATTTTATCAGTTGTACGGTAAAATCTCTGTAATACCCCTAGACTGTGATCGTGTAATATAGAACTTTATACTATGAAATTATTTCATGTGTTCACCATTTATGTGAGCTGAAAAATGATTTATGGACACCGTAAAATACGATATGTAACAAGAAACATAAAGTGTCGTACTTGAGAAGCAAGTCGAACAAAAACAAGGTCATCAAATTATTACAAGTCTTCTTCCTAACAAAAGCGATCACATGTTATGCCCACCGTAACAACGAATAATCAAGGTACAAGAATCTGATCAATAGCATCACATATTGTGTCCATCGTACCTTCATCTACTGGTGCAACAATGGGATGAGAAGTATTTTCAACATGAACATATCCATCGCATCAAACATGTCAAAATGCTCATCACGTAGATTGTTGTCAAGAATGTAGTTATGGAGGCACATGCATGCAGCTATGAACATCGTTTGTACCTCTAGCTTGTACCATGTTATGCCTAAGAGAATTAGCCACTTGATTTTGAGAACACCAAATGCTCTTTCAACGATGTTTTGTGGAGAGGAGTGGCGATGGTTGAAGGTCTCATCTCTCCCTCGTGGAGGTACGTGTTGGAACTCGGGTACATGATACCATCGTTGTTTGTATGGTGCTAGATACTCAACTCTATTTGCATATCCGGAGTTATCATAACAAAAAAGAACATTAATTGGATATTAGTAATTTAACAAAAAAAAATAGTACACACTTGTGTAAAAATAATCCATGTACCAATATTACCTTTGGGAGGGTGTGGATAAGATTCGTTTCATTCAGACATTCTCGATCGAGAAAAAAAGGTTTTCCCGTGCAATAGTTATAATGTAGGTGTAGGTCGTGAAAGGGCAATCTGGTTTTGATTCAAATACATCTTGTCCACCCTAGTAAGTGGACATTTTCTATCCTTTTCCTTATATTTTGTTGTTCGTTAGTGTGATATTCAACCCTAGCATCAGGCATACACGTGTGCCATGAACGGATCCAGGCCATCCAACAACGACAAAATTGAACCTCATATCAAAATCACATATTTCCATGAAATTTTGACTTGTAACACCTTTTCCATTGTGGTATTCAGGCTAATCTTATTTTGGCACATACAAGAACTATATGTTCCATCTATATATCGCCCCGAATGCATTCTTGAAATGAGACCAAAATTTACATCCTCTCAGTTTTGTATGAACTGAAAGTTGCATCTTTGGGTCTGGTATAATCACCAGCCATACGATATACACACTCCAAAGCCTAGATCGGCTATGTTCAAGTCGATCAGAAACATTATCGGTACTCTGGCGTATGTGCCCGCAAAGTCCATAAAAATTGTGCTAATGCTTCTTTTCTTGACATGTTGCAAGTTGACTTCAAACCATATTTCTCAACCATCAAGTCATGCAATGGGTAAAACACTGACCTTCGTATGTATTGTTCTTTATCTTCAACCCAGTGGAGCCATGTCATCATTGGTAATCTTCTAGGTGCATATGGTACCTTCTCCTGCCATCGAAGATGGCATCCTATTGCAATCATGCACATCTCAAATTCTTCATCTTCTTCATCATTCGATATATCGATGTGTACATGAACTATATAAAAACATAACATAATAAATGTTGAGGTCGGGAACTCGGACATCAGGGGTACGAAGTACCCCCTTTATTTTTCCAGCATGGGGGTAACCAGCAAACGGCCAAAATCTCTTCCTTCTTTGCTTATGTCGATGAACACACAAACACACAAGAACATAAGGATTTTACCCAGGTTTAGGCCACCTGAAGGCTAATAGCCCTACGTCTTGCATGTTTGATTGTTATTGATCTAGTTGAAGAAGAACAAGAGATTTACACAGGGAATAGATCTTGTCAGGGTTCCCGGGAGGAAAGATCTTCTCCCAAAACCTCCCTCACTACTATGATATCTCTCTTCGACATGTGACTACTCCTCTGTTTCACCTATCCCCTCCAAACTTCATCTTATCTCTTAGACCTCACATATAACTCCTCTAGTAGGACATGGCCCTCCTTTTATAGCTCAAAGGGATACCGCAGTGGCCTTGGATGCTCTTCGTCTTGCTCTAACTTCTCTCCCGCGATTTAGGCCTCTGCCCGGGACCATGATTTGTCATCTCCATCTCTTGTTATGTAGCTCATTCCATCATGCATTTACAACCACATGTATCCAGGATTCGATTGTCCTTCCTGCTTTATTAGACGAGGAGGACAAGCCCCAGCACGTGCTGCCCGCGTTGCCTTTGGATCCACGGACCCTTCAACCCGGGAGGGGGGATGTCACGGCTTACATAGTACCCCCGGGTTATAGGTTCGGGCGTGCTAGCACGCTTTCATGGTACAACTTTTTCGGAGGCCTCCCCGGGTCCCGTGATTGGCGCGGTACACGCGGGAGAGATCCTGGGTAGCCTAGCTAGTGCTCGTTGATAAGACAATAAATACAAGTTGAGATGAAACGATGCGTTCACAACAACACCAGTTTAGAGAAAATGATAGATTCAAAACAATAAAAAAATTGAGCGCAAATAATAGGTTCATGACATCACAACTTGATACCAAATGATAGGTTCACGGCATTACAAGTTGAGATAAAATAATATAGTTTCAAGATAGTACAACTAATATGGTTCTAAGCAAACAAAGAACACAGTTTTCTCTCTACTTATTTTTCATAAGCATGCCCCACGTACTATTGATCCATCCAAGTATTGTAGGAGGCTCGACATTCTCAAAACAATAACAACTGAATGCATCACGATATTCCTTTTAAGGAACATCCGGGAAGCATAGAAATGCTCATCACTCCCATACAAACCTCCAACTTTAACCACCAGGGTCATCATCTCTTTAAACTCTACTTATTGAAGTTGCACAGTGGATTTCCCCATTGTGTATTTTTTTTGGATTTAAAGTTTGTACAAAAAGGAACTAGAGATTAGCTTCTTAAACAAAAGAGGTCCCTACAACAAGCCAGCAAGGAGCTATACAAATAAAAGAGCTAAGCAAAATTTTGCACACCCAAGCCTTCATGCTAGCATAAGACTTCATGTAGCTTTGTGTAGAAGTAGATCCATCTCCCGCTTAAAAATGTCTCTTGCTCCGAAAAAATTGGGATCCAGGCCCTTGAAAATGAAGTCATTTCTATTCACCCAAATGTCCCAACACATTAGCATAATAATTTCCAAAGTGGAAGGCTGACCAATGGCATGGTTTTGTTGTGAAGTGTATAAGTAGATTGCCTAGCCCTTTCCATCAGTTCGGACTTTTGGTTCAAGTGGCTAGTGCATCAACCTTAACATGGTATCAGAGCCCCGGTCTCGAGTTTAAATCCTGGCTTTCACATGGTTTTCGCAATTAAGCCTAAAAATTATTGTTGCCCCGGTTTTCGCAATTAAGCCTAAAAATTGTTGTTGCCCCCTCTTTAGCCACATGCCCTGTTTCGGTGTGCTCTTCTTCTTTCACGTGTTAACTTTCTCTTCTCCCGTCACACGCGAGTGGGGGTGTTGTGAAGTGTATAAGTAGATTGCCTAGCCCTTTCCATCAGTTCGGACTTTTGGTTCAAGTGGCTAGTGCATGAACCTTAACAGGTTTAACCTGTCAATGTAAGAAATGATAGGAGCTTGCTGCATGGAGGAGGTTGGATGATTCCAAGCAGGGCAGATGTGTCTCCAGCACATTATGGAAAAAGGGCAGGTGAAGAACATATGGTTCGTTGACTCCACAATATCGGAATTATACATTTCACAAGAGTAATCATGCAAGAAGAGGTTTTTCTTTGAAGGAGTTGTCAAGTGTTTAGTCTATCAAGCACAAGGATCCAAAAAAAAACTTATGCTTAGATTGACTACACATCTTCTAAATCCACTTCAGAGCTGGAGAGATAATGTGGTGCCCCATGGAAGTCTTATAAGCTAAAGAGACGTTGCAGAATCACTACCAAAAGAAAGCCACTTATTGTGGTTATCTGACTCCGGGGTGTTACCAAGAATATCTTCAGATGATGAAGTTTAGAAAGGGCTTCAATGGGCAGAGGCAAGTGGAAGAGATCCTAAAGAGAATATAGGCCAATAGCAGAGAAGACTGAAACATTGTCATTTCTTTTGAGGGGGTACCTGAGACCATACATCTTGCAAGAAAAGAACCATGGATCCAGAAGAAACCAAGGAGTGAGAAAAATCCTAAAAAGCTGGAAGGCACTTAGACAATCTCTCCACCAGAAAGAAACATCTATTTATTTGGCAGGGGTAAAGCAGCTGAGTTATAAACTTCCCAAAACAGGTTCACCCAAGACAAATTAGCTTTATTATATAATTCATGAAGATGTTTCATAAGGAGACAATTATTCTGCACTATAAGATTAATGACTCCTACTCCTTTTTGATCCTTAGGGCGTCAGACAAGTTCACTAACAGCTAAGGGAGTACTTTTCTCCTTCATATCTCCAATCCTCCATAGACAATGCTTTTTGTATTTATCAATTCTTTTAAAATCCATTGATAGTCTTTGAGGGTGCTCAGGTAAGAGGTAGGTAGGGAGGAAGCATTGAATTGACCATCCTGAGTTTGTGTCCGCTTGTTATCCGGCGACCGATCGGTTGAAAAAGATCGGTTCACGCGTGGCGCTAGGTGCTTTGCTCGTTTTGTTTGCTAGTTCACGGGTTACTTCTCCCGCACACAATCTGACAGTTTGCTGCTTCTATAAACTTGAGGCCATGGGCCATGACGCATGAGCTGACCCCTAGAAGGTGTCAGGCTATTTAATTGACTTCAGCTAGCTACGTGTATGCAGCTTCTAGACTAGCATGCAACTAAGCTCGTTTCAAGTCCCCATAGCTAAATTTTATTTTGTTATTTTTGTTGTAAATATATTGCCAATTTATTGTAAAGATATTTTTATCATGGGACTTGTTGTTTTTTGTTCAAATTGTTGCCGGCTATTTGTTGTAAAGACCCAAATTATTTGTTTTTTTGTTATTAATTATTGTTGTAAATGTGTTGTTGATTTGTTGTTACTAATTTTTTGTAAATACCCATTTTTCTATATTTTTTATAAATAGTGTTGAAAGTACTACACTATACCTATTCTTTTTTGTAAATTTGCTGATAATTATTTGTTGTAAATACTTTACTGATTTATTTTAAATTGCAAAGTTTATGTTAAATTTACTGATAATTATTGTTGTAAACATTTTACTAATTAACTGTACATATATTTTTCTGAAGGAAAATCATTAGTGATTATTATTAGTGTTGAAACTAATTTTTTGTTTAAATTAGTATTAACTATTATTGTAAATATCTCAGCTGAACTACTTTTATTGTAAACACCTCAGCTAGATTATTTTGTTGTATAAACACTAAAGAATGAAGTACTGCATGCAATGGTGGATTGGTGGTCTCGAACAGCCTCAATTGCATGTAACGGGCACATGCATGCAACGGCGGTTCCATCCATGTGAGCATCTAAGCATAAGATGGACAGTGATATCCGCGTGTGTGAACCCATGGAGACAATTATGTGAGAGCACGAGCGTGGGAAAGCAGTTTTTATGAGAGCTGAAAGGGGAAAGTCCGGTTTGAACCTGGGTGTACGTGAATCTAGGTTGAAAATGTATTTTCGAAATGTGAAAAAATTCTAAAATAAAAATAACGGGGTACGTATGCTTGTTCCATGTGTGCGTAGAAATTTTTCGCAGAGAAACCACTTTTTTATTTCAGAATCTAAAAAAGACAAAATACGTCACATATATACTGCTATATAGGCCTGTAAAATTTCACTTTTTTGCCGAGGCAAAATAAAATGTTTTTTCAGAACGAAACTCATGTCCAGGGCACATGTTTGAGATCATCTTTGCAATCATTTTGTGTTTCGATTTTTGAAACATGTTTTGACATCACAAACCCACTTTTTGAAAAAGTGGGTTCACATACATCCAGTTTCACAAAAGCCGGTCTCAGCTGAAAGCTACTTTTCCTTCCACCGCTGCTCCTGTGAAGATCTTACCGCTTAGTACGACGCATCCAACGGTCCGGGTACAACCGATTTTCGTTACAAAATCAGTCGACCGACGGCCAGCGCGGGACTAATTAATATACATAAGAATGAAGACAAAGGTCCCCCCCCCCCCAAACCCTCTCTTGCATGGAGCAAAGAGCCAGGCACCCCCTTCAGCAAAACAAACAAAGTAGCAGAAGAGATAATTTGCTTGATCTAGTGA
The DNA here is from genome assembly GCA_030979885.1 of Lolium multiflorum. Taxonomy (NCBI): domain Eukaryota; kingdom Viridiplantae; phylum Streptophyta; class Magnoliopsida; order Poales; family Poaceae; genus Lolium; species Lolium multiflorum. Next base: position 82,334,418 of record CM061752.1, on the reverse strand, counting down.
CATCACTTGGAGCCAAAACCTTTAGATTGCAGAACCTGAAGAATGAAACTATGTTCCACTTTATCAAAAGCATTTTCAAAATCCAACCGTCTCCCTTTTGGATCCATGACAGTGGTGTAAGTACTCATATACTCTACTTTTACTGGATCAACGATCACTTTTGATACTCCCAGAATCTCCCACCCCCGCGTCGCCCTCCTCTGGCGACACGGGGGGAACCCTAACCGCCGCCACCTCTTGCGGCCCCCCACCATCCTCCCCCTCTTCGCCGTCGCCAGAGGGGCCGCCGGCGAAGCCGTGCGCGTCCCAAGGAAGGTGGCGGCAGGGCACCTTTCTCCTCCCCGCGTGGGAGCTCTCCATGGCGCGCAAGCGCGGCGACGATGTTGGGGAGAGGCTCGTCGGCTGCGGGCGGCGGACAGCGGGCGGTGGGCGACGAGAGGCGTGGAGCAGCGGCGAAGGGCCGGGTGCAAGGACGCCGGAGCAGCGGCTCCGGGATGGTGGCGGTTCTGGGGCCTTCGCGCCCGGATCTGATGGGGAGGCGGGCCATGGCGGCGGCCCGGCGGATGCGGCGGCGCTCTGGACGTGTGGTTGGTCGGGCGGCGGCGCGCGCGGTCCCTGCCCGTCGTGGGGTGCGGGGATGGTTTGAGAGCGCTGTGCTGGCCCGTTTCTGGCCTCGCTGGAGTTCCGGAGAGCTTGGGCAGCGCGGATCTTCGGTGGTTCGGTCTGCTTCGGGAGGCCGCGGCGGTGGCGCCGCATCGGGAGCAGCGTGGGCGGAGGAGCCAGCCGGTGGCCATGGCGGCGGTGCTGCTTCTGGTGGCTGCGGTGATGGGCGGGCCCGATCTGGGCCTGCCTGGCTGTGCGGTGGCGGCTTCGGATGGTGCGGGGTGTTCACGTCTGCGGACTTCGGCGATCGTCCTCGAGCCCCGTGTCGGTGTTGTCGGCGTCCCCTCTATGTGGCGTTCCGGCGGCGCCCACGGTGATCTTCGGCGTTTCTCCGTTGGCTTCGGGATGTGTTGCCCTCTGCGCGTCGGCGGCTGCGGGTTAGCGGTTGCGGATGGTGGTTTGTGCCGGTCCTTGTTGGCGGGCGCGAGGTCTTGGAACTCTTCGCTGGCGAAAGCTGTCTTGGCGGCCGGCCGGGACCGACGACGGTGACGCCGTGGGCGCCACATACTTCTTGAAGGCGTCGTCGCGGGTGTTCCTTGTTTCTCCGCTCGGGTTCTCCGGGAAACCCTTGATCCCTCGCGGGATCGGGCGTGGGCGGCGCTCTTGCGTCGCTTTGCCTCTTGGGGCCTCGCTTTGGATGTCCACCGGACATGGAGACTTGTGGAGTGTTTTGGTGGTTTTTTTGGCGGAGGCGGGTTTGTCTTCGGCCAGGCGGGGCGCGGCCTCGGGGCCGGTGTGGTAGTTGGAGCGGTGGCTCCGGTCTTTCGCCTCCGCCTGTTGCGTTGAGGTGTGGTGTCGACCTGGCTGGTCGTCGATCCGTGTGGAGCGCAGCCTCGGGGCTGGCGTGTGGTGTCGTGTTGTAACGGTTTTCGCCTGTTTTCCTCATAAACGAGCCATCTCTTTTCTCCTATATCAATGAAAGGCAAAGCTTTTGCCTCGTTTCAAAAAAAAACGATCACTTTAGGTTCAGGTGACCGGGAATTTCTGTTGTGTTCTCTCTTTGCAAAAAAAAATCAACCATACGATGTGAATACTGCTTTCTCTTCATCAACCTTTACCATCTTTTGAACTGTTGTTGGCTTAGGGGAATAAGGACACATTACATGTATGGTTTGCATATTGAATTTAGAGGACAACACTAATAAAGATACCATCTTTTCAATTCGGAAATGAAATATTTACTTGTTGTATAGGAAGTTAGAATAGTATGATTGAGCGAGTTGTACATTTTTAAATTACAACTTGGAATTTTGTAAAAAGCAGAATGGCTGGACCCTTGTATCTAACAGAATCAAGTCTATAAGATTTGCATATGCTAGGGCGTGAAGACTCTTTCTCCTTCGTTATTTATTCTTGGAAAACGCGACAACCGTCACTCTCATTCACGGATGTAATCCGATTAGATTGGAATTTACTATTACCATTTCTTATATTATATTTGCTGGATGGATTTATAACGGATCAAGTACTAATCAGTTGTGGATCTGAATAAGTATATACGAGACAACGGATTCGAAACAGAAATGGAGTGGACTCGGGGCGAAACCACAAATAATTGGATATGTACTCGTATAATTAGGTCAAGAATAGGACATGACGGATGGATGCTTCAGTAGCCCAGTATCTTAACAAGTTTTGACTCCATTGTCCATATTAGATAGAGTGAATGTATAAGTGAGATATTGTTTAACAAACGAGCTAGGCAACCCATTACCTACTAAATATGCTATGTTGGCTTCCATGTTTAGGATGAAAATCGTATTTTTCATATAAAAAACATCGGATAATTCTAAATAATTTACGGATAATGTTCAGGGTCTATTTGACACACCATATTATATACCATATCAGAACCAGATATCCTTATGCGTAGGATTTTCTTCAAGCCAGATATGAATTCTACGTTCTCGAAAACAAATTCGGCGTGAAAATTATCCTATCAATTTTCACCCACTTGGCCAGTAGTACAATTTCGGTATCACTGCTGTGTCAGATAGGCCGAAGTGCCAAAATCTCACCGCTTGCTGACTCCATATCTCAACTAAGATCACCCCAAAGGAAAAGAACAAACATACAATGTAATCGTGATCTATAAAGAATATCTAGAGTAACACACATACATTCCAAGTTGTTTTCGATGTTAGAAACAAGTACCTAAGGGAAATCGTTTATACTACCTCCATCCAAAAATGAGTGTCTATGTTTTGTCTAGATACATATATATTTTAGTTGTACATACATCCATATTTAAAAATAAAAAAATTGACACAGAGAGTATATCTTATGGACGGTGAGGTTGAATGGTCACTAGACAAGAAATGCAAACAGTAAATTTCAGAACAAACATTAAAAACAGTGAATCAGCTAGAGACTGCATAGATAGAATATGGGTGCATGTGAACCCACTTTTTGAAAAGTTTCGTTTGTGATGTCAAAACATGTTTTAAAAATCGAAACACAAAATGATTTCCCAGATGATGTCAAATATGTGCCCTGGACATGAGTTTCGTGACGAAAAAACCTTTTATTTTGTCTCGCAAAAAGTGAAATTTTGTAGGGCTATATAGCAGTATATATGTGACGTATTTTGTCTTTTTTAGATTCTGAAATAAAAAAGTGGTTTCTCCGCGAAAACTTTCTACGCATACATGGAACATGCGTACGTACCCGGTTATTTTTATTTTAGATTTTTTTAACATTTGGAAAATGCATTTCCAACCTGGGTTCAGTTCATATGCACCCAGGTTCAAACCGGACTTTTCCGAATCAGCTACCGATATACTACTCCATATCACTATTAAGACAAGTAAATTATTAGATACAACAGAATATCATTGTTCCATATTTTATTTAGATCAGGCTTCAACAGCCTTGACATTAAGATCAAGTACATACATAAACAAAAGGCATGTAAGTGGCCAAATGCCTCCAGGGTTCACTAGCATTGGCGAACACACATATTCACGCCCATCTGACGGATGACAGTTATTCAAATAGGCAAACTGGCCTAGCCTGTGTTCTGCATTCCAGCAGCAATACCCTTCATGGTAAGGATGAGGGTGTCCTCCAGGCCTGGGGCGTACTCGCTCCCACGGTTCAGTTGCACCAGCTCAGCAGGCTCCTTCTCATCAGCGAACTCCTTCGACAGGGGTGCCTGCTGCGGTGTCACCTCGAAGCTAGGGTCTCTTATCCGCTTCAGGGTGTAGGCTTGGCAAACATTCAATGTTGTGATGTATGACTCACGCAACCGCAGACGCTGCTTCAGGTAAGGATCCCCTTCAAGAACGTCCTTGTGGCCAGCAACCTTCAGAGATTGATAGTGGTTAGAATTTGGTATTTAAGATTGGTAGTCACTTATTCCTGATGTCTGATGTGCCCTCTTATTCAGAACAAATAACCAACTACCAGGTTTTTACTTAATTATTCAGAACAGATGGTTGTAGGTAGAGATTGATAGTGGTTAGAATTTGGTATGTTAAGATTGGTAGTTATTTATTCCTGATGTATGATGTGACCTCTTATTCAGAACAAACAATCAACGAGTACTAGTTTTTCCCAATTGTTCAGAACAGATGGTTGTAGGTCAAATAAATTGAAAACATTTTTAAATAAACCATTCAACTTCTCATTTTATCTACCTCTGAAAATTGTACTCCCTCTATTCACTATTATAAGATGTTTTAGGTTTTTTCAAAATGCATTCTATCTAGACCAGTTTCAGTGTATAGGTTCACTAAGTTTGGTCTGTATCTAGTCAATATTGAAATATCTAAAACATCTTATAATAGTGAACGGAGGGAGAAAGAATTCAACTAACCATGTAAAGTCTTAATTCTGAACTGTTCCTACACATACAGAGTAATCTGAAATGCGAGCAAAACTAAACAAATAAACGCAATCTACTCTCTCAGTGTCACAATGCATGCCTTTTCAGCCTCCAAGGTTACTTTTGAACATCAGTGTTTATGAAAGATAGTTTCTTCAAAGAAACCTAAGTAGATGTACCCAGTGTTCCTATATTGATCGTCAAAGCTTATGATGTTTGACTAGCGGAGACTCTAAATGTTACGTATTGTGGCACGGAGAAAGAATTTCAATATTTTAGTACCTTACCTGAAGGATTAACTGCGGACTCGAACAAAATGTATGGTGACACACCGACAGTATTGAGATATATTAGCACTTTACCTGAAGGAGTAACTGTTTCGTCTCTTCAAAGTTGTTTCTCAGCTGCTCCCCAAAGGGCTGCAGATCTTCAGACACAAGCAATTTGTCATATAAAGCAGCAATTCCTGGATCTCCCTTGGCAAAAACCATCTCGAGCAAGTCAAGGGTGACCCTAAAGAATGGCCACTCATTGTACATTTCTTTCAGAGTATGGATATTCCTGATGTCCTTCTGCATGATATGTTTGAACGCTGCACCAAATCCAAGCCATACAGGAAGATGAAACCTTGTCTGTGTCCAAGCAAAGATCCATGGAATTGCACGGAGCGATTCTATGCCTCCACTAGGCTTTCTCTTTGATGGCCGGCTACCAATATTCATCCGACCATATTCAGTCTCAGGTGTTGCCTGAAACAGCAGATGGACAAGTTAGTACATATAAGGTGTTCTTGTTCTCCACCAAGTTATAGGCCAGCTCAAAATAACATAGCCTTCAATTCAAACCTTTGCCTGCAGCTTTGTAACAACTAACAACCAGCGACGTACTTCATGCTAATGTTAAGTGCAAAGTACTTAATAATATTGGATAAAGGTTTAACTTACCGAGCGGAAGTATTCGACAAAGCGTGGTTCTTGGAAGACAATTGATCGATATTCTTTTGTTGCCACTACAGCCATCTCATCCATTATAGCACGCCATTCTGGCTTGGGTGAAATTGGAGGATGCATTCCATGCTCAAGAGTAGCTGCAGTGAAACGTTGCAGAGTTCTGAAGCACAAGTGTTCCTCTCCAAATGAGTGCTCTATGACCTCGCCTTGAACTGTTACACGAAGTGATCCTTGTATCGTGTCTGGTGGTTGAGATAATATAGCAAGATGACTGGGACCACCTCCTCTGCCAACTGTTCCACCTCTTCCATGGAACATTGTTAACTTTACTCCGTATTGCTTTGCCACCTTTATGAGGTCTTCTTGTGCTTTATACATTTGCCACGCTGCAGAGAGACGCCCAGCGTCCTTCCCAGAGTCTGAGTATCCAATCATGACCTCCTGCTTGCCATTGATTCTATTCATGTACCAGTCTATTGAAAATAGTCGTGCAACAGATGCTGGAGCTGCTTCAAGATCTGCAAGCTTTTCAAATAGTGGAACAACTCTCAATGGCTTTTTTATATGGCACTCCCGCTGCAAAAGCTCAACAGCAAGCACATCAGATGGGGCAGTTGCCATTGAGATGATATAAGCACCAAAACAATCTGCTGGGAGCTCTGCAAGGACATGAAATGTGCTTAAAACATCAGCAACTTCTTCAGTCTGAGGAAGATCTGAACCGAACAATGGGCGTTTGCCCCTTAGTTCAGACAACAGCCACTCCTGGCGTTTCTCCTCAGACCATTCAGCATAGGATCCGATCCCAAGATGTGTCGTTATAGCATCAAGGACATCAGTGTGTCGATCAGATTCCTGCCTGATATCAAGTTTCACAAGAGCAAGCCCGAAAGTTGATACTTGACGCAAGAAATCAAGAAGGCTTCCATCAGCTATAGCTTTGTCACCACAGGAAGATAATGATCTGTAGCACAGCTCAAGAGGTTCCAGAAACTGCAACATAAGAGGATAGTTAGACAACTAATGACAGTACATTCAAGAAGTCTCCATCATAATAAGAGCTCAATTCAGACTTTGTAGTGTGTGTTTGGCTTTATATATAAAGCCTGGGCTGAGGCCTTCTGTTTAAAGTAATAAGAGCTCACCAGTTCAACATTAGTAAAAGTTGACTCTTCTGGAATGTCTGAAATTCCAGTTGTCAGTATGTGGCGAGAGCGTTCACGCGTATAGTACAGTTTATCCCTGACATCGCCAAGTATGACACGATAAGGTTCATTTGGAGGAACTTGCTTCCAGAACTCTGCAGCAATTACATTTTCTTAGTAATAGGCAGATTTAACAAGAAAATCATTATTCTCAAGAAAGGGAGTAAAATCAAGAGATTTACACAACTACAAATGATTTTTGGTGCCAAAGCTGCTGAAAGAAAAGGACTAATCAAACAGACATAAATAACCATGATTAATGTTCTTAATGAGAACTTACACATCCTCACTAATGAATATTACCACCAATCTATTTAAAATAAAATAATATCAACACTTTAACCTCGCCGACCAATGTAAAACAGTTCTAAAATCAGATTATTGTGCCTGTACCATAAGATTCTAGCAATTTTGACCCAGCAGATGCACTTATCAAACTATCTGGCCAACTAAACTTCAATGACAGCATCCACATCATATAGTAAACTATAAATAGCAATAAGCATGCACATTAATATGTGCAAAACCACTAACGCATATGATTTTAATGTGAATTTAACATGGTCTTACAGGTAAGACGATGTGGTTAGGCTTATAAAACAGGGCTTAACATTGAAAACAGAAGCTGCACAAAATTTCTTAGGGATGACTTTGGATTTGAATGATTACTTCATGAGTCAAAGGCAAAGCGCTAACAGAAATATCCTCAAGTTTTTCCTTTAGAACGATAAGCTGGTCAACAAGTATGCGAATTCATCCAAAATTACTCATTCCAAGAATTATATTCATGTTACCTATGTAATGCTTTGCAGATTTTTTTGAGGACAGATGTACTTCATCTGCACGGACCCTAAGTTCATCACTGCAGCGCCACATAGAGAGCTAGAAAAACATCGTATATTGTTAATATTTCAAAATTAATATTGCAGGTACCTTTAAGTATGTAAAAGTACTGCTTCTACAATACCTCAAACATCAGATCTTCTATCTGAGAGAAGTACAAGTTAGCAGCCATCATCCTTGCTAACAAGCAAACATCGCGTGTAACCTCTGGTGTAACTCTTGGATTTCCTAAAAAAAGAGGCATTTTAGAGAAGCTCTCCAATTATTGCTTGGACAGGAAAACATACTCTGGTTCAACCATGAATATTACAGCCAATAACTCTAATTTACGAGAAAATAAAAGAAAAGTTAACTTAAAATATAAAGAGTAGATAACATAGCAATTGCTAGCAGAACATACAACAGTGTTATTTAGAGGACAATGAATCAATCTTCATTCACGTGCACCACTAAGAAGTCTAGTATGTGCGACAGAAACTCTTCACAGAATCATTATTTCACTTTCTACAATATTATTAATCTTATAAAGTGGGTAGGAGAAAGTACCATCACGGTCACCACCCATCCAGGAGGAGAACTGAATGAGAGGAGCATTGTAAGGAAGCCGCTCATTGATACCAATATTTTTCAGAGCAGTGTCAATACGGCGCAAGAATTTCGGTACACCCTTCCATATAGTTTCATGGAAGTAACTCATCCCAGCACGCATTTCATCCTGGGGAGTGGGAGGTGTCCTGCGGATTTCATCAGTTCGGAAGGCAGCTTGAATCTGTGAAAAATGTCAGGCGATAAATCAGAGGACAAAACATGATGGAGCAGAAGAGAAGAAAACAGGAGGCGATTTCAACATATGTCTTGGTGTACAACTTGCTATACTGAGCCGTTTCGACATAATAATTGCATCTCACGGTGACACTCTGTTGTCAATTACCTCCCTCTGCAGAGCCTCATCGAGCTCTTGCTTGTCATCAGCAGTGATGTCCTTGGCATACAACTGCTTGAGGCAATCCCGGATCCTGCACAGCAAGAGAACCACAAACATTCAGCGCCTCCACGCAAGCGAAATCATCAATCAACGTGAGAAGAACAATCACCGCACCTGCCGTGCTTCTGTAGCAGGGACCTCCTGACGGACTGCGTGGGGTGGGCGGTGAAGACGAGGTCGACCGTCTGGTTCTTGAGCGCATCGAACACCTCCTCGCGTGACTTGCCGAGGTCGGAGACGAGGCGCTTGAGCGTCTCCTCTATGTCGGACTCGGTGGGCGCGGAGGCCTCGTCGCCGAAGTCCCCCCGCTTGAGCTTGGTCCGGCGGCGGTTGGCGATCTGCACCTCCTCGGCGAGGTTGGCGAGGTTGAGCATGTGCGAGAAGGAGCTGGAGATGACGATGGAGTCGGCAGGGGAGAGGCTGGTGAGCTTGGCCCCGAGCTCGGCGATCCGGGCCTCGTCGCGGTCCGTCTCGTACTCCGCCGACAGCTCGTAGCACTCCTGCACCTGCAGAGCAGAAGAAGAAGAGGACCAGACAGCGCGCGTGAGCATGGCGTCGAACAGGTGGTGCGCGGATCTGGGGAGCGTACGAATTCGCGGAGGTGGGGGCCGTGGAGGTCCTGGAGGATGTCGAGGAAGCGGTCGACGAGGAGGGCGTCGTACTCGACGAGCTTGTCGTCCTCGGAGACCTTGCCGGGGACGAGGAGCCGCAGCTGCGCGTCGATCGACTGGTGCCGCTCCATTACGGCCTTCACCGAGGGCGGCGCCGCCATGGCTAGCTGCGCACGCGCGCGCGCTCCTGCGCTAAACCCAGGCGGATCCCCCCACCAGAGGGGGGCAGTCGGCGGGGTGACGGCTAGCTAGGCTGTAGCGGATGCGTGCTGGAGCGTGGTGGCGGCGGCGGCGGAGTCTCGTCGGCGTGAGATGGGGCGGGATTATAGTGAGGCAGAGATCGGAGCTGGAGTGCCTGGTATTTATGGGGAGAGCGCGATGACGAGATTGGTGCAGTGCGGAGGGATCAATTCGATTTGATGAAATGTTTGGGAATCTGATGGGGATCAGTTTTTGCAAACGGGCGCCTGTAGAATTCTGTATTTGCAAATGGAATTGTTTATGTGATTTTTAAATTATCTCGTCCAACATTCATCGAATTTAATAATAATGAAACTTGAATTTCAGCAGAATTTGTTCTGAATGTAGAAAATAATCTCATCTTCCGGGTTGTCCTGAGGTGTCATTCTAATCGCTCCTCCTCGATCTAGTGATTCCAACGTCACCGCGGAACAGAAGACCACCAACAAAGATCTTGCTGCATTGGCCTCGTGAAGCCACATCAGCTCATCCCAGATAGATGATAAGCCTCGTCTTTGTGGACGCAAAAGGAAGCCCAGCACTAAGACTCGCCAACCACATGAGAAAGCCGATAAAAAGTTGTCGTGCCCAGACCATCACTCTTTGCCATCATCGTTGCCACGCAAATTTGGAGATATCGAATCCTATATACAATGATGTGGCACACGTCTATCTTTAAGGAATGCACAAAAGCGGCTCAAACACCTCCAAGAAGATTCCCCTAGAAGGTAATGACATTAGAAAATAATCTCATCTTTCAGGTTGCCCAGAGGTGTCATCCTAATCGCGTCTCCTCGATCCAGTGATTCCAACGTCATCGTGGAACAGAAGACCACCAACAAAGCTCTTGATGCATTGGCCTCGTGAATCCACATCAGCTCATGCTAGATAATCGATAAGCCTCGACTTTGTGGCCACAAAAGGAAGGCCAACACTAAGACTCGCCAACCACCTGACAAAGCCGACAAAGAGTTGCCGTGCCCAGACCATCGCTCTTTGCCATCATCGTTGCCACCCAAATCTGTAGATATCGACTCCTATCTACTGTGATGTGGCACACGTCTATCTTTAGAAATGCACAAAAGCGACTCAAACACCTCCAAGAAGATTTCCCTAGAATGTAACAACATTAGAAAATAATCTCATCTTTCAGGTTGCCCAGAGGTGTCATCCTAATCACGCCTCCTCGATCCAGTGATTCCAACGTCATCGCGGAACAGAAGACCACCAACAAAGCTCTTGATGCATTGGCCTCGTGAATCCACATCAGCTCATGCTAGATAATCATTAAGCCTCGACTTTGTGGCCACAAAAGGAAGACCAACACTAAGACTCGCCAACCACCTGACAAAGCCGACAAAAAGTTGCCGTGCCCAGACCATCGCTCTTTGCCATCACCCTTGCCACGCAAATTTGTAGATATTGACTCCTATCTACCGTGATGTGGCACACGTCTATCTTTAGAAATGCACAAAAGCGGCTCAAACACCTCCAAGAAGTTTCCCTAGAAGGTAACAACATTAGAAAATAATCTCATCTTTCAGGTTGCCCAGAGGTGTCATCCTAATCGTGTCTCCTCGATCTAGTGATTCCAACGTCACCATGGAACAGAACCACCAACAAAGCTCTTGATGCATTGGCCTCGTGAAGCCACATCAGCTCATACTAGATAATCGATAAGCCTCGATTTTTTGGACGCAAAAGGAAGGCCAACACTAAGACTCGCCAACCACCTGACAAAGCCGACAAAAATTTGTCGTGCCCAGACCATCACTCTTTGCCATCATCGTTGCCACGCAAATCTGTAGATATCAACTCTTATCTATTGTGATGTGGCACACGTCTATCTTTAAGGAATGCACAAAAGCGGCTCAACCACCTCCTAGAAGATTCCCCCTAGAAGGTAGCGGCATTGGGAAACGATCCGATCTGACAAGACAACATCATATATTTTCACCCAGTGACCAAACCCGTGAATGGAAGAGGCCACAAGGCTCCATAAATATGCATCGGAGGAATTAATGATGTTCTCAGACATCGCTAGTAAGAAGCTGAGCAAGGTCTTGTTCGGAGCTCTCAACCAACATGCTCTTGCACAGTCGGCTAATTACGGGCAACTCGCAAATGACTGTGGCCATGGTACGAAAACCACTGATAAGACTAGGGACCCACACAAGTAGCTATCATAATCGTGATTCTACTATGCGATTCTACGATTTTTCAACCCAGCTTAGGTGGAACGGTTGTACGATTCTAATAAGTAGAATCTAACATTTTACGGTTCTGAAAGTTAGATCCTACGGTTTGCGATCCTACCATAGTGGTTCCAATCCGATTCAGAATCGTGATTCTGGCAAGCATCAGCACACGATATGCACCTGCCAGATCGCACCCCCTACCCTCACCGTTATGCGCATGCCACGAACACATATAACTTTATAATCCTCTTATCATCCGCATGGCTACGATGCCCGGGGCTGTCATCTCGGAGAACGTATCCTATATATGAAGCGGTCTCACTCATGCACTAACTACACCGGTCCAATTTTGGCCTTTGGATTGAAAATGAAGGGACATGATCCTGTTAGAAGATGGCCTTTGCTACATTTGCACGACAAACATCTTAGACCATTGAATTGCCGTCCTCAGTACACAAGCACATGCATCTCTTTTCTGTTGTTTCTATACTCCTAAAGCGGGGACCTGTTGCTACCTAGGACTAGCCAAGTTTACCATTCTCTCTCTCTCTCTCTCCCTCTCTCTCTCTCTCTCTCTCTCTCTCTCTCTAAGATTCAAGAATAGGGATTTCTGATGGGAAAGCTCTGGATTGTATTGAGATTGGGATCTTATTGGATCTCATCTGTATTTGGAATCTCTTATGGGAGCTCGCCGAATCAGCTGAGTACTTGATTTCAAAATTTGGGAAGTTTGTTTGGACGTTTCTCTCTTGGATGTGCATGTGAAGATCAATGATTTTCGTATTTTTCATGTCTATATGCATGTTCAGCTCCTGCAAGAAGAGAATACAAGGGAGAGAGACGACTGGTATTCTGGATTAGGATTCTCTAGGTCCATTGTGCAAATGAGGCAGCAGCTATCTTGTAGCTGGATCATGATCCTTCATTCTTAATCCAAAGGCCCATATTTAGTCGGTACAACTAGTGCATAGGTTCTATTGTTTCACACTACGTTCTCCACCATCTCGGTGTTTTGTCTGTCGCGTATGAAGCATGAGGCCCCTTCCTCCCCATCCTCACTACTAGATCAAGTCAGTGTTGCATTTGCAAGAATCATGGTCATGTCGCCGTAGTGCAGCGCGGAAGGAGCCCCTGCAAGCACCACATGAGAGAGTGAGAGACCCACACAGCCAGGTCGTTGTTTTCCAGAATTTCCATGGTTTCGCCGTTTCGCCGAGATCTTCTCGTGTACGGAGAAGGTGCACATTGGGCCGCCTTGCGCTTCATTGGGTAGGCAAGAAACCGCTCATATGGAGTGATACTATTTCCTACGAATGTTGATATATCTTTGAAAATAAGCTTGCGCTATAGTTCCCTTTTGTTACTGCTCGAGCGGATACAGTCTTTCACGAAAAGACACAAACCGCTCATAAACTGCCTTTTCATAAGAGAAAAAATTACACGCTATATACATGGGGCACTTTTACATTCGGTGGAACATGCCAAAAGCACTGCATCATATCTATAGCAAGACAGCTCCAATCTGGCTTATATCTATTGAAGACTACTCCTTCTTCTTGCGGGATGTCTTCTCTCTCAATCGATGCCACCGCATTAATTAAAATGCTCCTTTCATTCCATGACCTCACTCGTAATGGCCACATCCGCAAGCATGATACTAGCATATTGCATGTTATGCCAAGGCAAGCCTTAACTATTCACATGGGAGGTGCATGGCCATCAAATTGATTACAGGAATATTGATTGTTAGCTCGCTACGACCAAACATACACCCGATCTCTAAAATATAAATTATTCTTTTGAGAGGAGAAAACGAATTGAATTTGCATCCTATAATTCTAATCACCAAGTCCACGACTCATCACCTCGTATACAAACTAATCTTACAAAGAAAATCTTATATCTTAATCCTTTTAGATCATTCATACATAGAGAGCTAATTTTTCATCTACCACGATAGACGGGAATCTCGAGAAATAAATCGACGGTGACGAAAACACCCACACTCATGCGTGTGTATACAAAGTCCATTCGTTTCTCTATGTATGTCTATAATTTTCGGCATGTGCATGAGAGGACACGTATCCTGGAGTATTGAGTGGAGAGCCTCACGGCTTCTGATTTAGAAAATGATCCTTACATTTTCTACCCCCCCTCTCCCTAAAAAAATATTCTTAATTTTGTCTAGATACGGAGATATATAGACATATTTTAGTTATAGATACATCTGTATCCAGAAAAAGTTGAGCTACATTTTTTAGACGGAACGAGTACTTAATGTCACACCCTTCTTCTCTAAAATAAGTCATGGAGCTTCTACTGTATATCATATTACAAATTCATCCCAGTTTGTTATGTTATATGGTCACGCACATATGCAACCAAAAAACAAGGCGCAAGTTAGCATCCTTCTTGAACCAATCACGGAGAGATAGAGAGGGTAAGAGTCAGAGGATTAAACACATGCAAAAAAAACTCCTACGATCTAGGACTCCCAGCCACCACGCCTCGTCCGCCATGTGCTTGGCATTGTAGATAGATCGACATTATAGTTGATATGTTGGTGATAGTGGTGTTATGCAGAACAAGACTAAAGTTTGTGTGACTCCTCATCTACCTCGTCGGTGGTGTCATCATACGGTGGCGTTGAGGAGGGTATAGGCAACCATCTAGCCCATGCTCTTTTGGGGTGGTAGATCTGGGATATTTTTTTTGCGAAACATAGTAGAACCATAGACGCTCACATATTACACTCTCATGAACGCATGCACACCTTACCCATGTGAGTACCTACGAGAGCCTGTGTACCTTGTTGTCGACGGAAACCTGATCTTCTATCGAAGGAATATTCCGCATTTATGAGACACCATAGTGTCAAGCATGGGGTTTGAACTCTGGTGGACTGGGGGTGTCACTAGACTCCTAACCATCCGGCCACAGGTTGGTTATCGTGGTATATCAGGTTGCATCTTCATGTTTTGAGATAGTCCACGTGTCTCAACTCGTTGGTTTCCTCTCCGGCTTGCGAGGTTCGACCAATTTCGGCTTCATTGTCATCCAGCCCTCTTCCCCGCGTTTTATGCGGGACCATGATCTATTTTCAAACCATTGTCGTTTCCGAAACCAACAGATCAGCAGTACATCAACTCCATGTCTCTGTGACTCCATGTATATAACTCTTTTTGTAATATCATGAACCATTACTACTATATTATATTATCAAAACTATATGTCAGTGTCTGTTTGGATATCGATCGTAGTCTGGATGCTTGGGAGTAGAATAACCGAGCGAGCAGGAGCAGATTGCAACTTGGTTTCCTCCTCCATTTCTTCTGTTCTTCTTTTAGGTTACCAGGCTCTTGCCTCTTGGTGTGTTTGTAATCTTGATCCGCTAGTAGATAACCATATTTTCTAGAACTATGTCTGTAGGTTGACTAATCAGTGTGTGGTGTATGAAGCATACAATGCGATTAGTTTACATGGGCATACGTACTCCAAAGTCCATGTGACGTGGGATGTCACGCCGAGCTAGCTAGCTAGAGCCAGTTTAGGTGACATCCTCCTAAAAAATGGTTTAGGTGACATCGGGGAGGGTTTCTAAATTCTAAAAGCACCCGAAAGCAAACTCCTACTAATCATGCTTCAGCCGTGAGTAATTTAGTAACCAGTTCACGTTGCAGCGCAAATCGCAGAACCGGCAACCTGCTGTCGCCGTCTGCAAACTAAAATAATAATAATGGTGAACAACAAGAGCTCTGCCTTTATACATTATTATAGAATAGGGAAAGTGATCGATTTAACAAGGAAAATCTAATCCGAAAACCGTGCAAACTAAAATTTGTAGCGCAGTGACTTTCCACGAGGGCCTTGGTGTAAATTTGGAGTGCAACGGGGGCCTTGGTGTAAATTTGAAGTGCCTGGATCGAGATCTGTGCGATTCTTCCATCTGGCGGGCCAGTGGCCGAGGATGATGGCATGGAGGTGCGTGCAGTTTCTGGGGATTCGAGGGTAATCTCGATCGGATATACTTTATCGCATGATGACAGTGGCGGAGCCGAACTCGCTGCTGGCGATCGTGCCAAACCTTTGCCTCCATGCTGGTCAGCCGTGGCGTGCGCGCGGCGCGCACGCCGTCACATCAGGCGGCGAGGACGCATGCACGCCGCACGGAGGCACGTGCACCTCTCCGGCGTCTAGTTGCATCTTCTTCGGTAGATCCGTCTGTTTGTGTCTCTGGCCGTTTGCAGCGTGCTTCAGATGGCAAAGTCAGTGGGAGCCGATCGCGGACGGGCAACGATTGACTTGCATCGGTTTCATCGGCCGTATGATGTTGCGACACTACGGGAAACAGTCAAGCTGTCGACGGCACAGCATCCTCCGCCCGCCCACGCCTGTGCCGATGGTGGCCGTCAACGCCGTCAGTACAATATTGCCTCGGAACAGCCGCTGGCGTCGTCGGCACAGGCTTTGCCGTCGGCACAGCTGGCAGCCCGATGGTGTGACGGCGCCGTCGACACAGTACGTTTGGGGTCCGCGGAGCGTTTAACGGCCGTTAGACCAGGAGGCCGTTGTGCCGACGGCTAGGCTGTCGGCATAGGAGCTGCGCTCGGATGGCCAGGAGCTGCCACGTGTCCACGGCCAGGCCGTTGTGCCGACGGCAAAGCCGTTGGCCCAGATTCATCGGCCTAGCAGTCGGCACAGCTAGACGTCGTTTGCCACCCGCCGACGCCGTTGTCGGTGGCTGTCGGTGGCCCTACCAGCTGCCTATGTGCCGACGGCTAGGAGACATGCCGTCGGCACAGACGAGGCATGTGCCGACGGCTGCCGTCGGCCCTGATGCTCCTGTGCCGACGGACAAGCTGTGCCGACGGCCACTTTCCTGGGCTTTTGTGCCGACGGCGGCCGTCGGCCCAGGTTCTGGCCGTCGGCACCTTGGCGGGCTCCCGTAGTGCGACCTGGAAGGACAAAGCCAAGTTCTTTCGAACATACATAAAATGGCAAGGTTGCCGGAAATCGAAAAGGTAGCACTACAAACCGGTACGTACGGGAGAGAGAGGAAGTGATGAAACAAAAAATCAACCTAGGGCTTCATCCCCAAGTCAGCGACGTTGCCAGTTCGTCCCGTCTTTGGTGGCCTTGGAGATGCGGCGGCCGACGGACCATGGGCTCTAACCGACGGGAGATTTTAATTCTTTTTAAAGGTGTCTGCAGTGTCTTCTTTAGAATAGCGACGTGACGGTCCTAAAGTCTGAATCAGGTCTTTTCCGCCATATCCCCATTCCGGTGGCGCGCTTAGCGCCATCGGAGGGTGTGTGTACTTGTCTTCCCAGCGGATCTCCTGGGATATTGTCGGTGTTTGTGTTAATTAGTGTGGTTGCAAGTCTTTCATGCTCGATCTATGGTTTTCATCTTTGGTCCTGGTTATATTACTACTCTTATGCGCCGTCTTTGTGATACAACAAGTTCTCTTATGACAAGATTGCTAAACTCCTGTGGGGAGGGGCGATGGTAGCGGCGTGTGCCTTCGGCTCGCCCTAGTGCTTATAGTCTTCGCTACGTGGTCGAAAAAGTATTTGTATTTTTTATTACTTTTTTCGGGGGTTTCGGTATCCGACGGGACGCGTGTACCTCATCGAGACCCTTGAGGTTATCAGACCACGGGAGGCTAGAAGCAACGCTCCAAGCTCAAGATCGACATGGTGGGGCAGAAGCAGCGCGAGAACGACACGACAGAGTGGGACACAGTGTTTTACCCAGGTTCAGGGCCCTCATGATAAGGTAAAACCCCTACGTCCTGCCTTGGAGTGGTATTGATCTTGCTTCGAGAGGAGTATGGTGTACAAGGTGGAGGTGGTGGTGGTGGTGTTCCTCTTCCCCGGATCTAGATGAGATCTGCTCTAGGTAGACGATGATGGCATCTAAAGAGCATCTACTGGAGATCAGAATGGGGAGAAGTCGTCTACAAAAAGGATCCCTACTACTAGGCACCTACCCTCCCTTTTAATTATAGGGGCCTTGGCCCTCCTCCCCAAGAAAACTTGGCGGAGGGGAAACCATAGAACGACCCAAGGAAGAGGACAGTTGTCCCGAACCTAACCATGGACTTGGTCCATAGCTACACTAACTTGCTTGGCTCACAGGGGGTGGTTGTGGATGATATCGACACCCCCTGTTGTATTTGCACCGTCCACCCCGGACCTTTTGGAAAGGGGGGCCACAGACATCTAGCTTTGTGCATGCAAACTTGGACCTTCACTCCTCTTCTGTGTGCGTCGGGGCTGGCGTCATCCTCCAATAGCTTGATCCTATGCCACTGGCTCGTGATGGCATCTCTTGAGATACCCCTCGCGGAGGGAAGCTCCGCGAGATCTTCTGATAGCCCAGAAACGGCTAAGTCTTGGATCCCTCGCGAGGTATTCCTTGGCGCAGTGCTCCTCCCCTAGTGGAGACCTCTTGTCTCTCGGAGAGGTGCTCCTCGTCTTCTATATGTGGGCCGCCGCGGGAGCCCAGCAACAGATGTGTACATGGTACCTAGGTTCCATAACACCGACACTTTTATAGAATGTTGATGATTATTAATAGATCAGTGATTTTTTTTTGTGATAAAATGGTCAATTTTATATCTACCGGCCCTACTATTCGTGCCCAAATTCAACTCTAGAAAAGAGCTATAAATAAATATTATAAATAAAATTGTGCTTAGGAAGATACTTAGAAAAATAAATTGGTTTTTAATTAGACACTAGTGCTTATATTTGTGTAAAAGGATGCTTACCTAAGAATCGATGCCTAAAAAGGGTTGGTTAGTTTTTGTAAGCACCTCTCTAAGGACATGTACAGTCGTGATATCTTAGCAGTTTCATGTAGGATAAACGTTGAGGTGGAGGAAAGAGAAGGACGAAAAAAAGACTTTGCATTCTCTTAGCTAAGAGATCATCTCTTAGCACAATCTCTCTCACCACATATCTAGGATGTTTCGTTCCTAAAGATAAGACTAAAAATAATCTACTGTATATTATATTTTATTGTTATATTTAAATTACATGGTAAAATTAAGATAAGATGATTTTATCAACCATTGCACATGCTCTAAGACTCTAAGCATTTCCCATCATATGTGGCCTTATCCGCTCGCATCTTGCCACCCTGTCCACGTCTACAATGAAAGCAAGTAGAGTTGTTTTGGGAGCTAATTGATTTGGCTTTTGCGTCATGTTCAGAGTAGTCCTTGTACTTTGCATCAGTATCATTGCACTCATGCCTCCTCTCTTGGCAACTTGCGGTCCTGCCTTGATGAGTTGAGGACATCTCACGGACACTTCTGTGTGCGCCTATATATGGTGGTCCCATGACCGTTCAGAGGCCTGTTTGTTTGGCTTTTGCTCATGTTATGAGCCCATCGTCACAGAGAGATGATCGTTCATTTTGTCTCCCACTTGATGTGCAAGTGCAGCAAGCAAGAAGAAAGCGAACCAATTTTGCATTCTCCGTTCATAATAAATAATAACCAGAGAGACCAAAAGGAAGGAGACGAGTTAGAGTTCTGTAGCTGTCAATCGTAAGAAGCGATGCATGTTTCTTATTTCGCTTTCCTCCCCTCTCATTTTCCAAGGAAAATGCTCTGGTCATCGGCGAAGAATATTGTTCTTCACTTGGCATCTTTGATCTCTGTGGTTTCATTGGCTAGTGCCACTGTCATTGGCCTCGCTCAATCTCACAAATAGATAGAGAATTTTGAAAACATAAGGGGACGGTTGTGTGCATCACTTGATGCAATGGCCAGGCTCCCCATTTTGGAGAAAAAAAACAATAATAATTTTTGGAAAGAAAAAGATAATGCAGTTATCCCATAATCGTATGCTAGAAAGTTTGTGGTTGGAGTGGTACGCCGGTCTGGACCTAATTTTGTTCTACAACATTTAGTGCATTTGAAGTTTTAGACAAAAAAAAAAAGGTGTTCCCCTCCCGTTCCGGCTTCTTGCAAATATGTTCAAATAGGGGGCTTATTCCTCACCATGCCATGGAACACAACTTCGAGAAGGCAGTAAATATGAAATTGATCTTGTGCATCTTTGAACAATTATCAAGGTTAAAAATTAATTTTCATAGAAGAGAAATTTTCTATTTTAAAAAGCAAAGGATGAGGAATAACAGTATAGGCAGAATTTTGGCTGTGAAGCTGCTTCTTTACCTTTCCGGTACCTTGGGATACCGATCCACCATAGGAAACTTAGAAATGCAGAGAACAGAATCATGTAGAAACTCATTTTTCCGAAAAACTCAGTTTTTTGCAAAGCAAGTTACTGTCCTATGGGGATAGACTTGTTTTGATAAATTCTGTCTTGACAAGCGTGCTGGCGTTTATGTTGCCATTTCTAGAGATTCAGAAGGAGTGAGGAAAAGACTTGGTTTTTATAGATCAAGGTCTCTCGGAAAATGATGGCAGCAAAAGGAAATATCGTTTAACAAACCAAAACATTATTTACTAACCTAGAGATTAGGAGGTTTAGGTATTAAGGTTCTCGACATAAAAAATACTCAATAAAAAAACAGAGTGTGGCAGGAGCCTCTACGCATAAATATTTTTTTTTTTTTTTTTGAACAAGGGTTGGGTCCGGAAGGACCCAGATGCTGCTAATATTAAAGCGGTGGGTTACAAATTGCAGTACAGTCCAAAAGAAAAAAGGAAATTGCAAACAGGACCTTCACTTTTACACTAAGGACCTCGAAAAGAAACTGAGAAAGCAATCGAATCCCTAGAGTCCTTCTCCACCGCAACTCCATGACGAGCTCAACAGCCGGAGCAGCGATGCCGACACCGGGGACGAACCACTTGGGACAGCATCTCTGTTGTACCTTCGACTGGAGCTGAAGAGCCTCCGAGGTGGCCTGCGGCCAGGAGGTTGAAGAACCACTGGATTGTGGCCAAGGAGGGCCGCCTACCGGCCATAGGAAGCTGAGGCAAGACGGCCATCGCCGTCGCGCGTCCCCAGCTGAATAACTCCAGAAGAAAGCAGCCTGAGAACCTCTAGCCATGCATCCACTTCCAATATACTTTGCTCCATCCACCATGGACGCAGCAGAATAGATAGGGAGCACATGGCCGGCATCGATTTTATTGGAAAGAAATTGGGGAAGGGGATATGGAGCAACAACAGACGAATCATACCATCGCCATGGATCTGGCAGTGCAGTGAAGGCATAAGTCCCTCCACCTTCAATCCCACATCTCCTCTTCTCGTTGTCATCACCATGATCCAGAGTAAGAGAAAGATATGAGAAGTCAGAGGAGAAACCGGATCCAAATCCTGCTTTATTGGCCAAGAGGAAGGGAAACCTACAAACTAAAAAGAGCAGAAACCAGACCCCCCACCCACCCGTCGCCGGCCACCATGGCCGCCGGCGGCAAGGGGGAGGGAGGCCTGTGGGGGATCTACGGCGGAAGGGCTCAACCAGAGCCAAGTCTCCACAGGGGTATTCAAGAACAGGAGTGACAACTCAAACCTTATTGGTTCAGGCAAAACCCACTAACTCACCTTTTTGAAAATGACTTATGCATGTTAAGGATGAGTTCTTTAACAGAGGGTTTTTTCAAAACTTGGGATGGGCGGGAGGACATCTGGCTCAAAGAAACATCTCTGGTCCAACAATATCCATCCCTCTATAATGGAAAGATGTTTTGGTCCATGTTGTGTTGTCCAGAACTCCTGAATGTTGGTTTCATAAGGGTTCAACTGCCAATAAGTGGACGAGATGGCTACACTTGTGTTGATGATTAATGGGAGTTCATGTCACAGATGAGAACTATAAGTTCGTTTGGAAGTTAGCACATAATGGAGCCTTTTGCGGTGAAATCTATGTACTTGGGCATGATGAATGGCCACACTAGATTTCTACATCCATACTTATGAAAATTGGAAATTCCGCGGAAGATAATTTTTTATGTTGTTCCTCAAACATAAGGTCTTTCTCACTAAAGATAACCTGGCTAGACGGAAGTAGCAAGGATGTAAGAAGTGACGCTTTTGCGACTCGGAGGAGACCGTGGAGTACCCTTTTTTTTAGTATTGTCCTTTCACTCGTATTGTATGTCCTATTACATATATACATACAATATTTCACCTCCAACCAATATAATTAATATTATTAGAAATTGGTTAAACAGAATTAATAAGAAAAATAAAGCTAAATAAGTATTTGTATTTCAGCCCTATGTTGGTCTATTTAGGCATGTACAAGCAACATTACTTTTAACAAGATGAGACATACAATCTTTTTACAGATTATCCTTCTAGCTACGCACTGGATTCAACTTTAATATTTCCTACTTCCGGCGGATCAACGAGAGTCTATTGTTTCTAGGTGCAACCGGCTGCAAATGGATATCTACAGCCAGGCTGGATGGTGGCATACTAGATGGCTCAGCATGGATAGATATACACATTATAACTTTCTGGTTTAGATGGTTGATTCAACCCGTGATTTGTAATAAACTAAATTGTAAACCTCGCGTAAGAAAAGGGGTTGTGTGCATCATATGGTGCAGAAGCCAAGCATTTATCCCCTGTTTCTAAAAAACCGGTTCTAGCTTCTGGTTTTACTTGTTGAGCCGTTGAGGCATGACCCTTTAGCATGATATCATAGCAGGGGTATTAGATTCTTACCTTTTACAATTTATTCAAAATTGTTCTTGTCCTCTTTCTATCACGAAGTGTACATAATTGTCCACCATCTCTTCATCACTTCGAATATTTGATTATACTGGTTGGTGCATGAAACTTAATGCTCACCATTTTCTGGCAGTTCACTCTTTTGTACTGCTTTCATCGCTCATGTTTCACTCAGCAAAGGTAAGTGAAAAAGGCTCGACAATCACCATTTTCTGGCAGTTTGAAGCCGAGCTGTTTCAGCCTGTTTGTTAACACAACAGGAAAGGAAGAGTGTATTCCTGTCAAATTATGACTAGCCCACTACATATACCACCCTAACTATGCCCGTAATAACTTCTATACGTTGTTAATATTTTTGTCGAAAAGCCTAGTAATATAGCATTGCTAGCTTGGAGCCTTGGACCAAAGGCCAGCCAACAATATGCATTATTAGTAAGCTCAAGATGGATTAGAGAAGTGCAAAAGTTGGCAAAGCACGCTGGCCCTTGGCTATCAACAAGATAAAATTATGTACAAAAGTAATGCCTCGCCTGTCCGACCACATTGTGAACCAACAGAGCAAAGCGTGTGTATTCCATATTCCCCGCGTCTCATATTTCATAAGATAGCCAGCCGCTGATCAACTGATAATTCAGTGGCGAAGGGCAGTCTTCACCTACCATCTTTGCACCACCCATGCAACATTCTCACAACTTTGGCAAAAAGGGGAAGATCAAGTGCCTAATTACTCAAATGATATTGGCAGAAAATACTACTTTGTGTATTTTTGTATGCAAACTGCAGTGACTTATTATTCTGATGGGATCAGGAGGAAGCAAAAACATCCCAGCGTATTACTCATATTGTGCTTCATCCGATGAACAGATACATCATCCATGCGTACACTGACATCAAGGTATATTCATGAAAACAGGTATGCTCATCAGTAGGTACTTGAGCTGCAAATTTACCATAGCTTATCCCAAGTTTCTTTGATTCGCAGTTTTCTTCCACAAGCTGCAACATCATTCCACTACGCCTGCTGAAAAAAAAAACATCATATTTCTTATTTGCAATAGTCAAATAGGCTATGTGGCGATGACAGTTCTTGTGACTCACACGACCTTGACGGGGAGTGCAGCGCATGGCACCTTCGCTGCCGCCGAGCCCTCGCCGGTGGGAGTAGGGATGGCACCCACAGGGTATAGGTGCGGGTAGAGCCATCCCATACCCGTACCCGTCACCTTCAATCTTACCCGCTACCAGTACCCATACCCGTCAACGGGTATAAATTTTTCCCATACCCGTTACCCGATAGGGTAAATGGGTACCCGTGGGTAAAAATATCCATGTTTACAACACATCAAAATGATCAAAAAATATGACAGGAGGTGAAGCAATTTAAAATATATAGGGGTCTAATCCACACTAATCTACCAGCGATTGTGAGACAGGAAGGGGTGAGGTTCAGCCTAGCAACATGAAGACATGATTAGGAAGGAAATTAAGTAGTTTAGAACATTACGATAGCCATTTTTCAAACTAAGATGGGTAAATGGGTACGTGGGAATGGGTTCTACGATCCCATACCCGTACCCGCTCTACCCGATGGGTATAATATTTTCCCGTTTACAAACCCATGGATAATATTTTATTCCATACCCGTACTCTTATTGGGTTTTTACCCGGCGGGTACGCGGGTCATGGGTACCCATTGTCATCTCTAGGTGGGAGGTGCCGTATACCTCTCTTGTCCCGGGCTGTCGATCAAGACACACTGCAATGTGGTTCTCTTTTTGCGGACGGAGAGCCACATTAAATTGATGCATTACCCAAGATTTTTTTTAAGTTCAAACTGTTGAAAAGTGCGAGCCTATAGATCATGGACATGGGTTAGATGGGAACCCATAACTATTTTTTAGATTAAATAGTGCGTTAGGGGAGTTTAAACTTGAGATCTCCTGGTTTTGATATCATATTGAATCGATGCACTAGCTAAATTTTGCAAAAGTCTAAACTGTTAAAATGACAATATATCTAACGAGCCGACTTCTGGTTCTCAAGGATGACGCAAGGACGTCACTATTGAAGTATTGATGTTTTGTTTAGAACATCTAGTCCTGTCAACTGAGAACTAACTAGTTTTTAGTAGATCCCTGAAGCGGTCCGTTCTATTCCTGCTCTATGCTTTGTATGGAATGTTTGTCCCTTTGCCTAGAAGGAAAACTCAACTGCAACTCAGTTGCAGCTCTACGTGAGCACAAATCACGACATAATTGGATGGTACAAGAGTTGACCGAGATCTAACTTAAATCTCAGTCAGTCGAGAATTATCAAAACCTATTTTCAAATATACCTACAATTGTTTCTACAAAAACGCACTTAAGGTACGACGAGTAAGCCGAACCACGCTCATACGTACAGACCCTGCCTCCCCCAAACCTAACCTACCGCACCCCGCCTCCCAACCCTCCCGCCGCCGCCGCCGGCAGCGCCGCCGGGGCAAAGATCTCGGGGCGTGGGGCCTCCCCTCGTGACGCGTCGGGAACGGCGACCATGGAGTCTCTCACGCGCGGCGGCGGCCCTTCCGCCTCCCAGGGCGGCGGCGGTCGGACGAGGATGGAGGGGCGGCGGCGGCCCTCCCGGGGACGATCCAGCTGCGGCCTCCCCGCCTCCCATCGGCGGCATGCCGGCGGTGGTGGCTGGTGGTGGCGGACAGCGCCTTTCCCTTCGTCTCTCGCCGGTGAGGGGCGATGATATTGGGCTTCTCCCGCGGTACGAGGACGCCCGGGGCAGCAGCCTTGGGTTCGACGGTGGAGGTGACCCTCTTCTTCGCCGGAGAGGATCGGCATGCGGTTGGTGGTGGTGGATCTATTGATCTATCACCGCGTTCCGGCGGCGAGATGGAGGAGAAGCCGGCGATGGTGTCGCCGGTGGAGGGTTGGAGTGGCCAGCCGGTGGTCGCCGACGTGGGGTCTGGCTGAATAAAGGCGGGTCCCTCTCTTGCGTGAAGAGGAGGACCTACCGGAGGCCTGGACTCGTGATCTGATCGGAGTGTTGAGTTCCGGAAGGCTCCATCGGCGAATGTAACAGTGCTATTGCCTGGAGTTTGCTGGATCGGTGGTATTCGGTCGTGCGCACCCATACTTTTATTCCGACCGATTGGTTCTGGAGGGAGCGGCGCGAAGCTCTTTTTCTATGTTGACATCAAGTGACTATGGATCCATGATGAAAGTCGGAAGAAGAGAATTTCATGAAGGCCGGAGGAGAGGACTAGCTAAGGGAGGTTCAAGTCTCTGTGCTGTTGAGGGACTTGCTTGGTGTTCCGGGCTTCACAGCAACGGTATGAAAGTGGGGGCGACAACACAGGTGAAGTTTAGAGTCCTACCTTTCAGCGTGAAAACTCAAGGTCTGGCCTTAATGGTTGTGCTGGCAATGACCTTGTTGGAGGCATTGTTTTGAGAGCGGGGACTATCTTCAGGGTGGAAACCTAAGATCTTTGATCGGGCGACGACGGTGTTAGAGCATTGTTCCCTTCTTGGGGGCGTCGTTTTTGGAGAGTCTGTATTTTAGGTGTTGTCTTGGCGGTGGATGTATTGCTGTTGTTAGGCCCGAGATACTGTAGCGGGATTTTTGTTTCTTAGTTTTTTTTTTATTGTGTGCATCCGTAGTGCCATTAGGGTGGTGTGTTGTTGCAGAGGCTGGATGTAATTGATATCTTTTGATATTAATATATTCCCTTTATCGAAAAAATTGTTTCTACAAAAATATGAGAATAAATCAACAAAAGAGTTTACACATTTGCTCATTCTAACATTGAAGTTACACGTACTTCCTCCGATCCGAAAATGATATCGTGGATTTATCTAAATTCGGATATATCTATACACTAAATGGTGTCTATATACACCTAAATTTAGATAGATTTGCGACATTCTTTTCGAGAAGGAGGGAGTATATTATTTGTGCAAGTGTGGCCATGCTAATGTTTAACTGTTGTGCCACAAAAAAAATTGAGAAGGAGTGAGCTCTTTTACAGTGATTGGCATGGAACCTTAGCTCCATCTAATCAAATCTAAGTTCCGTCTAATTTAATTTTTCGTCACCGTTGATTAAATTGGTAATAGTTTTTATGTAACTTCTATAATACTTCAGCAATTATAAACGAACGTTTTAGAAGTCAACTCGTCAAATCAGAATTCGATAAAAAAATCCAAGCTCGTCATCGTAGACCTGTGAAAAGAAGGCCACAATGCTTATACCCTGATGAAAAAAACCATGATACTCTTGACTCATGAGCGCCCGCCGCCGCCGCCGCCGCCGCCGCACGGATCGCTGGAGAGTCGCAGCCCCCTCTCCTCCATCGCGACCGCTAGCCGCCGCCGCCGCTTGCACGGGTACTCGTCCTTCGTCGGCAAGCCGGAGCTTCTGTCCTAATCAATGTCATCGGCAGCAGCCAAGCCGAAGTTGTCGTCCACATTTACCTCATTGGCAGCAGGCAAGCCAGAGCGGGGCCACGGGATCGGACGCCGCCCCGTATTCATCTGTGGGATCGTGGCCGCCACCTCCTCGGCATCTGCAGCAACCCTAAATCGTTCTCCTCCGCGGCCCAGTCCGCTGCAACGCCGCTGCTCTCCTTGCCAGCGGGATCGGAGTCGGTGGCCACCGTCCCACCCTCGCCCGCTTGATCATACGCCACTACCTCAACTCTCAAGGTCAGACCAGTGTCTCAGCTCAACTTCATTGTTTTGTACGTCCATCAGTGTAGTGTCTGCAAAACGTATGAGTCAAATTCAGTGTTTTGGAATTTTTATCTCTACTCCCTGATTGAGAACTGTCAAAAGAAATAGAATAGAGGTGTACTTGTTCATGGCAAATCACAAATGTATCTGTGTAAGTCTGAAGAATGAAGAGATTAATCACCGCCCCCTCATGACCAAGTATTTCAGAATAACATAAAGTATCAACATTACATTCCATTATCTGAATAATATAAATCCAAGTATTCGTGTAGACCCATATAGCATGCATACCATCCTTTTAGACATATAGTGCTATCTCATCTCTGGTCAAGTATAGCAAGTAGATGGCAACTCAGCTGAACGCAAACATCTTTACCGCCTAGAATGTTGCAGCAAATCTATATGTGGTAATGTTCCTCTACCTCAACTTCACCCAATGCATATCAAGGCATACATCTCCACAACTGTTTCTTGCTCAGTACGAAACGATGGTTAACTAGTACCATTCCTCGTTTAAATCACTGATTAATCTCATGTAATATTCTCCTCAATCTTTTTACCTTTATCCTTGTATTGTGATAAAACTTTTAATTGTTAGTTTGTATTTGGTCTGCAGGAAGATATGGCCAATGTGCGCGAGGAGTGTAAGGAGTACCGTGAGAACGCAAGCAAGACGTTGCTAGCGAGGATGACGGATTCAAGTTCTACAACAGTTATGCCCTTTAGAAAGGATATAGTGTGCGGAGAAGCTACGTTGAGTGGGATGGAGCCAACAAGGAGATAATTCTGATGAAATTTGTCGAAGGTTGTCGTGAAGAGAAGCACATGAAGAGGAAGAGAGAAGATAGGGTATGATACAAATCGTCAACGAGCAGACCATGAGAAGAAGGCATGCAACTAATGGAAATAGAGCACAAACTTGACACCAAACTAATTACCATAAATGCGGTCTAAGTAACCGCAAATCCTTGTGGTCGTGTGCTTTAGTGGTGTGGCATGCAAATGCACTGCACACGCATAGGTTTTGTCACAAACATTGATGCTTCCATCGAAGCTAGGACTGAAAGGATTGGTTTGCATCTCAGATTTTCAGTTTGCACGTGTAAATCTGCTACTGTAATCTGTTAAAAATAGCTGCTGGTTTGATGATCTGAGTCCATGCTAAATTGCTAGCCGTGGGTGACTCATCAAGGCCTACGATAACGAAAATATGGCGCACTATGCTATTACATTGGTTTATTTTCTTGACATACAATCTCAGCATAAACATTGTATACAATTACGGTACATCAAAGTGAGTCAAAAGATATTTCAAATGAGATGCAGCATTTGTACCTCTCCGTCTGTCTGAACTGTCTAAATAGTTCACCAGTTGATATATCATGAAAGCAACTTTTCCCTTTATATCATCCTACCACGACTTGTCCAAGAGAGTAACCATGAGCTGGCTAGCAAAATGCTTGGTAATTTAGTCTGTCAATTGCTACTTAGTTCAAGAGTCATGTTATCTCCAAAAAAAAAAACAAGAGTTATAGCAGCAGAACACTCCACATTAGTGCAATACATGGCATAGCAGAACACTCCACGGTCAATGTAGGCGTCAGTGTTCACAGAGTTTAATTTCCAATCACCTGTCTTGCATCCACAACATCAGCAAAGAGCTTGTAGGGTCTGGCAAGATGTTGCACAACATCATGTATTTCCCTGCAGCTCATTTTGTAACAATTTGAACAGAGATGAAAATGCAATCATTCCGAAACAGTCCAGAAATCTGGAGTAGCCAATACCTGGGAATCATAGCTGACAAACGAGCTCTCCAAATGTTGAGATGACGGTTGGCGCCTGCACAAATCTCAACACCTTCGTATGCCATAGAGCCTAAGTGCACGAAGGCGTCGTTGTAGGCCGAGAGGGGGTATGGATGAAGAAGCTTCTGCGAGCTGGGGCGGTCGCGGCGGCCGGGGCGAAGTCACGGCCTCTCCCCTCTGTCGCGGGGGTGGCCGGGAGAGACGGTGGAGGAAGACTGGAAGAGGAGCGCTGTCTGGACTCTGGAGAAGCTGCTGCGACCTGGAGCGTCTACGACTGCCGGAGCAAAGTCGTGCCCCCTCCCCTCCGCCGCGGGGATCGCCGGGTGAGATAGAGGAGCGGTGGCTAGAGAAGCTGCAGCGAGCTGGGGAGACTGCAGCAGCCGGGACGAAGTCGCAGACGCGGCGGCGGCTGGGGCCAAGTCGCTGCCCCCTCCCTCCGTGGCTCCGTCCCGGGGATCGCCTGAGAGAAGGTGGATTCGTGGAGCGAGTTGAGCGACAAATGATTGAGTGGGAGATGATAATGTCGTCGGTGAGAGATAATTCGTCTCGTCAGAGTCTCTGATGAGTCAGAGAGCTTTGAGCTGTGTTTTTGTTGCTTCAAGATTCGCGCACATCAGATGTTTTGGCTGTTTAGAAGGACACTCATTTTTTATAAATTTCGTAAAATATATTAGAGGTTTCAGTCCTATGGATTTTGGTTCCAGTCCCACAAATTTGGTTCCGTTAGTTTGTTTCCGTCTATTTATGACCGTTAGATCAAGGTTAATGGATGGTTATTAAAAATGCCAATCACTGTAAAACTTGTAAATGTTTAACTGTTGTGCTACAAAAAAATGTGGACCTAGAAAGGTGATATTTAAATGTTTCTGCTACATATAATTTCCTTTTTAAAAGGCCATGTAGGTGACACAACCTAATACACTTCTTAAAATAAACAAGCAGGGCCGAGCCGGTAAACTTTGGGTCCCTGTGCTAAATTTAAAAATAGACCCTATAATTAGAAACTATAATTTTTAAATAATTATAATGTACATATGTCTTAAACGGATATATTTTTGTATTTACATACATGGGTGTCGGTGTTTTCGTCACTGTTCGTTTTGCTTTGAGATTCGGATAAAAGGAGGTGATAGAGAGCTATTTTCATATACCACAACATGTATTAAACGGCAATTAAAATGAAGAATTACTCTCTGCAGTAGATTCTAAACTTGTTGTAAAATCGTTTCTAAAATTAATTTAAGAGGAAAAGTATACTGAAAAAAGACCAGATGTATGGTCTGAGAAAAAAACATATATCTAATCGTTTTCATACATTCCAATTCTTTGGATTTAAAAACTTGGAGAATAATTTCAAAATTTCAAAATATTATAACATATAAAGTTATCGCATCAAGGACGTGTGCATAGATAAGCATATTATAAAAAAAAAACTCTGCCCATTAGAGAATGCAATAACACTATATCAAATTTACCTCACGATTTATAGATTTAAATTGCAGTGATTAAAAGTTAAATTTGAATCTAAGTAATCGTGATATCTCAGTGCACTTTTTCAGATATGCTTACTACATGATATACGGAACATATTCGTGGAGTACTACTACTAACTTATCTGAGATCATTCAACGCTAATTAAATGCATAATCAATAAAAAAAATCAAGCAAAAAGGGAAACCCATCCGTAGAAGCCCCACACTGTAGCATTTGGCCCATTTTGAAGAAAGGAAAGAGGCCCAGACACCTTCAAAGGCTCAGGCTAGCTGATACGAAAAAACAGCAGTCTGCAAGAATCTTGTTGGCTCAGATCAGATCAGGCAGTAATCAAGTTAATTAATATTTACTTAATTTTTAGATGACTGAGAATTATCAAATCTAATATATTTTTATTGATGGTCGTCACCACTGAGACTTCCATGAGTCCATGACCTACCGACCGACTGAATATCGATTGGTTAAATCAACTTTACATACTACTTCCTCCGTATAGAATTGTAAGACGTTTTAGCCCGGAAATTCAATTCGGCTCCCGGGTGCGTATGCTCCCTATACCAAAAAATTATATTTCGAGTTGTCGAAAAATTTTGACAAAAAATTCTACGTGTACATCTCCATAATATATGAGCATTCGTCAAGTTTCATGAAAAATCAATATTTTTTGTGGTCTATGTAAAAATGAGAAAATTTATCTTGTAAAAAATATTATTTTTAGCACTGAGTTTTGTCTTTTTTACACACGTCACATGACAAGTCTATTTTTTATGAAACAACTTTGTGAGCGTGTAGCACGTGAAGATGTACGTGCGAATTTTTCGTTTCAATTTTTTTGAAATTCAAAATTTGTGTAAGATGAATTTCAAAATAGAGGGAGCATATGCTCCCATGTTCCAAAACACCACTCTTGAGCCATCTTATAGGTTCAGTCACCTTGTTTGTATCTAATCTGCTTGTAATGTGTAGGTTTACTTCTTTTAGTTCGTATCTAGTGTAATTTAAAAATATCTATAATATCTTATATTAGTGCACAGAGGGAGTAGTTACAACTTTGTGTGCGTTACCATTCGAGATCTCGCCTGGTACACTAACCTAGCGCACTCACGAGTCTCCTACAAGATCCGTAGCACATTCATATCTGTTAGAAGTAGGATAGCTTTGGTACTAAGCTAATTAGGCAGTTATTAAGATTAGCTTAGGTCCTAAGCTAAGTAGTCAGTTAGTTTTGTCCAAACGCTGTAATACCGAAGAGGTGCCTTTGTAACCGCCTTATTGGCGTCTGTTCGGTGGGTATATATACCCCCAACAATCATCAATGAAACATCACTTGATTCTCTCAATCATTAGTTCCTAAACACGTTATCAGCACTTTTCTCTTCCGAGAGCACCCAGGCCACAGAACCGTCGGACAGAAGAAAGGAAGAATGAAGGACAGGCGGCGGCGATGGACGCGGCCATCGGCCCGCATCCTCGCAGGGCGGCGGCGCCCGCGACCAACCGCTTGTCTTTCACCAGCGTGGTTCCCTGGCGCTGCATATCCGGGGTACGTCACATTGGCATATGCTGTGGCGGATGCAGGCGCCATCGCCCGTGCTTCTCATCTGCGCCTCACGCCCAGCGCGCGGATCGGCCGCTCCTCCTCCTGGCGACAGAGGCGCTCGCGGCAGCGCCCTCCGGCGTGCCGCCCAGACGCACAGCCGCCTAAGGCGGTGGGACGGCGGCCTACGGCCGGCATGCCCAGTAGCGCCCTCCGGCGCGGACACACAGCCGCTTAAGGCGGTGCAACGGCGGCCTACGGCCGGCATAGGCAGCAGCGCCGGAGCGGCGCTCGTCCCGACAGCAGCCCCTCCAGGCTCCAGCGATGCTCGTGCCTCAGAACCCACGCCGTCGGTGTCCTGGTTATCTAAAACAGAAACGAATCCACCCATTCGTACCACGCAGAAGATAGAGATTATGAACCTTATCTATTTGGTTCTTTCTCATCTTAGTCCTACGTATTTTTGTATTTACGCATACATTCCTGTAGCTTCTTGTTCAGCCGTGTCAGGGGCGTTTTGGCTATTCAAACCTTGCCGTTAATCTCTCCTTACTTGCTGAATTTTATATCTAGGCCATAAGTTCTCAAGACTTATTGTTTCAGCACTTTAACCTACCAGTATCATTATTTAGTATATTGTAAGCCGTTGGCTTTAGAGAAAATATACATGCTGAAACTCTCGTGTCATCCTAGATTGCATAAAGAATAGTTATGTACTGCCATTTTACAACATATAAAGTCACCATATGATGACTTTGGATCTTCGCCTAATGCAAGAGGTAATGGCATTGAGTGCTAAAATTGCAGATTTTCCTTTTGCGGAGAGATGTACTTATTTGTGATTTTGGACAATAAATAATCTCCAAAGTGTTCTCTCCAATATATTAATGTTAAGGTATAATCTGGTGACTATGTTGCCTATTACCGAGAGATCTACCCCATAAATATGGAGGTTACCTTGGTTGTGTTAACTTACTATTTGAGATCAACACACGCACATATATGGCATATAAGCATCAGCTTAATATTCAAATTGTTCCGCTAGAGCATTTTTTTTGTTTGCCAAATATATTTTACTATCATAGTAAAACAAATTCATGCACCATCATTTCATGCTTCTATTCCATTGGTGCTACATAAAATTACGGAGCCTATATCATGAAATACTATTGTAGTGTCTTATATCTATCAAGACAAGATCCATCATACATGACACTAATTGAGTTTTCTCACAAAACTACTATAGGTTCTCCATTATATGGTGATAATTATATTCACCATAAATAACCAATGTGAAAATACATATCTATGCTTTGGCAATTAATTTAACATCTCCCATCACTTTGGGTAAGAACTCCAAAGCATTGATAGAAGTATCATTTAATATCTCAATATTGAATGTCTACTCCATGGTCATTAAGGAATTACCTCGACCATAAATATGCTCAACCGAAGCATTTTCATAAACTTATTTACTATCATAATAAATGAGTTGCATGATCATCTCATGCGGGGCTAGAATCTCCATCAAAGGAATTCACTTAACTCAATTTGATGAGAGAAATTGGATAAATATATATTCCTCTTTAAATCTCCACCAACAAGATATTTGTTGTATAAACACAATGCCAATAGGTTCTCATTCACTTTTGAGGATTTCTAATCCATTGTAGTTATTCATTTCTGTTGTCTATAAAATCAGCTCCAAGTTTATATTTTGTGATTACGTAGTTTCAAATATAAGCCTGATTCAAATACCTCAATGAACTTTACATCCTACTTTGATGGTAATGTAAAAACATTATCGTCTTTATTTCAGGCTATATGATGTCTTCTTATATAGAATCATTAGATACACCCTACGGGTGATATATAGCACTACCTGAAATTCAACTATTACTCATAATACTAAGAATCTCAATGGTATTGAAAAGAACTACAAGAAATCAATGTAAAGTGGAGGTAAAATGACAAGCAGAAACATAGTGGATCTATCAAAGGGATAAGATAACTCTCAAGTTTATCAAAGATGTTATTGTATGAATCATTACATATATGAAATCCCAATTCCCAAGCTTTTTGGTAGGGTTATTCCACAATTTGATCATCTACGAGTTAAACGGGGTAATTTTGAAGCTCACTTCAAGAAACACCGTACTATAATCTTGTTAGGGATTGTACTTATAATCTTCATCATGAAGAAAACATAAGCCTAGTCCGGTTGGAGATACACTCCTTTGCAATAATAGTTTTCTTGGAATGAAATTCCCAAGACATTTTGGAGACCTTGTTTAGTCTCATACCTATCCCCATAAGCCCATATTTATGCTACCATATGTGGTATGTTGTCCATTAATATCATGTTTCTCATACATGACATTTGAATGTATGAACTAAATTCATACTAAACTTTGTTGTGTAGAAACTAATATTTTGGATCTTCATGAATTTAAGATTTGTCATAATCGCCTTGGTCACCCATTATAGGGGTAATGCGGAAAAACAATTAGTGAAAATTTCATTGTTCACAACTTAAAAGTTGCAAAATTCTCAAATCATCAGATGTTATGAGCACCTAATGTGTCATGAGAATTTTCTTTTATAACTCTCTCACACTCCGCTCAAATTTCTTGAACTTATTCAAGAAGATACATGTGGACTATTCACAACTATCTGGGTCACATAATTATTTCATGGTATTCATAGACACTCTAATGGATGGTCTTATGTGGGTCTCTAATCTCCACAAACCCATGATTTTACTAAAATTGCTCAAATTATCAAATTAAGAGCAAAATATCAATAACATATTGGTTAAACCAATACAATTATCATTTTCACAAGCATTTGTGATTTTACTAAGTACTTCTTGTACATACCTAGAATGGTGTATCTAAATTCTTTATCAAAAGAATCAAACTAACTAAATGACCACTTTGACAAATTTTTAACATGCCAACATATTGTTGGACACATGCGGTCTTACACGCCGTAGATCTGATCCAGATCACAACAACTGCTTATCATACTGCTTCCCCTAGCAGTAAGTACGTGGAAATCAAACAAGTATTTCCCATCTGCGATAATACGGTTATATACCGTTATCACCACCCCAATGTACATCATGGGCACTCACATCAATTTGGGATCTATGTGATAAATAACTGAGGTATAATTGTTTATCCGTCAAATACCTCAAGACCCTAACAAGGGAGTTATTGATAGCCCGTACGCTGATTGCATTTGCAATAACGACATTTTTCGGCATTAGGGGGAGATTAGTACCACAAATAATGTCGATAAATAAATAATAATGTCATAGACTTTCAGTCCTTATATTCACGTACTTGAAAATCTGAACGATAAGTTCAGTCATAAATTTGCAACACATTGCAAATCTGCCACATACATTTACTCGTGACAAAAGTGTCACAAAATCATATTATGCATGCAAACCAATGTGCCAAAAGAGTGAAGGTACCTAATGTAACCACTTTCCTCCAAAATGAGAGCAAAAGGGGGAGAAAATTGGCCACATGAGATATAAATTCTCAGATGCTTCCGCGGAACAGAGGAAATTATATCCTCAACAAGTAAATGTAGTTCAACCTCAAGTTGAATAACACATAGTGGATGCTCATCATCCAAACCCAGCACAAATGTGCACATAATTTTAAGTGTTGGGATATCGAAACACCTTGACTCCATCGTTATGGGAAATCATGAGGAGTTCAAATATTTTAATCACATTTCCACAAATCTTATCGATTCAACAGAATCATAAAACAAAGACTACATTTTGTCGACAAATATTTATTCTTAAAATTGCTAAAACCTTTAGGGCCCTGAACCAAAGTCCATGGCAGAGTGCCTAATGCACTCATATATTGGTTCAACTAGAAGGATGCAATTGAATAAGAATAGCACTCACTCAACAAGGAAGGTATTTACCATCGTAATACCTATTCCACATAAGCACCTTCCCTCTGGAAGACAAACAACTTTTTGTTAACAACAAAAAACAATGAGGTGGTGATAAAGTGAGGCTTGTAGCGCAAGGGTTCACGCAGAGACCCGACATCAATTATATATGATGTAACATACCCTATTGGTATAAGTGGAATTACGTTTCGATACTAATATTATTGGCAGTTATAAATAAACTATCAATACAGTTGATGGATGTAGTGATTACATAATCATATGGGTCACTCAATTTGGATATCTATATTAAAGTCCTTAAGACTTATAAATCCAAATCCAAAATTAAATCGCAACATCTGTGTAATAATACAAAAGTCACTCTATGACTTAAAATAGTCAAACACAAATTGTGTGGTACAATTGACTATAAGAGCTCCTTCTTATAAAGGATTACTCGTACAATAATGATTGTTTATATGCAGTCATAAACAAAATTCCTAATTGGATTCTACATGACCTTTGTATATATCGATACTTTTATCATCAAAGTCTATAATATACATGAAAGGTCCTTACAATCTTATCAAGACGGAGATTTGGATTGAACCAAGTATTAATCAAGTTTATAACTTGAGTATATTCCTTCGGAATACATATCTATCAGTCTTTACATGTCCATAAAATTTTGGAGAAATTAAATGTGGATAAATAAAATCAAAGATACATATGGTCACAATATCCCTAACATAGATACAAATTCATTCATACATTGTAGTAGTGATGAAGTGATATTGGACCTCTTGTTCCATATCTCAATACAAACTACATCACGAATGCGAATGTTTTGTTGTCAACTTCTTTTAAGTGCAAACCCCAACTAAAAGGTTGGTGTAAGTAATATCCTCTGATATATTTAAGGCACAAATGTTCTTGATTAATTCTCTTAGGAATATCAAGATTTGACCATCATGTAATCTACGTTGGCTATAATTACCCGATCCCGAAAATGCCATATCATAGACTGAATTCAATGAAAGAGTCTTCTAAAATAAGAATACAAAATAGACTCTAACAGCTTCATATAATAATTGAACACATTCAAGATCATGTGGTTAAGATTCAACAGAATCACCCACCATTATCTATCAGATAATACCACTTGTATTGCTCAAATGCATCAGGGTTAAATTAATATCTTTCAAAAGTAGGGAGATAAACACTTTGCAAACATATCATGTGAAAATCTAACAGATTTATTCACAGTGTTTTACAGATTCCCACGCTCATGAATTTAAGTTCATGGATTGGTGTGAGACAACTTTTAGATTTGCAAATTTCAGGGGGAGTAAAACTCCCAAATAATAACCCGGTGATGATCATTAGATCATATATATTGTACTCTTTTTCCCTTAATGAGTTTTCCTAATGGTTTCTCATAAAAGGTTTTTAATGAGACAATATAAATATAAGTGTCTAGATATGTCACATTGCTTTCTCCTTATTTTTTCCCTATTGGGTTTTAAAGGAGTTTTCGGTGGCACATCATATTGCACTTTTTGCAATATTTATATGTCGTACCTCCTATTTTCCCCACTGGGGTTTTTAATGGAAGTATATAAGGCATATTTATTGTTCTCCAAACTCATTCGTGAGGTTTTTCCCTTCTCTAAGGTTTTCTCATATGAGTTCTCATGGAGACAACAATCTTTACATGTTGTACTATTTTCTCCTTATTTTTCCAAAGGGTTTAAAGGAGTTTTAACAACATATCAAATACAACTCTCCTCATATTTTTCCCACAGGGTTTTTGGGGGAGACATTTTAAAGATGATGACTTTCAAGATGATGAATATTTACAAAGAGCACCATTATTTACAAGGACATCCTCATATATAAGCAAGAAGACTTTCAAGACTATGCGAGAAGATCTTGAAGATTACACAAGAGATTTTTAAGAAACGCA
The DNA here is from genome assembly GCA_030979885.1 of Lolium multiflorum. NCBI lineage: Eukaryota > Viridiplantae > Streptophyta > Magnoliopsida > Poales > Poaceae > Lolium > Lolium multiflorum. The sequence continues at coordinate 82,296,780 of CM061752.1, read as the reverse complement.
TTGTCCAAGGGGGAGTGTTAGAAGTAGGATAGCTTTGGTACTAAGCTAATTAGGCAGTTATTAAGATTAGCTTAGGTCCTAAGCTAAGTAGTCAGTTAGTTTTGTCCAAACGCTGTAATACCGAAGAGGTGCCTTTGTAACCGCCTTATTGGCGTCTGTTCGGTGGGTATATATACCCCCAACAATCATCAATGAAACATCACTTGATTCTCTCAATCATTAGTTCCTAAACAATATCTATGCGTGTTTGAGAAAAAAGTGTTATTTCGTCCGGCCCAAATTAATTGATGCAGCTGTATAATAGGCTTGTACTCGACATAGTGTATGGTTGCATCACTTAACTTGGGCTGAAGGGAGTATTGCATTTTGTTGGTTCACGTACGTTGACATATGCTCGGAGGAGAAACAGCAAGCGCCGTGTAGCACAACTGATCAGGAAGCAGGATAGGTTATAGGTACAATGGATTCGGCTGTTCAATCAATCGTGAATAGGCCCGAATGCTTTCTTCTCACTTGGAAAAAAGTATGAAGTTGTTTGCTCAGCAACAGGTACCAAAATTTAACACTGTTATTGCTGGAAAAATGGTGTCACACATGTGATTATCACAAAAGAAAAATGGAACAAAAAGATCCAGTAGGTTACGGAAAAGCATACTGAGCCAAACCAACCAGAGTCATTCCACACCTTAAATGAAGCTTTTGAAGATCCCATTTCTGGTCCACATTCTTTCACAGCGTAATATGGTTAATCTGTAAAATCATATACTGTATATATAACAGCACACATGCAATACATAATTTTCTTCATTTTTTGCATCCAAAACCATCGCTCACTACATAAGATAGCACCTCTTACTATCAGAGTGTGTGTGTTGATCAATTACCAATCAGTTACTATTGGATGACAACTTACCAGGACCATAATGCTGAATCTACCAACTGAGGTTGCAGTGCATGCCAACATGACCATATCACACAACTTATAGCTGAGAAATCATTACATCCAATGGTATCAATGTGAACACATACATCTGCTAATATACAGATTGATTAATAATAGTAAGTATAACAAAGTTCTAAATATAAGTTCAGACAGTGGCATAAATGCAAAAAATAGCATAAAGCACCTGAAAACATTACGCATTTACAACACAAACATCTCAAATTGTCCAAATCCAACCATCTCTTTGATTTATTGCGTACTTATTACCAACCATACTGATGATAAACTACCATCATATTCATCAGTTTTGAAAATTTGCTAACGAACCATAAACTGGTTATTAATTCAGAGCAAAGGAAATACCTGAATTTTAAAAAATCAAATAGTACCAGAAAATCCAAATCAGGAATGTAGATAACATCCTCTGCTCTTACCATAGTGCGCAGGAATCCTAAATTTAGCCACTCTAAATACCACAACAACAATAAAAGGCAACAGTACGGCATCTCCACAGGATTAAAGCACTAAACAAGGTAATCCCATCGATCCAAATTAATTGTCACAGATTTAGGAAATGTTGCCTAAATCTGTCTAGGTCATCGAACTTGCGACAACTAATTTGGATCAGAGGTACTACCTCCGTTCTACAATATTTGCCGTTTTAGCAAACTATTTTAGTTTCTAAAACAGCTTAAATTATGGAACAGAGTGATAGTACATATTATAATCGTTAAGGTGACTAGCTAATATTAAAATACATACTCCAAAGTAAATACTTAGCATTTAAACTCTACCTATATTTTCCCAATATGTTAACCTTGGACTGCATGACATTCCAGTATTTCTTCTGATAGATCAAAGTTCAACATATTAGCAAGGTTATTACTTCAGGACACTAAGAATCCCCACAGAAAACATGTACCAATAGAAAATGTCCATTCTCGCATTGTATTATCAAGATTTGATATGCTTCTGAACACTCGTAACCCATAGTCCATAGGAGCATTCTATAAATCATCTGTCATTTTGTGTAATATAAAGTTATGGACTTTATGTATGCCACAAACTATGTTACGTCTATAATAAGTTTATGACAGTTTATGCAAAAGTAATACATAGTAAAGCATAAGAATCATCTAGCTTTTGGAGACAAAAATAGCCACTCCCTCCGTCCATAAAAGGATGTCTCAATTTAGTTAAAATTTAGATGTATCTAGACCCAATTTGTATATAGATACATCCAAATTTTGAAAAAGTTGAGACATCTTTTTTGAACAGAGGTAGTATATTATATTGGTTTGAACTGAGCTGGAACATGTTTGTAGGGATGCAGCCTACTTGTGGAGCTTGAATGTCAACATGACCATACCGCTCAACATAGATAAAATATCACTATGTCCATTGATATCATTATAAACACATATATCTGATAATTCTACAAATCAATTAATGTAATAACTAACAACAAAATTCTACATAATTCAAAGTTCAGAAAGAAGCATAAATGCAAATGGCAGCAATAAAGCACCTGAAACCATTACAGGTCTACAACACAAACAAGTCAAATCCTCCAAATTTGGCTCTCTCTTTGATTTATCACGTACTTTCCACCCATATAAATGATAAACTGAACACGATATTCATCAGATTTAAATATTTGCTAAGGGACCATTAACTAACCAACAATGAAGATAGAATAAATAATACACAAGGAAATAAAATACTACAAACTCCAGATCAGGAATGTAGATAACAGCCTGTGTTCTCATCGTAGTGCTCAGGAATCATAAATTTAGCCACTCTAAGTAACAACATCAACAAAAGCCAACATTAAGGCATCTCCACAGGATTAAATCACTAAACAAGCTACAAATATAGTAATCGTTAGGGAGACTCGCTAAAATTAAAGTTCATAGAAAATACCTACACATTTAACTCTACCTATATTTAGCCCATATGGTAAGCATAGCACAGATCTATTTAAGCTGCATGAAATTCCCGCATTTTTTCTGTTAGATCAAAGTTTTACATATTAGTACTACCGATTGACAAGATAGGCAAGGCTGTTATTTTAGGACAATAAGAATCACCAGAGAAAACTTGTACTAATAGAAAAATGTCCATTCTCGCATTGCATGATCTAGATTTTATATGCTGCACAATAGTCGTAACTCATAATCCATTTGAGCATTCTGTAATGGACCTGTCATTTAATGTGTAATATAAAGTTCCAGACTTGATGTATGAGACAAACTATATCATGTCTATATTATAAGTTTATGACAGTTTATGACAAACTAGTACGGAGTACGTAGCAAGGCATCAGATTATCTAGCTTTCAGAAATAAAAATATCTATATTTGATTGGTTTGAGCTGAGATGGAAGAGGCTATAAGGATGCAGCCTGATTGTGGAGCTTAACTAACAAGCCATGCATACCCTACTCAACATCACAAGTAATCACAGTCAAGTCATATGATCTAAAACTGAGAACAGTATTGCCATTCCACCTTACTTATCTCCACCCTAAACATGGAAACCACCCATATCCACTACCAGATCAAAATTCCAACACATCTTTCCTAACATCAAACATCTGTAAACATACTAGCGATAGCAAGTAGGAGCAGAAATGTATCGAACAGTCCAACGCAACACAGAAAGAACTTACACAATTTGCGAAGGCAACAATGATATCATTATTCCAACATCAACTCACGGGGTGTTCACTTCCATGTATTAGTATAACCAATTGTAACACTAGACAGACATGATACAGATTGACGTACCAAAATGTGTTGTGTTACATTGCTCTGGGATCACTCCCAAATGGCCAGACATAAACCATCTCATCCCAGCCAGTGCTAGCGAGCAGCCCCTCGGTGAGCACGCTCATGTCTATCCCGGCTACAAACTCGGTGTGGTGGGCGTACCTGGCAAGCAGGGCATCCTCTTTCCGGTAATCCCACATGCAGACCGTCATGTCATAGGAGCAGGACATAAGCATGCCCTGGCGGTGCGGCGAGAACTTGACGCGCTTGACGGCGTAGCCATGGCCCGCGAGCTGGGCGAGGGGCGCCCGCGGCGAGCGGACGTCCCAGACGCGGATGGACTTGTCAACGGAGCCGGTGGCTAGGATGGAAGGGTCGTACTTGTCCCAGTCGAGGGAGAGCACCTCGTGGTCGTGGGCCGGGATGACGAGGGTGGGCGCCGGCTCGCGCACGTCCCAGACGCGCGCCGTGCGGTCGCCGGACGCGGACGCGAAGACGTCCGGGTGGCGCGCGGACCAGGCGGCGGCGTATACGCAGTAGTCGTGGCCGCGGAAGGTGCGGACGGAGGCGGGGCGGTCGGGGGACCAGAGCTTGAGGGTGTCGTCCCAGGAGGCGGAGAGGAAGGCGTCGCGGCGGACGGGGTTCCAGTCGATGCCGTGGACCTCCCGCGCGTGCTCCCGGAAGAGGCGGACGGGGTTCTGCGCGGGCGGGAGCGTGACGTCGAAGAGGCGCACGGAGCCGTCCCCCGAGGCGGCGGCGCAGAGGGAGTCGTGCGACTCGGACCAGGCGCAGTCGAAGAGCGCGTCGGAGGTGGGGAAGGAGAAGAGCGGAGCCAGGCCGGGGCCGGCGGGGCCGGCGGCGGAGAGGTCGAGGACGAGGAGGTGGCCGTTGCCGACGAGGCCGAAGTGCTGCGAGGTGGCGGCGAGGAGGCGGTTCTCGTGGAAGGGGCTGAAGCGGACGGAGAAGCCCGGCGCCGGGGACTTGAACGCCGGCATCGCGGCGGTGGTGTGGATCCGGGACGGGACGGGGATAGATGGGGGTTGGCGGAGGACTTGCAAAGACTCGGCCTTTGCGTTTTTTTCTCCTGGTTGTGCTGGTGTGGACTCTGAATCTGGATGGGGTTGTTCTGTTCCGGCAAGGAACTGTGAGCCCGATTACGTCAGCGCACAAGTTTGCCTCGTCTCGTCAGATGGGTGCAGGTATTGTGATTAGGGACCATATGGGGATGTGTGTTGCAGCTTGCAGCAACAATATTGAGGAGATCACCATTCCTGAGTTAGCTTTCAGCCCATGCGGTAAGGGCATCTCCAACCGGGCGACCAATCGGACGCTAGGCCGTTCTTGTTGCCGAACGGACACGGAACACGCCCGCTTCCGTGGTCCGTTGGAGACGCTGCGTCCAACGCGCGGACGCACCGTATATGTAATAAAAAAATATAAATGAAAATGAAAAATAAAAACAGCACAAAATAAATATAAACTATTGGTTAGTTAAACTTAGCCCTATTTTGGGCAATTTTTACACAAAAGAAAGCCCTATATGGGCTTTAAACTAAAAAAGAAAAGAAACCCCAGATGGTTTGCGAGCATGGTGGCCGGCAGACTACCCCAAAGAGTCTGTCGGCGCCGATGACGACGACGCCCCTGCGGCGACGCGCGTTCGGCTCGAAACGCCGGAGGGCACCGGGACTCCGGCCAGGCTCCCACGCGCCTTTCCCAAAGTGAGCGGGTTCGGCGGGCTCGCCGCCACGCACCGTGCCTCCGCGCGGACTCCCGCCGAGCGCTCCTCCGCCGCGGCCCGCAGCCCGCCTAGCAGACCGTGGCCGCGCTCCTCCTCCGCCGCGCGCGCCCCGCCCTCCTCCTCCCGAGCGCCGCCCGACGCGTTGCCTCCTCCCGACGCGCGCGCAGCTCGAGGAAGGCCCACGCCTCCGCCCGGGCGTCCTCCTAGGCCTTCCCGGCCGCCTCCTCCAGCGCGGAGGCGCAGCCTCGACGAGGTGCGGCCATTTGGCCACTCGTCGAGGTCCCGCTGCTCGCGGACGCCGCGAGCGCCGCCGCAGCTCCGGTCATTCTCCTCCTCCCGGCCTCGTGGGGCTGCTCGCCGATGTAGAGGCCGCCGGGCGGCGCCCGCCCGCGTTGTGTGTGGGTGCGCGCGGCCGCGTCGCGGATGTGAAGCACGTGCGCCGGCGCGCATCGTGCTCCACCTCGAACCACAAGTCCCGCTTGGGACTTGCGCGCTGTACGCGGGGTCCTCGCGGAGGTCCACCGGCAGCCGCGCGCGCTCCCGACTCGCGACGCGGCGCGGCCGGAGCTCGGGATGGGCGGCACCGATCCCGATCCGGGCTCGTGCGCCGGAGGTGCACGTCCCCACGGCATTGGGACGCCGTCCCAGAACATCTGCGCCACCGCTACGGTGACGTAGATCCGCTCGCGTCTCGGCGTCGGCCCATGGCGAGAACTCGCGCTTCGGGGCCATGGCGGCGCGGAAGCTTCGAGCTCGCGCGTGCGGCGGAGTGGAAAGTGGGGACCGGATAGGACAGCCCCTTCCCGTCCACATTTAATAGGACCGGCACCGACAGTGGGCCAGCCACGCGGACCAGCGGACACGCGAGGACGCCGCGTGCCATTCAGCCCACGCAAACCCGGCCAAGATTTGGGCCGGGTTTGCGTCGTTCCGACGCCGCGCCGTCCGCTGCGGTGCGTCCCGCGTTGGGCCAGGATTTTGTCCGGATCGACCCATCCGGACGCGCGGGATGGGTCGCCCGGTTGGAGATGCCCTAAGGCTGGTGCCATTGAGGGCGTGAGGACGGGCGATAACGCCCGGCGCCGAGACAGCGAGAGCGAGGCGAGACAGAGCGGGAGGCGGCGCGGGCGCCGGCGGTATCACCCGCTCCCGCCCGCCTATAGCCCCGTTGGAGGCGAGAGCGGGCGAGAGGGAGGCGATAGCGGTGCTGGGGGCGGTAGGGAGGCGGTAGGGAGGAGAGAGAAGTGAGAGCTGGCACTATAGCCCGTGCACTGGCACCGTGGGGTGAGAGTGGGGTGAGAGTGAGGGTAAAAGCTGACGTGGTGAGGCTATAGTGGGGTGATGCATTGGCACCAGCCGAAGATTGGCTCTTTCTTTTGCCAAAGACGAGGGGCTAAGCAATGTTCAGTTGGCCACCGATTGTCTTTCAGTGGTTCAGTGGATCACGAGTAAGGAGATGGATCGTTCGCTGTGCGGAGTAGTGATTCAAGATATCCAAGAGCTGATCGCCTCCTTCATTGTTTGTAATGTCTTTCATGTTAGACGCGAGCAGAATGTTGCCGCTCATATTTTAGCTCGTTCATGTGAGTCTAGTGGTTGTCGTGTGTGGCGTGGTGTGCCCCCGAATTGCATCCGGGAAACAATTTGTATTGACATTATGTTGGTTTAGCAATAAAGCACACGCATTCCTTCAAAAAAAGTGACTGTTTGGGCGTGCTTGCTGATCTTAGCAGATCATGTAAAAAAGGTTTAAATCGTCAAATAACCTTTTTTGGGTTTTAGAGCATCTCCACTGGTAGCTCCTAAATAGGCGCCGGTAGGGTCGCCGGCACCTCCATTTGGAGGCGCCGGCATTGCATCCTCCATTTTGGGAAGCCGTTTCCACACCGGCGCCTCCCTCCCAAACGGCGGCCCCCAAATTTTTCTTTTCTTTTTACAATATTTTGAAACAACATATCGATCACATTTTATTTATACAATCACACAAATAGAATTAAATTATTCATACAATCAATCAAACAAATAGTACTTAAATTATTCATACAATCCAACAAACAAATAGTACTTAAATTATTCATACAACCCAACAAACAAATAGTACTTAAATTATTCATCCAAGCAAACAAATAGAAATAAAATCATGCATTGTTGGCTGCTCCTCTCCTCGCCCACAAATGCGTAGCTAGATCCTCCTTCAGCTGTGCATGGACACCTGAATCTCGAATTTCAGTGTGCATATGAAGAAAAGCAGGGAAGTCTTGAGGCACATGCTCTACCTCATCTAGTGACCCTTGATAATGTTGCCTGCCAAAACCCACCGGCGAGCAGTGGTTAAGCAACACGAAGAGCCGGGAGGCTTCCAAGACTGCAGGGGGCCCTGGTCCCTCGACGTCGTCCCGCAAATGTTCCGGCACACGTCCTAGCGGTTGGGCGTGCCACCTGACCTATACCCGGTCGGAAGGTGTTGAATTGCTTCGATTAGTTTCGCATGGCAGACACGTAAACATTAAATACGAGCCCTATCGGCTCTCAGGTTGCCCTGTGGATCGGCTCAAAGAGCCGATCGCCCCATGGCTTACGTCGGGTTAACGATGACATGGGGCTCCTGCTTGATCAATATAAAGCTATACCAATCTACGACGTTTAGGGTTTTCACCGCATGATCGGAACATTCGCGCGTAGTTGAGCCTAATAGGCACGAAAGATAACGGAAAACTAACCCTAGAAGAGGCCTAAAAACCAACACTAAGTCAATTCCCGGAACATCCCTCTTAGGATTAACCAACCATACCTTACGTGCTACCGGATCGTTCAACCCGTTTGCAAGGCCTAATCATACAGATATTAAACCAATCCTTGAAGAATCAAGGAGCAACTATAACAGATTGGATCTACTAAATGAACAAGCAAGGTGCTGCCCTTACACCTAGGTAGGTGTAAGGGCAGCTAGATATCGTGGGGCAGCATAGCTAAGCAAGCATGTATAAGAAAAGCATCCATGCCAGCCCCAAAACACCTATGATAAATAGTATTACTCGCCATCAACAACGCTTCAGCACGAGCAACACAAGGTAACGAATAAACGCGTACTGCCTAGATCGCAAGATGAGATCTATGCAGCATGATGCTTACCCGGAAGAAACCCTCGAAAGTAGGGGTGGCGATGCGCCTGATTTGTGTTTGTTGTGAACGTGATTGTCCTTTTTCGATAACCCTAGATACATATTTATAGTCCAAGGGACTTTCTAATTCGGGCGTGCACCTAACCGTGCACGGGTTAAACTCTATCTTTTAATTCTAAACTAAGATGCGATCTACTATATTATAGATACACGGGCAATCTAGCCCAAACTCTTCGTGCAAGGCCGCTTCAAAGACGCTCCACGTGTATATCTTCAAGCCCATCTTCACTTACGGCCCATCTCCGATTTGGCCAAAATCGGTGATAACACATGCCCCCCTGGTTTTGGCAATGATAATTTCAAAACCACTCTGTTTTCCTTCGAAGGGTCATGTCGTGGCAGAGCAGAACCGTCGCAGATTCTTCATCATGATGCCTTGCCTTCTCAACTTCTCTGCACGATTTGACAGTTGTGGCACCACATCCTCGAAAACTGCTTAAGCATTAAATCGCTATATCCCTTTTATTTAGCCACTTCTCCCTTCTTCGTCCCCTTCGCATTAGCACTCCAAAACCCTCCTCCCACCATGTCGTCCTCTTCTTCCTCTTCTTCGTCGGTCTTTCCGTCCAATCCTCCCTCCGAGCCGACGCCGGAGTGGGTCCCAATGGCAGACCACATTCGCCGGGCCCTAGAAGACGGGGACGAGGCCAGCCACGACTTCTCCGTCTGGTCTGAGGACGACAAGTCCTCGACCGACGGGGAGAGCGACCTTTCCTCGTCGACGGAAACGGAGGAGAGCGATGACGCCTCTCCGGACCTTAGGAGGAGGAGGAGGAGGAAGAGGAGGAGGAGGACACCTCCTCCGACGAGCCGCCGGCCAAGCGCTTCTCGGCCGGGAAACCTCGGCGACTTCGACAACGACGACGACGGCGAGGAGGATGAGGACAACGAGGGCCCTGCCGGCGGCCGCGGCAGCAGCGACGACGAGCCCGCCGGAAGTAGCGCCGACAGCGGTGACGACGGCGATGACGAGGGCAGCGACGGCCCGTAGATAGGATCCTTAGCATAGGATCAATAGCAGTAGATGGGACAATGTGTCCCCTAGTTCTTCCTTTTGAGAGCAATCAGCTCTTTTATGTAAGAAATCTTATTATCAATGAAGAATTTTCTTCAATTCGATTTTGCCGATTTCTTTCATGTTGATTTAGCCGATTTCCCCTCATCCTGACTTTGCCGATTGTTAACTTGATCAATGCTCAATGAGCCGATGGCAACGCATCGGTCCTTCACGATAACTTGCAAGGCAGGTCAAATCAGTTATCCCCTCGACGATACCCTGCAACCTTTGCTCAAATTCAGATCCCAAATTTCCAATCGAACATGTCCAGTCCGCAGCCGCGCGAACCCCAGATCTTGGACTCCAAATCACCTGAGCTTAATGTTAGATTTAACGGCAAAATTCCTGAATCAATGCCTTCAGGAGAGCTCTAGGACCGTTGCTGAAAACCTTGGTGTTGAAGCTGATGCTTCTACAGAACAGGTACCATTTGCCCACAACTTTCCTTGTGATGCTCTGTTTCTTCGCAGCAACAAGATGGCCCAGAGCCTATCAATGATGATGGCTCCCTCTTCAAACTTCTCCCACCAGCTCCGGTGGTTCTCTTGCAACAACTCACCACTGTTTAAAAAGATTGTGGTGCAGAGCTAGCCGATTTCAGCCAAAATCGGCTCCCAAGAGCAAAGGATCTTCAGGTCCAGCTGCCCCCCGAGCCTCAGCCAGGGCGAGAATAGCAGTGAGAAAGGTGGCTGCCAAGAAAACTTTGAAGGGCAAACACCCTTCTAGGCTTTATGTTAAGTTCAGTAACCCTGCTCTTGTAGACCTCTGAAGATAATACCAGCGAGGAGACGCAGTCCAGCCGACGAGGGTCAGGCTCGGGCACTTCTGAAGACATCACCACGTAAAACCAACCAGATGTGCCACCATCGGCTTCCAAGAAAAGGTCAGTCCCTGAACCTGCTGCCCCTTCAGCTCCCATCAAAGCAGGGCACCATCTTTGGTAATGGCATTGTGCTTTGCTGCTCAGATCGGCTCACCATATTTTTCTTGCAGACTGATGAAGCTTCCAATGGGGATGCTGACGAAGTTCTGATGCCCTCCACACTTCTGGACGCAACCATCTCTAAAGGTGACATCGACTAAGTCGCTACCTTGGCAAAACTCCGGCAATGCCATAGCCGATGTATCGGCGTTCCCATGGTCCTAGGAGAGGTATGCTTCCTTTGCTGGGCTCGGCCCCTCCACAGCATGTGATGAACCAAGTCCCAGCTCCAACGCCTCAAAGCTCTGCTTTCTTCCCCCATTGAGACATCGGTCGAAAACTCCGAGGAGGTGAAGAACATCTGATGGCGTGTAACTCACACGTTCGTTGGGAACCCCAAGAGGAAGGTATGATGCGCACAGCAGCAAGTTTTCCCTCAGAAAGAAACCAAGGTTTATCGAACCAGGAGGAGCCAAGAAGCACGTTGAAGGTTGATGGTGGCGAAATGTGATGCGGCGCAACACCAGGATTCCGGCGCCAACGTGGAACCTGCACAACACAACCAAAGTACTTTGCCCCAACGAAAGTGAGGTTATCAATCTCACGGCTTGCTGTAACAAAGGATTAACCGTATTGTGTGGAAGATGATTGTTTGCGAAGAAAACAGTAAAACAAGTATTAGATTGTATGCGATGTAAAGAATAGGACCGGGGTCCACAGTTCACTAGAGGTGTCTCTCCCATAAGATTAAAGCATGTTGGGTGAACAAATTACACGGGCAATTGACAAATAGAAAAGGGCATAACAATGCATATACATGATATGATAAATATAGTGAGATTTAATCGGGCATTACGACAAAGTACATAGACCGCCATCCAATGCATCTATGCCTAAAAAGTCCACCTTCGGTTATCATCCGAACCCCTTCTAGTATTAAGTTGCAAGCAACAGACAATTGCATTAAGTATGGTGCGTAATGTAATCAACAACTACATCCTTAGACATAGCATCAATGTTTTATCCCTAGTGGCAACAGCACATCCACAACCTTAGAACTTTCTGTCACTGTCCCAGATTTAATGGGGGCATGAACCCACTATCGAGCATAAATACTCCCTCTTGGAGTTAAGAGCAAAAACTTGGCCAGAGCCTCTACTAATAACGGCATGCAAGATCATAAACAACACATAAGTAATAGATTGATAATCACCATAACATAGTATTCTCTATCCATCGGATCCCGACAAACACAACATATAGTATTACAGATAGATGATCTTGATCATGTTAGGCAGCTCACAAGATCCAACAATGAAGCACAATTAGGAGAAGACGACCATCTAGCTACTGCTATGGACCCATAGGGGTGAACTACTCACTCATCACTCCGGAGGCGATCATGGCGATGAAGAGTCCTCCGGGAGATGATTCCCTCCTGGGTGCCGGAGGCGATCTCCTGAATCCCCCGAGATGGGACGCGGCGGCGGCATCTCGGAAGGTTTTCCGTATCGTGGCTCTCGTACGAGGGTTTCGCGACGAAGACTTTAAGTAGGCAACGCGGGGGGCCACACGAGGGCCCCACACACCAGGCGGGCGCGGCCAGGGCGCGCCGCCCTAGTGTGGCGGCGCCTCGTGGCCTCACTTCCTTTCCCTTCGGTCTTCGGAAGCAAAAATAGGACCCTGGGCGTTGATTTCGTCCAATTCCGAGAATATTTCCTTACTAGGATTTCTGAAACCAAAAAGAAACAGCAACTGGCTCTTCGGCATCTTGTTAATAGGTTAGTGCCGGAAAATGCGTAAATACGACATATAATGTGTATAAAACATGTAGATATCATCAATAATGTAGCATGGAACATAAGAAATTATCGATACGTCGGAGACGTATCGCATCCCCAAGCTTAGTTTCTGCTCGTCCCGAGCAGGTAAACGATAACAAGGATAATTTGGAGTGACATGCCATCATAATCTTGATCATACTATTGTAAACATATGTAATGAATGCAGCGATCAAAACAATGGTAATGATGAGTAAACAAATGAATCATAAAGCAAAGACTTTTCATGAATAGTACTTCAAGACAAGCATCAATAAGTCTTGCATAAGACTTAACTCATAAAGCAATAAATCAAAGTAAAGGTGTTGAAGCAACACAAAGGAAGATTAAGTTTCAGCGGTTGCTTTCAACTTATAACATGTATATCTCATGGATAGTGTCAATGTAAAGTAATATAACAAGTGCAATATGCAAGTATGTAGGAATCAATGCAGTTCACACAAGTGTTTGCTTCTTGAGGTGGAGAGAAATAGGTAAACTGACTCAACAATAAAAAGGTAAAAGAAAGGTCCTTCAAAGAGGAAAGCATCGATTGCCATATTTGTGCTAGAGCTTTTATTTTGAAAACATGAAACAATTTTGTCAACGGTAGTAATAAAGCATATGAGTTATGTAAATTATATCTTACAAGTTGCAAGCCTCATGCATAGTATACTAATAGTGCCCGCACCTTGTCCTAATCAGCTTGGACTACCGGATCATCGCAATACACATGTTTCAACCAAGTGTCACAAAGGGGTACCTCCATGCCGCCTGTACAAAGGTCTAAGGAGAAAGCTCGCATTTTGGATTTCTCGCTTTTTATTATTCTCAACTTAGACATCCATACCGGGACAACATGGACAACAGATAATGGACTCCTCTTTAATGCATAAGCATGTGGCAACAATTATTATTCTCATATGAGATTGAGGATATATGTCCAAAACTGAAACTTCCACCATGATTCATGGCTTTAGTTAGCGGCCCAATGTTCTTCTCTAACAATATGCATGCTCCAACCATTAAGGTGGTAGATCTCTCTTACTTCAGACAAGACGGACATGCATAGAAACTCACATGATATTCAACAAAGAGTAGTTGATGGCGTCCCAGGAGCATGGTTATCGCACAACAAGCAACTTAATAAGAGATAAAGTGCATAAGTACATATTCAATACCACAATAGTTTTTAAGGCTATTTTGTCCCATGAGCTATATATTGCAAAGGCGAATGATGGAATTTTAAAGGTAGCACTCAAGCAATTTACTTTGGAATGGCGGAGAAATACCATGTAGTAGGTAGGTATGGTGGACACAAATGGCATGGTGGTTGGCTCAAGGATTTTGGATGCATGAGAAGTATTCCCTCTCGATACAAGGTTTAGGCTAGCAAGGTTATTTGAAGCAAACTCAAGGATGAACCGGTGCAGCGAAACTCACATAAAATTCATATTGTAAACATTATAAGACTCCACACCGTCTTCCTTGTTGTTCAAAACTCAATACTAGAAATTATCTAGACCTTAGAGAGACCAAATATGCAAACCAAATTTTAGCAAGCTCTATGTATTTCTTCATTAATGGGTGCAAAGTATATGATGCAAGAGCTTAAACATGAGCACAACAATTGCAAAGTATCACATTATCCAAGACATTTTAGAATTACTACATGTAGTTTCCGATTCCAACCATATAACAATTTAACGAAGAAGTTTCAACCTTCGCCTTGAACATTATGAGTAAAGCCTAAGGACATATTTGTCCATATGCAACAGCGGAGCTCTCCCACACGGTGAATGCTAGGATCCATTTTATTCAAACAAAAACAAAAACAAAACAAACCGACGCTCCAAGTAAAGAACACAAGATGTGACGAATAAAAATATAGTTTCAGGAGGAACCTGATGATGTTGTCGATGAAGAAGGGGATGCCTTGGGCATCCCCAAGCTTAGACGCTTGAGTCTTCTTAAAATATGCAGGGATGAACCACGGGGGCATCCCCAAGCTTAGAGCTTTCACTCCTCTTGATCATAGTATATCATACTCCTCTCTTGACCCTTGAAAACTTCCTTCACACCAAACTTCAAGCAAACTCATTAGAGGGTTAGTGCACAATTAAAATTCACATATTCAGAGGTGACACAATCATTCTTAACACTTCTGGACATTGCACAAAGCTACTGGACATTAATGGATCAAAGGAATTCATCCAACATAGCAAATACGGCAATGCGAAATAAAAGGCAGAATCTGTCAAAAACAGAACAGTCCGTAAAGAAGAACCTGAAAGGGGCACTAGACTTGCTCAAATGGAAAAACTCAAAACTAATGAAAGTTGCGTACATATCTGAGGATCATCGTAATTTTGCAGATTTTTTTGAATTTTCTACAGAGACTTATGCCAGAATTCGTGACAGACAGCAATGCTGTTTCTGCCAGCGATCCCAAATATAACATCAACTTTAGCATAGAAACTTTACTTGGCACAAAAACATGATAAGGAGAGGTTGCTACAGTAGTAAACAACTTCCAAGACTCAAATATAAAACAAAGTACTGTAGTAAAAACATGGGTTGTCTCCCATAAGCGCTTTTCTTTAACGCCTTTCAGCTAGGCGCAGAAAGTGTAACTCAAGTAACATCAAGAGTAGAAGCATCAACATCATAACTCGTTCTCATAATAGAATCAAAAGGAAACTTCATTATCTTTCTAGGGAAGTGTTCCATACCTTTCTTGAGAGGAAATTGATATCTAATATTACCTTCCCTCATATCAATAATAGCACCAACGGTTCGAAGAAAAGGTCTTCCCAACACAATGGGACAAGATGCATTGCATTCAATATCCAAGACAACAAAATCAACAGGGACAAGGTTATTGTTAACCGTAATGCGCACATTATCAATCCTCCCCAAAGGTTTCTTTTTAACATTATCGGCAATATTAACATCCAAATAACAATTCTTCAATGGTGGCAAGTCAAGCATATCATAAATCTTTTTAGGCATAACAGAAATACTTGCACCAAGATCACATAAAGCATTACATTCAAAGTCATTGAATTTCATTTTAATGATGGGCTCCCAACCATCTTCTAACTTTCTAGGAATAGAAGTTTCAAGTTTTAGTTTCTCTTCTCTAGCTTTTATGAGAGCATTCGTAATATGTTTTGTAAAGGCCAAATTTATAGCACTAGCATTAGGACTTTTAGCAAGTTTTTGTAAGAACTTTATAACTTCAGAGATGTGGCAATCATCAAAATCTAAATCATTATGAGCTACAGCAATGGGATCATTGTTCCCAAGGTTGGAAAAAATTTCAGTTTTATCACAAGCAGTTTCAGCAGTTTTAGCAATTTCAGGCAGTTTTGTACGCTTTGCACTAGGAGTAGAAACATTGCCAACACCAATTATTTTACCATTGATAGTAGGAGGTGCAGCAACATGTGAATCATTATCATTACTAATGGTGGTAATAGTCCAAACTTTAGCTACATTATTCTCTTTAGCTAGTTTTTCATTTTCTTCTCTATCCCACCTAGCACGCAATTCAGCCATTAATCTTATATTCTCATTAATTCTAACTTGGATGGCATTTGCTGTAGTAGTAATCTTATTATCAATATCCTCATTAGGCATAACTTTCAATTTTAATAGATCAACATCAGAGGCAAGTCTATCAACTCTAGAAGCAATAATATCAATTTTATCAAGCTTTTCCTCAACAGATTTGTTAAAAGCAGTTTGTGTACTAATAAATTCTTTAAGCATGGCTTCAAGACCAGGGGGTACACTCCTATTATTGTTGTAAGAATTCCCATAAGAATTACCATAACCATTACCATTAGCAGAAGGATATGGCCTATAGTTATTACCAGAGTTGTTCCTATAAGCATTGTTGTTAAAGTTATTATTTTTAATGAAATTCACATCAACATTTTCTTCTTGAGCAACCAATGAAGCTAAAGGAACATTATTTGGATCAACATTAGATCTACCATTCACAAGCATAGACATAATCACATCAATCTTATCACTCAAGGAAGAGGTTTCTTCAACAGAATTTACCTTCTTACCTTGTGGAGCTCTTTCCGTGTGCCATTCAGAGTAATTTATCATCATATCATCAAGAAGCTTTGTAGCCGCCCCCAAAGTGATGGACATAAAGGTACCTCCAGCAGCTGAATCCAATAAATTCCACGAAGAAAAATTTAGTCCTGCATAGAAGGTTTGGATGATCATCCAAGTAGTCAGTCCATGGGTTGGGAAATTCTTTACCAAAGATTTCATTCTCTCCCATGCTTGAGCAACATGTTCAGTATCTAATTGCTTAAAATTCATTATGCTACTTCTCAAAGATATAATTTTAGCGGGAGGATAATATCTACCAATAAAAGCATCCTTACATTTAGTCCATGAATCAATACTATTCTTAGGCAAAGATAGCAACCAATCTTTAGCTCTTCCTCTTAATGAGAAAGGAAACAATTTCAATTTAATAATATCACCATCTACATCCTTATACTTTTGCATTTCACAAAGTTCAACAAAATTATTAAGATGGGCAGCAGCATCATCAGAACTAACACCAGAAAATTGATCTCTCATAACAAGGTTCAGTAAAGCAGGTTTAATTTCAAAGAATTCTGCTGTAGTAGCAGGTGGAGCAATAGGTGTGCATAGGAAATCATTATTATTTGTGTTTGTGAAGTCACACAACTTAGTATTTTCAGGGGTATTCATTTTAGCAATAGTAAATAAAGCAAACTAGATAAAGTAAATGCAAGTAACTAATTTTTTGTGTTTTTGATATAGAGAGCAAGATAGTAAATAAAGTAAAACTAGCAACTATTTTTTTGTGTGTTTTGTTTAGGTGCAGCAAACAAAGTAGTAAATAAAATAAAGCAAGACAAAAACAAAGTAAAGAGATTGGGAAGTGGAGACTCCCTTGCAGCGTGTCTTGATCTCCCCGGCAACGGCGCTAGAAAAAGAGCTTGATGGCGTGTAACTCACACGTTCGTTGGGAACCCCAAGAGGAAGGTATGATGCGCACAGCAAGTTTTCCCTCGAAAGAAACCAAGTTTTATCGAACCAAGAGGAGCCAAGAAGCACGTTGAAGGTTGATGGTGGCGAAATGTGATGCGGCGCAACACCAGGGATTCCGGCGCCAACGTGGAACCTGCACAACAACCAAAGTACTTTGCCCCAACGAAACAGTGAGGTTTTGTCAATCTCACCGGCTTGCTGTAACAAAGGATTAACCGTATTGTGTGGAAGATGATTGTTTGCGAAGAAAACAGTAAAACAAGTATTGCAGTAGATTGTATGCGATGTAAAGAATAGGACCGGGGTCCACAGTTCACTAGAGGTGTCTCTCCCATAAGATTAAAGCATGTTGGGTGAACAAATTACGTCGGGCAATTGACAAATAGAAAAGGGCATAACAATGCATATACATGATATGATAAATATAGTGAGATTTAATCAGGGCATTACGACAAAGTACATAGACCGCCATCCAGCATGCATCTATGCCTAAAAAGTCCACCTTCAGGTTATCATCCGAACCCCTTCTAGTATTAAGTTGCAAGCAACAGACAATTGCATTAAGTATGGTGCGTAATGTAATCAACAACTACATCCTTAGACATAGCATCAATGTTTTATCCCTAGTGGTAACAACACATCCACAACCTTAGAACTTTCTGTCACTGTCCCAGATTTAATGGAGGCATGAACCCACTATCGAGCATAAATACTCCCTCTTGGAGTTAAGAGCAAAAACTTGGCCAGAGCCTCTACTAATAACGGAGAGCATGCAAGATCATAAACAACACATAAGTAATAGATTGATAATCACCATAACATAGTATTCTCTATCCATCGGATCCCGACAAACACAACATATAGTATTACAGATAGATGATCTTGATCATGTTAGGCAGCTCACAAGATCCCACAATGAAGCACAATTAGGAGAAGACGGCCATCTAGCTACTGCTATGGACCCATAGTCCAGGGGTGAACTACTCATTCATCACTCCGAGGCGATCATGGCGATGAAGAGTCCTCCGGGAGATGATTCCCCTCTCCCAGGGTGCCGGAGGCGATCTCCCGAATCCCGAGATGGGATTCGGCGGCGCGTATCGGAAGGTTTTCCGTATCGTGGCTCTCGGAGAGGGTTTCGCGACGAAGACTTTAAGTAGGCGGAAGGGCAACGCGGGGGGCTACACGAGGGCCCCACACCAGGGTCGCGCGGCCAAGGCAGGCCGCGCCGCCTAGTGTGGCGGCGCCTCGTGGCCCCACTTCCTTTCCCCTTCGGTCTTCCGGAAGCTTCGTGCAAAAATAGGACCCCGGGCGTTGATTTCGTCCAATTCCGAGAATATTTCCTTACTAGGATTTCTAAAAACAGCAGAAAACAACAACTGGCTCTTCGGCATCTTGTTAATAGGTTAGTGCCGGAAAATGCGTAAATACGACATATAATGTGTATAGAACATGTAGATATCATCAATAATGTAGCATGGAACATAAGAAATTATCGATACGTCGGAGACGTATCAACATCCTTGAAGAATGTTGGAGATATGCCCAAGAGGCAATAATAAAAGTGGTTATTATATATCTTTATGTTTATGATAAATGTTTATATACCATGCTATAATTGTATTAACCGAAACATTGATACATGTGTGATATGTAAACAACAAAGAGTCCCTAGTAAGCCTCTTAACTAGCTTGTTGATTAATAGATGATTAGTTTCATAATCATGAACATTGGATGTTATTAAATAACAAGATTATATCATTATATGAATGATGTAATGGACACACCCAATTAAGCGTAGCATAAGATCACGTCATTAAGTTATTTGCTATAAGCTTTCAATACATAGTTACCTAGTCCTTATGACCATGAGATCATGTAAATCACTTATACCGGAAAGGTACTTTGATTACATCAAACGCCACTGCGTAAATGGGTGGTTATAAAGGTGGGATTAAGTATCCGGAAAGTATGAGTTGAGGCATATGGATCAACAGTGGGATTTGTCCATCCCGATGACGGATAGATATACTCTGGGCCCTCTCGGTGGAATGTCGTCTAATGTCTTGCAAGCATATGAATAAGTTCATAAGAGACCACATACCACGGTACGAGTAAAGAGTACTTGTTAGGAGACGAGGTTGAACAAGGTATAGTGTGATACCGATGATCAAACCTCGGACAAGTAAAATATCGCGTGACAAAGGGAATTGGTATCATATGTGTATGGTTCATTCGATCACTAAAGTCATCGTTGAATATGTGGGAGCCATTATGGATCTCCAGATCCCGCTATTGGTTATTGGTCGGAGTGAGTACTCAACCATGTCCGCATAGTTCGCGAACCGTAGGGTGACACACTTAAAGTTGGATGTTGAAATGGTAGAACTTGAATATGGAATGGAGTTCGAATATTTGTTCGGAGTCCCGGATGAGATCCCGGACATCACGAGGAGTTCCGGAATGGTCCGGAGAATAAGATTCATATATAGGATGTCATTTTATGTGAATTAAAATGATACGGAAGGTTCTATGGAAGGTTCTAGAAGGTTCTAGAAAAGTCCGGAAGAAACCACCTAGGAAGGTGGAGTCCACATGGGACTCCACCTCCATGGCCGGCCAACCCTAGTGGGGGTGGAGTCCCAAGTGGACTCCCCTTAGGGGGCCGGCCACCCCCCCATATGGAAGGTGGAACTCCCACCTCTAGTGGGAGTCCTAGCTTGGGAAGGTTTCCCACCATATGGAAGGTTTTGGGTTCGGGTCTTATTCGGAGACTTGTAGTCCAACACTTGGGGCTTCCACCTATATAATGAGGGGCCAAGGGGAGGGGGCCGGCCACAAAGAACCACCAAGGTGGCCGCACCCCTTAGTGGCCGGCGCCCCCTCTCCCCAAACCCTAGCCGCCCGCTCCTCCACCATATCCCGCACGCTTAGCGAAGCTCCGCCGGATTTCTCCACCGCCACCGACACCACGCCGTCGTGTCTGTCGGATTCAAGAGGAGCTACTACTTCCGCTGCCCGCTGGAACGGGGAGGTGGACGTCGTCTTCATCAACAACCGAACGTGTGACCGAGTACGGAGGTGCTGCCCGTTCGTGGCGCCGTGATCAAGATCTTCTACGCGCTTTTGCAAGCGGCAAGTGATCGTCTACCGCAGCAACAAGAGCCTCATCTTGTAGGCTTTGGAATCTCTTCAAGGGTGAGACTCGATAATCCCCTCGTTGCTACCGTCTTCTAGATTGCATCTTGGCTTGGATTGCGTGTTCGCGGTAGGAATTTTTTGTTTTCTATGCTACGTTATCCTACAGTGGTATCAGAGCCGTGTCTATGCATAGATGGTTGCACGAGTAGAACACAATGGTTTTGTGGGCGTTGATGCTTATGTTATCTTTAGCTTGAGTACTTTGCATCTTTGTGGCATAGTGGGATGAAGCGGCTCGGGCTAACTTTACATGACCGCGTTCATGAGATTTGCTCCACGCTTGACATGCAACTTGTATTGCATAAGTGGCTTTGCGGGTGTCTGTCTCTCCTACTATAGTGAAGATTCAATTTACTCTTCTATTGACAACACTAGTATCACCGTTGTGGTTCATGTTCGTAGGTAGATTAGATCTCACCCGAAAACCCTAAACCACGTAAAATATGCAAACCAAATTAGAGAACGTCTAACTTGTTTTTGCAGGGTTTGGTGATGTGATATGGCCATAATGTGATGATGACTATGTATGAGATGATCATTATTGTATTGTGGCAACCGGCAGGAGCCTTATGGTTGTCTTTAAATTTCATGTTGAGTAGTATTTCAAAGAAGTTGTAATAGTTGCTACATGGGAGAACAATCATGAAGATGGCGCCATTGACCTTGACGCTACGCCGACGATGATGGAGATCATGCCCGTTGATGATGGAGATTGATGTCTACGTTCCCCCTCCTTTCCTGTAGACAGTGTTGGGCCTCCAAGTGCAGAGGTTTGTAGAACAGCAGCAAGTTTTCCCTTAAGTGGATCACCCAAGGTTTATCGAACTCAGGGAGGAAGAGGTCAAAGATATCCCTCTCATGCAACCCTGCAACCACAAAGCAAGAAGTCTCTTGTGTCCCCAACACACCAAATAGGTGCACTAGTTCGGCGAAGAGATAATACAGGTGGTATGAATATATATAAGCAGTAGCAACGGTGCCAGAAAATAGCTTGCTGGCGTGTAGTTGATGGTGGTAGTATTGCAGCAGTAGTAACACAGTAAAACAAGAAACAAGCAGAGTAACTCAGCAGTATTTAGGAACAAGGCCTAGGGATTAGACTTTCACTAGTGGACACTCTCAACATTGATCACATATAAATAATAGATAAATGCATACTCTACACTTTTGTTGGATGATGAACACATTGCGTAGGATTACACGAACCCTCAATGCCGGAGTTAACAAGCTCCACAATAATGCTCATGTTTAGGTAACCTTAAGTGTAAGATAGATCAAAAGACTAAACCAAGTACTAGCATAGCATGCACACTGTCACCTTCATGCATATGTAGGAGGAATAGATCACATCAATATTATCATAGCAATAGTTAACTTCGCAATCTACAAGAGATCATGATCATAGCATAAACCAAGTACTAACACGTGCACACACTGTCACCTTTACACACGTGCAGGAGGAATAGAACTACTTTAATAACTTTGCTAGAGTAGCACATAGATAAATTGTGATACAAACACATTGCAATCATCAAGAGATATAAATAAGCACTTCACTACGCTCTTCAACAGTGAATAAGTACTTCGTGAAATATAGCCTAAGAGACCCACACGGTGCACACACTGTCACCTTTACACACGTGGGACAAGGAGTCTCCGGAGATCACATAAGTAAAACCCACTTGACTAGCATAATGACATCTAGATTACAAGCATCATCATATGAATCTCAATCATGTAAGGCAGCTCATGAGATTATTGTATTGAACTACATAGGAGAGAGATGAACCACATAGCTACCGGTAGCCCCGAGCCTCGATGGAGAACTACTCCTCCTCATGGGAGCAGCGGTGATGAAGATGGCGGTGGAGATGGCAGCGGTGTCGATGGAGAAGCCTTCCGGGGCACTTCCCCGCTCAGGGTGCCGAACAGACTCCCGTCCCCCCAGATCTTGGCTTCGCGATGACGGCGGCTCGGAACTTTTCTCGTATCGTGGCTTCCTCCGTAAGGGTTTTGCAGGGGCTTTAATAGGCGAAGAGGCGGCGCAGAGGGTCAACGAGGCGACCACACCATAGGGTGGCGCCAGGGCCCGGGCCGCGCCACCATGTCATCTGGGCCCACCAGCCCCCTCCGGCGCTCTCGGGTGTTCTGGATGCTTCCGGGCAAAATAGGAACCTAGGAGGTGATTTCGTCCAATTCCGAGAATATTTCGTTACTAGGATTTCTGAAACCAAAAACAAGAAAACAGGAACTGGCACTTCGGCATCTTGTTAATAGGTTAGTTCCAGAAAATGCACAAATATGACATAAAGTGTGCATAAAACATGTAGGTATCATCAATAAAGTAGCATGGAACATAAGAAATTATCGATACGTTGGAGACGTATCATGTCCGTGCTTTGGAGATGAAGATCAAAGGCGCAAAGACAAAAGGGCCATATCATATCACATATGAACTGCATGTGATGTTAATCCTTTTATGCATCTTATTTTGCTTAGATCGCGACGGTAGCATTATAAGATGATCCCTCTCACTAAAATTTCAAGATAATAAAGTGTTCATCCTTAGTAGCACCGTTGCCAAGACTTGTCGTTTCAAAGCATCTCGTGATGATCGGGTGTGATAGAATCAACAAGTGCATACAACGGGTGCAAGTCAGTTTTGCACATGCGGATACTAAGGTGGCCTTGACGAGCCTAGCATGTACAGACATGGTCTCGGAACACGTGATACCGAAAGGTAGAGCATGAATCATATGATTGATATGATGAACACTTTGAGTGTTCGCCATTGAAATTACATCTTGTCTCGTGATGATCGGGCATAGGTGTGATGGATTTGGTTCGTGTGATCACTAAGACAATGCGAGGGATATTGTTTTGAGTGGGAGTTCACCTAGTTTTTAATTTTGTTAAATTAAAATTTGAACTCAATTTGTCATAAACATTAGTCTAAACTATTGCAAATATGTTGTAGATATGGCGTCCCCAATCAATTTTAACCAGTTCCTAGAGAAAGAAAAGCTTAAGAGCAACGGTAGCAACTTCACCGACTGGTTCCGTCATGTGAGGATCTTCCTCAATGGCGGAAACCTACAATATGTGCTTGATGCACCGCTAGGTGACCCTCCTGCAGAAACTGAAACCGATGAAGTAAAGAATGTTTACGCAACTCGGAAAACTCGGTACTCTCAAGTTCAGTGTGCCATCATGTGCACTGGAAGCCGATCTTCAAAAACGTTTTGAGCACCACGATCCACATGAGTTAATCAATGAGTTGAAAACTATCTTTGAGACTCATGCGGCCGTGGAATGCTATGAAGCATCGAAACACTTCTTCAGCTGCATGATGGAAGAAGGCAGCTCCGTTAGTGAGCACATGCTCGCCATGACCGGGCATGCGAAGAAACTCAGTGACTTGGGAATAGTGATTCCTAACAGACTGGGGATTAATCGTGTCCTTCAATCACTGCCACCTAGTTATAAGAACTTTGTGATGAATTACAATATGCAGAACATGAACAAAGAGTTACCTGAACTCTTCGCCATGCTAAAATCTGCTGAGATTGAAATTAAGAAAGAGCACCAAGTGTTGATGGTCAACAAGACCACCAGCTTCAAGAAACAGGGCAAGTCTAAAGGCAAGAACAAGAAGAGTGGCAAGAAAGCTGCCACGCCTCCTGTGAAACCTAAGTCTGGCCCTAAGCCTGATGCTGAGTGCTATTACTGCAAGGAGAAGGGACACTGGAAGCGTAATTGCTCCAAGTATTTGGCGGATCTGAAGAGCGGCCTTGTCAAGAAGAAGAAAGAAGGTATATCTGATATACATGTTATAGATGTTTATCTCACTGGTTCTCGTACTAGTGCCTGGGTATTTGATACTGGTTCGGTTGCTCATATTTGTAACTCGAAACAGGAACTAAAGAATAAACGAAGACTACTAAAGGATGAAGTGACGATGCGCGTTGGAAATGGATCCAAAGTCGATGTGATCGCTGTCGGCACACTTCCTCTACATCTACCTTCGGGATTAGTTTTAAGCCTAAATAATTGCTATTTTGTACCCGCGTTGAGCATGAACATTATATCTGGATCTTGTTTAATGCAAGACGGTTATTCATTCAAGTCTGAGAATAATGGTTGTTCTATTTTTATGAATAATATCTTTTATGGTCGAGCACCTGAAAAGAATGGCTTATTTCTGTTAGATCTCGATAGTAGTGATACACATATACATAACATTGATGCTAAGCGAATTAAATTGAATGATAATTCTACTTATATGTGGCACTGTCGTCTTGGTCATATTGGAGTGAAACGCATGAAGAAACTCCATACCGATGGATTACTTGAATCACTTGACTTTGAGTCACTTGATAGATGCGAAGCATGTCTGATGGGAAAAATGACTAAGACTCCATTCTCGGGTATGATGGAGCGAGCTACTGACTTATTGGAAATCATACATACAGATGTGTGCGGACCAATGAGTGTAGCATCGCGCGGTGGTTATCGTTATGTTCTAACCTTCACAGATGATTTGAGTAGATATGGGTATATCTATTTAATGAAACATAAATCCGAAACTTTCGAGAAGTTTAAGGAATTCCAAAGTGAAGTAGAAAATCAACGTAACAAGAAGATTAAATTTCTACGATCTGATCGCGGAGGTGAATATCTGAGTTATGAGTTTGGCATGCATTTAAAGAAATGCGGAATACTTTCACAATTGACACCGCCGGGAACACCACAAAGAAACGGTGTGTCCGAACGTCGTAATCGAACTCTCTTAGATATGGTTCGTTCTATGATGTCTCTTACTGATTTACCGTTATCATTTTGGAGTTATGCATTAGAGACAGCCGCATTCACTTTAAATAGAGCACCATCAAAATCCGTTGAAACGACACCGTATGAATTATGGTTTAATAAGAAACCTAAGCTGTCGTTCCTTAAAGTTTGGGGTTGCGAAGCCTATGTAAAAAAGTTACAACCGGACAAGCTAGAACCCAAAGCGGAGAAATGCGTCTTCATAGGATACCCTAAGGAAACTATAGGGTACACTTTCTATCACAGATCCGAAGGCAAGATCTTTGTTGCTAAGAACGGAACCTTTCTTGAGAAAGAATTTCTCACTAAAGAAGTGACTGGAAGAAAAGTAGAACTCGATGAGATTGAAGAATCTCTACTCGTTGATCAGAGTAGCGCAGTACCGGAAGATGTTCCTGTGCCGCCTACACCGGCAACAGAGGAAGCTAATGATAATGATCATGAAACTTCAAATGAGATAGCTACTGAACCTCGCAGATCGACAAGGGAACGTGCCACTCCTGATTGGTATGATCCTTGTCTAAATGTCATGATTGTGGATAACAATGATGAAGACCCTGCGACGTATGAAGAAGCGATGATGAGCCCAGATTCCAACAAATGGCAAGAAGCCATGAAATCCGAAATGGGATCCATGTATGATAACAAAGTATGGACTTTGGTAGACTTACCTGATAGCCGAAAGGCTGTCGAGAATAAATGGATCTTCAAGAGAAAAACAGATGCTGATGGTAATATTACTGTCTATAAAGCTCGACTTGTCGCAAAGGGTTTCCGACAAATTCAAGGTGTTGACTACGATGAGACTTTCTCACTGTAGCGAAGCTAAAATCTGTGAGGATTTTGTTAGCAATAGCTGCATTTTTCGATTATGAGATTTGGCAGATGGATGTCAAAACGGCGTTCCTTAATGGAGACATTGAGGAAGAGTTGTATATGGTACAACCCAAAGGTTTTGTCGATCCTAAAAATGCTGACAAAGTATGCAAACTTCAGCGTTCAATCTATGGACTGAAGCAAGCATCAAGAAGTTGGAACCGACGCTTTGATAAGGTGATCAAAGACTTCGGGTTTATACAGTGTCATGGAGAGGCCTGTATTTACAAGAAAGTGAGTGGGAGCTCTGTAGCGTTCCTGATATTATATGTAGATGACATATTATTGATTGGGAATGATATAGAACTATTAAGCAGTGTAAAAGGTTATTTGAATAATAGTTTTTCAATGAAAGACCTTGGTGAAGCATCGTATATATTAGGCATCAAGATTTATAGAGATAGATCAAGACGTCTAATAGGGCTATCACAGAGTACATATCTGGACAAGATTCTAAAGAAGTTTAGAATGGACGAAAGTAAGAAAGGATTCTTACCTATGTTACCAGGCAAGGTCTTGAGTAAGACTCAAGGACCGGCTACGGCAGAAGAAAGAGAAAGGATGAGTCAGATCCCCTATGCCTCGGCAGTAGGCTCTATCATGTATGCCATGCTATGTACTAGACCGGATATAGCACATGATGTTAGTTTAACTAGCAGATATCAAAGTGATCCAGGAATGGAACACTGGACAGCGGTCAAGAATATCCTAAAGTACTTGAAAAGAACTAAGGATATGTTTCTTTGTTATGGAGGTGACCAAGAGCTCGTTGTAACAAGTTACACCGATGCAAGTTGGAACACCGATCCTGATGACTCTAAGTCTCAGTCTGGGTACGTGTTTATATTGAATGGTGCTGCAGTAAGCTGGCAAGCTTGAAGCAGTGCACGGTGGCGAAATCCTCAACAGAATCGGAATACATAGCGGCTTCGGAGGCTTCATCGAAGCGGTATGGATGAAGAGGTTCATTGTAGAGCTCGGTGTGGTTCCTAGTGCATTGGACCCACTAGTCATATACCGTGACAACATGGGTGCCATCGCCAATGCACATGAACCAAGGTCACACAAGAGGCTGAAGCATATCAAGCTGCGTTATCATTCGATTCGCGAGTACATCGAAGATGGAGAAGTAAAGATTTGCAAAGTACACACTGATCTGAATGTAGCAGATCCGTTGACTAAAGCTCTCCCTAGGGCAAAGCATGACCAACACCAGAATGCCATGGGTGTTAGGTACCTTACAATGTAATCTAGATTATTGACTCTAGTGCAAGTGGGAGACTGTTGGAGATATGCCCAAGAGGCAATAATAAAAGTGGTTATTATATATCTTTATGTTTATGATAAATGTTTATATACCATGCTATAATTGTATTAACCGAAACATTGATACATGTGTGATATGTAAACAACAAAGAGTCCCTAGTAAGCCTCTTAACTAGCTTGTTGATTAATAGATGATTAGTTTCATAATCATGAACATTGGATGTTATTAAATAACAAGATTATATCATTATATGAATGATGTAATGGACACACCCAATTAAGCGTAGCATAAGATCACATCATTAAGTTATTTGCTATAAGCTTTCAATACATAGTTACCTAGTCCTTATGACCATGAGATCATGTAAATCACTTATACCGAAAGGTACTTTGATTACATCAAACGCCACTGCGTAAATGGGTGGTTATAAAGGTGGGATTAAGTATCCGGAAAGTATGAGTTGAGGCATATGGATCAAAGTGGGATTTGTCCATCCCGATGACGGATAGATATACTCTGGGCCCTCTCGGTGGAATGTCGTCTAATGTCTTGCAAGCATATGAATAAGTTCATAAGAGACCACATACCACGGTACGAGTAAAGAGTACTTGTTAGGAGACGAGGTTGAACAAGGTATAGTGTGATACCGATGATCAAACCTCGGACAAGTAAAATATCGCGTGACAAAGGGAATTGGTATCATATGTGTATGGTTCATTCGATCACTAAAGTCATCGTTGAATATGTGGGAGCCATTATGGATCTCCAGATCCCGCTATTGGTTATTGGTCGGAGTGAGTACTCAACCATGTCCGCATAGTTCGCGAACCGTAGGGTGACACACTTAAAGTTGGATGTTGAAATGGTAGAACTTGAATATGGAATGGAGTTCAAATATTTGTTCGGAGTCCCGGAGATCCCGGACATCACGAGGAGTTCCGGAATGGTCCGGAGAATAAGATTCATATATAGGATGTCATTTTATGTGAATTAAAATGATACGGAAGGTTCTATGGAAGGTTCTAGAAAAGTCCGGAAGAAACCACCTAGGAAGGTGGAGTCCACATGGGACTCCACCTCCATGGCCGGCCAACCCTAGTGGGGTGGAGTCCCAAGTGGATTCCCCCTTAGGGGGCCGGCCACACCCCCATATGGAAGGTGGAACTCCCACCTCTAGTGGGAGTCCTAGCTTGGGAAGGTTTCCCACCATATGGAAGGTTTTGGGTTCGGGTCTTATTCGGAGACTTGTAGTCCAACACTTGGGGCTTCCACCTATATAATGAGGGGCCAAGGGGAGGGGGCCGGCCACCAAAGAACCACCAAGGTGGCCGCACCCCCCCGGCGCCCCCCTCCCCAAACCCTAGCCGCCCCGCTCCTCCACCATATCCCGCACGCTTAGCGAAGCTCCGCCGGATTTCTCCACCGCCACCGACACCACGCCGTCGTGGTCGGATTCAAGAGGAGCTACTACTTCCGCTGCCCGCTGGAACGGGAGGTGGACGTCGTCTTCATCAACAACCGAACGTGTGACCGAGTACGGAGGTGCTGCCCGTTCGTGGCGTCGTGATCAAGATCTTCTACGCTTTTGCAAGCGGCAAGTGATCGTCTACCGCAGCAACAAGAGCCTCATCTTGTAGGCTTTGGAATCTCTTCAAGGGTGAGACTCGATAATCCCCTCGTTACTACCGTCTTCTAGATTGCATCTTGGCTTGGATTGCGTGTTCACGGTAGGAAATTTTTTGTTTTCTATGCTACGTTATCCTACAAAGAAATCCAGCCCCACGTCCCAATGACGCTGCAGTTGAAGCTCCGGCCAGTCGTGACGTCATCTGTCTTCAGGTCAAGGGTGCAGTTGGCTCATCAGAGAAGCCTGCTCAAATTCTAGAGTCGATGGCTGTGCATCGGCTGTGCTTAAAAAATTTCTATTTTCGATTTTTTTTATTAGCCGGTCGATTTCATGAATCGGCTCCTCTCCTGGGTACATACTTCGTGGCCTTGTATCTTCTCTGTGTGTATGCCCCCGAGCCGAATCCTTCAAGTGATTGAAGATATCGGCTTTTCAGCCAACTATAAGCCTTTCACATCACTCACCATGCTAAATAGCACACCGACTTAGCAAATGTGGTGAGCATGTGTTTTGGCCGATTGCTGGAATCGGCCTCCCTTGCAGTTGTATCGCCAAGTAAAGGTCTCTACTCTTCCTGTCCATCAGATGCTGTAAACCCATTCCCCAGCTTCCCATCGCCTGCTAAATCAATGCTGAACACAGGCAGAAGGCATGTTGAGGCTAATTTTGGCCGATTGCTAGAATCGGCCTCCTTTTTCATTGCAATGTTTACTGAGGGTTCACAACTTTTTGGTTCTCCGCTATGGCTACATGACATGCTTGAGGTGAGATCCTTGCTTTTTATTTTTTGGGGCCGATCGCAGGGATCGGTCTTGCCACGTACGTCCATAGACTCGGAACTTGTTACTCTGTCAGGCCGGTGGATAAGACCAGCCTCACCCCGTTTTTAGAAGCTTCGATGCGCTCACAACCGTCCAGATTGATTCCAGAGAGTGGCTCTTGGTCGTTTGCTTCCCAGATGTTCATGGCGGCCAAAGAGATTTCGACCGAATCGTCTGCATGAACAACCTCCACTTCATCTCCATCCCATTGTATGACGCACTGATGCATTGTGGATGGAATGCAACAGTTAGCGTGGATCCAATCCCTTCCTAGCAGGACAGCATAAGTGCTCTTGATGTCGACGATGAAGAAGGACGTAGGGATGGTCTTTCGGCCGACAGTTAAGTCCACGTTCAGAACACCCTTGGCTTCTGACGCTTGGCCATTGAAATCGCTTAGCGTGACGTTGGTTTTGATCAGATCTTCATTGGAACGTCCCAAACGTCGTAACATGGAGTACGACATTATGTTGACGGCTGCTCCCGTGTCAACCAGCATCTTGCTGATAGGTTGCCCATTGATATAACCTTTCAGGTATAGGGCTTTCAGATGCCTGTAGCTCTTCTCTCGTGGCTTCTCAAAGATGACTGGCCGCGGGCCGCAATCAAACTGTGCCACCGACACTTCCTCGTCTCTTGGAGCACAAAACTCTGACGGAAGGATGAACACCATGTTTGTATCAGCCGATGCCTCTACATCGGCTTTTGTCTGCTTGCGTCGCCACACTTTCTTCGTGGCCGTGCCTCGGTCTCCAATGTTTGCTGAATTTTCACGGCCGATCGGGCCGTGCTTTCTCAACGTGTACAGGTACTGCGCCTCGGCTTCCTCCAAGTTACGTAGCCGTTGCACTCGACGCTTTTGGGAGTGGCTGAGTCCATCAGGGCACCACCTTGGCCGGTGATATCTATCTTCTTCCTCTGACTCCTCGAAGTCTTCATCTTGAGATGACTCAGCTCGTTGCCACCGAGCGTGCCAGAATGTGTTGCCTGCCAAAACCCACCGGCGAGCAGTGGTTAAGCAACACGAAGAGCCGGGAGGCTTCCAAGACTGCAGGGGGCCCTGGTCCCTCGACGTCGTCCCGCAAATGTTCCGGCACACGTCCTAGCGGTTGCAGGGCGTGCCACCCGACCTATACCTGGTCAGGAAGGTCTTGAATTGCTTCGATTAGTTTCCTGCATGGCACACGTAAACATTAAATACGAGCCCTATCGGCTCTCAGTTGCCCTGTGGATCGGCTCAAAGAGCCGATCGCCCCATGGCTTACGTCGGGTTAACGATGACATGGGGCTCCTGCTTGATCAATATAAAGCTATACCAATCTACGACAGTTTAGGGTTTTCACCGCATGATCGGAACATCCTGCGCGTAGTTGAGCCTAATAGACACGAAAGATAACGGAAAACTAACCCTAGAAGAGGCCTAAAAACCAACACTAAGTCAATTCCCGGAACATCCCTCTTAGGATTAACAAACCATACCTTACGTGCTACCGGATCGTTCAACCCGTTTGCAAGGCCTAATCATACAGATATTAAACCAATCCTTGAAGAATCAAGGAGCAACTATAACAGATTGGATCTACTAAATAACGAACAAGCAAGGTGCTGCCCTTACACCTAGGTAGGTGTAAGGGCAGCTAGATATCGTGGGGCAGCATAGCTAAGCAAGCATGTATAAGAAAAGCATCCATGCCAGCCCCAAAACACCTATGATAAATAGTGTTACTCGCCATCAACAATGCTTCAGCACGAGCAACACAAGGTAACGAATAAACGCGTACTGCCTAGATCGCAAGATGCGATCTAGGCAGCATGATGCTTACCCCGAAAGAAGGGGTGGCGATGCGCCTGATTTGTGTTTGTTGTGAACGTGATTGTCTTCCTTTTTAGATAACCCTGGATACATATTTATAGTCCAAGGGACTTTCTAATTCGGGCGTGCACCTAACCGTGCACGGGTTAAACTCTATCTTTTAATTCTAAACTAAGATGCGATCTACTATATTACAGATACACGGGCAATCTAGCCCAAACTCTTCGTGCAAGGCCGCTTCAAAGACGCTCCACGTGTATATCTTCAAGCCCATCTTCACTTACGGCCCATCTCCTGATTTGGCCAAAATCTGGTGATAACAGATAATCAAATGGATGATCATCCTGCACAGGTGCGTCGCGCTCGTTCTCAATGATCATGTTGTGCATGATCACACATGCGTTCATCACCTCCCACATTGATACGTCTCCAACGTATCTATAATTTCTGATGTTCCATTCTAGTTTTATGACAATACATACATGTTTTATATGTACTTTATATCATATTATGGCATTTATTGGACTAACCTATTAACAAGATGCCACAGTGCCAGTTTCTGTTTATTATGTCTGTTTATTGCATAAAAGGCCCAAAAACCAAAGTGCTCGAAAAATCCAAAAATCACATAAATTCAATTCCGCCGAAGACTCACGGAGCCGAAGGGCAGGCCGAGGAGGCCCAGGGCCTCCTCCCCATCAGCCGGTGCGGCCGGAGGGGGCCGCCCCACCCTATGGTGTGGGCCCCTCGGGACTCCACCGACATCGCCCTTTCGCCTATAAATTCCCTCGCGACGGAAAACCCTCAATCAATCTATCATACTCCGAAAGACTCCAGGGCGCCGCCGCCATCGCGAAACTCCGTTTCGGGGGACAAAGTCTCTTCCGCACGCCGCCGGACGGGAATTGCCCCCGGAATCCATCTCCATCGACACCACCACCATCTTCATCGCCGTTGCTGTCTCCCATGATGAGGAGAGAGTAGTTCTCTCCCCGAGCTGAGGGCTCTACCGGTAGCTATGTGGTTAATCTCTCTCATGTACCTCAATACAATGATCTCATGAGCTGCCTTACATGATTGAGATCCATATGATGAGCTTTGTAATCTAGATGTCGTTATGCTATTCAAGTGGATTTTACTTATGTGATCTCCGGAGACTCCTTGTCCCACGTGTGTAAAGGTGACAATGTGTGCACCGTGTGGGTCTCTTAGGCTATATTTCACAGAATACTTGTTCACTGGTTATGATTTGAGCTGGATGTCTCTATGAAATTGTGGTGTGTTAGTACCTCCTATGAATGCTCAAAGTGACAGCATGGGGTGTTTATTAGTACTTGGGAATACATCTTTAAGGTTTGCTTTTGCAGCCCTACACGGTGAATTAGTGTTCGTTATCCAGCCAGAGAGTAATTCAGAATAGCATAGTGAAGTGCTTATATTTATATTCAATTATGATTGCAAGGTTGAGAGTGTCCACTAGTGAAAGTATGATCCCTAGGCCTTGTTTCTAAGCATTGAAACACCGTTTCCAACAAGTTCTGCTACATGTTTGCTTGCTGCCATATTTATTTCAGATTGTTATTACCACTCATACTCATCCATACTACTTGTATTTCACTATCTCTTCGCCGAACTAGTGCACCTATACATCTGACAAGTGTATTAGGTGTGTTGGGGACACAAGAGACTTCTTGTATCTTAATTGCAGGGTTTCTTGAGAGGAATATCTTTGACCTCTACCTCCCTGAGTTCGATAAACCTTGGGTGATTCACTTAAGGGAAACTTGCTGCTGTTCTACAAACCTCTGCTCTTGGAGGGCCGAACATTGTCTACAAGAATAGAAGCACACGTAGACATCACACATTTGTGCCTCAGACCAAGTGAGAGCATGGTACATGACAATGGCGAAACGCTGCTGAAGCACCCCAAAAGCACGCTCAACATCCTTGCGTGCTGCTTCCTGGCATGTTGCAAAATAGGCTTCCATCTCGTTTGATGGAGAGGGAATTGTCTTCACAAATGTAGCATACGTCGGGTAGATACCATCAGCTAGATAGTACCCCTTGTTGTATGCGTGGCCGTTGACCTCAAAGTTCACGGCAGGAGCTTGTCCTTCAGCTAGCCTGGCAAACACCAGAGAGCGCTGCAGGACGTTGATATCATTATTTGTTCCTGCCATGCCAAAAATGCACGCCAAATCCAAAGCTCCTGGTCTGTCACCGCCTCAAGAATGACACTGCACTCACCAGTATGGCCCTTGTAGATCCCATGCCAAGCAAAAGAGCAATTCTTCCAGCTCCAATGCATACAGTCAATGCTTCCGAGCATCCCAGGAAACCCTCTTGCCGCATTCTTCTGCAGGATCCGAGCTGTATCATCTGCTCTTGGTGCTCTCAAATAGTCTTTGGCAAACACCGCTATGACGGCTCGGCAGAATCTGTAGAGACTCTCTGTACATGTCGACTCAGCCATCCGTAGATAGTCATTGGCTGTATCTGGAGGAGCTCCGTATGCAAGACAGCGCATTGCAGCAGTGCACTTCTGAATTGAGGTGAAGCCCCACAAACCTGTGCAATCTTTCTTGGCCATGAAGTACGTGTCGTACTCCCTGACGCCATGGACAATCTTCAAGAACAGGTCCTTGTTCATCCTAAACCGGCGCCGAAATTCCTTCGGCGAATGAGTTGCATTGTCGTTGAAGTAGTCGGCGTCAAGCAGCATTGCGCCGGCTTCACGATGTCGGTTGATGTTCCTCCTCTTGCCTGGCTTTGAGCCGCCGCGCCGAGGCACAACGAAGAAAGGCTGGCGAACGCGCATCATGTTCGTCAGAATCAGCTGCTGCTGTTGCCGCCGAACAGCCTGAGCGTTCTGCTCCTCCGTGAACAGCTGCACCATCATCTCGTCGTCGCTGTCCATCGCGGCAATGGACGAACACCTTGCGGGCGGGGCGATACTATCGCGGTGGCGGCGAGCTCTGTTCCGGGCGAAACAACGGCCGCCGGTCGAGGGGGTGATGGCCGTGTCGATGGACGGCGGTTCCTAGACAGTCGGCGGTGTCTATTGCAAGCAGAGTGGGCGCGGCGGCGACGGCGATGGTGGCGATCTAGAGGGGTGGGAGTCGGCTCGGGCGTGTGTAGGAGGTGGGAAAACGGTGTGTCTGGCTGCCAGGCGGAGCCCACACTCGTTTTCAGACGTGCCGCGAGGCGCCGGCGCGCCCGATTCGCGCCCTTGGCGAAGGGGCCGACACGGGGTTGCCGGCGATTCTATTGGCCTCCAAAATTGGCCAGCACCGCTTGGGGCGCGCTGGTGCGAGCTCATTTTCGCTGACGGCCTCCTAAATGCTATCGGGGCCGCTATCGGGGGCGTCGGTGGAGATGCTCTTACCGGCACAAATGTCCGTGTGTTGCTACGGGGTAACGAAAAAAATTTACCCATTCATATATGGATGAATATCGACTCTCTCCTTCTCCTGTTTCTTTTGGTCATGTCTTGCGATCTCTTATTCCAGTTCCTCTCTCCACCCTCTTCATTTGCCCTTGGTTTACCTATGGGTTGGCATTGCCATCACTTTAAAAGTCTGTAATCCCATGTAACCTGATGGATCATCAATATATCAAACTTTGTGACATACTAACCAGATTTACGTAGGTTTAGTTTAGGGGAAATCAATATGAAGTATACACTCAAATTTCACTTGCTTCACCTTAGTACATCATTAATAAAAGCGGGAAAAAAGAACGGCGTTGCATAGGACAAATTTCTGGTAAACATCAACAAATTTAAAATCCTGAAATTGTGGAATATCCCTCCGTCCCAAAATGTAAGGCGTCTATGAATTGGTCAAAAGTCAAACTTTACTAACTTACCAAATATTTAGAAAAATATATTTACATCTACAATATCAAATGGACATATTAATAAAATATACTTTATGGTGAATCTATTCATGTTGATTCAGTACTGCAAATGTTTATATTTTTGTGTATAAACTTGGTCAAACTTAAAAAATATTAACTTTTGACTAATCATTAGGCGCCTTACATTTTGGGACGGAAGGAGTGCATGAGAGTTTCTGCAAAATCTTTCATAACAACCAACTAAACAATACTACTCCCTCTGCCTTCGTAGACTTTCAGACGGGAAAACTGCAAGAGCGCAGGTGCGCTCTGCGCACCTCCTCTTTTTTTGACTTTTGCTTTTTCAGTTCTCTCAAATTATATATTTTTTGATTTTATTTTTTTGCAAGTCACTCGAAGATAACAAATAGAATGGAGGAAAAATAGTTTGGAATTTTTTGTGCAATTTTAAATTTCAAATTATTTAAAATTCAAAATAAATTCTTTAAATATATATACACACAATTAATAAAAAAATCCAAACTATTTTTCCCATGTTCCAATTGTTATGTTTAAGTGATCTGCAAAATATTCAAACAATGTGTGGTGTAAAAGATACAAAAATGAGAAATTGTTTGAGAGAGGAAAAAAAAAATTGCACGAATCTTGATGCAGTATACACGGTATGGATACGGGTGCTCACCAAGCACCTGCTCCAAAAGTCCACTCTCCTTTCAGACTGCCAGGGAGCCGGAAGCTGAAGTTCCGAGGGATTGTCTCTTCACGGATCCAGGTTCCGCATTGTGAGTCCATGTCATGCCTCTTACTGCCCTTGTCGCGGCTCTTCCTCCGAGCGGAATCACCTTGTTTTCCGTCCTCAGGGTGGTTGTCTCTCGCCTCGTTTTCTCCGTGTTCGTTGTCCCTGTTGCTCCTAGGTTCCATGTTGCCACGGATATATATTTCGCCTGGACCATGAGGATGGGATTTCCGGCGCCGTAGTTCCTGGGTGGAGGCAGGAGTGTACGACGCGGTGTCAGAGAAGGATTGTGATACTTGTTGGATCCTTTGTTCATTGGATCCTTCCCTTTATCCTAACTAAAGGATATTGGGATAGGATTGCTTTGTTACCTGGCTTCTTGCCTCTGGCATTCTGAAGATCGGGTGCGGGACTAATTGTCTCTAGGCTCGGGTTTGTTTGCGCTAGAGCGGCGTGCATTTGTGTCGGAGCCTAATCTCCTAGAAGTATCTCCTTCCGACTCCTGCTCTAGTGCCTTGGCTAAGATGTATCTTGCTGTGAAGACCGATGCCGAATCGTCATACTCGTCCAAGAGGTGTTTTGCCAGTGCTAGGTTGTCCCTTGGAGTTGTCGTCACTTCTTGCCCGTTCTGGTCCATATACCATTGGGGGTGTTTTGGGTGATTGCAATTTTTCTGGGTTGTTTCAAAACAAAGGTGGCGAGGGGTGACATTGTAATTGCGCCTCCTTGATTTCTTCTGGTCCCGCAGTGCTTTATACTCCGCCGCGAGTTTCTTCTGAACCTCCTTAGCATCGTTGTAAGCTAGCATGGCCTTCCGCTGCAGATCCAGAGTCTCGTTTGAGGTCTTCTTGATGTCCTTGGCTTCCGTAAGGAGTTGCGCGCGCAAGGAATCAAGCCTGGTGACTTCTCTCACACGATCTAACGTGCTGGGTGTGACCAAAAGTTCATTGTATCTGTCCGGATGATCGCGGGTGGCTGCTAGGCTGCGAGTTGTTCCAGGTGGTAGTAAAACATGCTGTGGTGGAAATCCGGGTTATGGTGGCGGAGGGGTGTTACTTCCGGCGTCATCCACAACTTCGTCTTCCTGACTTGCTTCTTCTACCTCCGGTTTGGCCGGCGCTACGGTGGTTGCTTCTCCGACACTAATAGGAAAACCATTATAGGTAGAAATGATATTTGTGGCGCACCAAAAAAATGTGCTCCACAAAAATTATTTCTGTGGCGCACCAAAAATATGCGCCACAGAAAGTCGAAATTCTCGTGGCGCATGGATGGACGGTGCGCCACGAATGTCTTCCGTGGCGCATGTTGCTGGATGCGCCACGTAAATTCCATGGGCCCACGCGGGGTCCAGCACTGCACATGGGCGAAGAGAATTCTATGGCGCATGGTGGCATGTGCGTCACAGAAGTTCAAAATTCTGTGGCGCATGGTGGCATATGCGCCACAGAATTTTAACTTCTGTGGCGCACCAACAATATGCGCCACAGAATTCTGCAGGATTTTTTCTCCCCACGCAACTCCACCCCCCGGATCGCCTTTTTACCTTTGTAAAAAAATAAAAGAAAATAGATAGAAATTTCAAAAAATAAAATCCTTCGAGATTCCCATATATTATGTCATCTAGCACCACTGAAATTTAACAAACATGAATTTTCACTTTTTTTGCAAAATTGCGTGGGAAAATCATCAAACTGGATTTCTGGTTGCATACGAACTCGAAAAAAACGCACAATATATCAAAATGTTCCCACGAAAAATCTACATCCGAATTCACCGGGCTTGCCCGGTTGGACAATTTTTAGAATCACCAAATTCGAAAAGAGTAAAAAGTTACGGCCAGTTAAAGTGTTTTTCCTGCAAAATGCAAAAAAAGAAAAAAAAATCTGTGGCGCACCATGTGGAGGTGCGCCACAGAAGTTTGGCCGAATTTTTTTGAAATTTTCCGGCGCCAATCTCCTACTCCTCTTCTCCTCCACCACTTCTCCATCTCCTCACTTCTCCTCTCACTTCTCCATCTCCTCACTTCTCCTCTCACTTCTGCATCTCCTCACTTCTCCACCACCACCACCTCCCTTCACTTCTCAACCACCTCCCTTCTCCGGTGACCACCACCTACCTTCTCCGGCGAGCACCTCCGGCGACCTCCTCCGGCGAGCACCTCCGGCGACCACCACCACCACCACCTCCGGCCACCACCACCACCACCTCCGCCACCACCACCACCACCACCTCCGCCACCATCACCACCACCACCAACACCACCACCTCCACCACCATCACCACCACCACCAACACCACCACCTCCGGCCACCACCACCACCACCACCTCCGGCCACCACCTCTGGCCACCACCACCACCACCACCACCACCAACACCACCACCACCAACACCACCACCAACACCACCACCACCACCACCACCTCCTCCTCCTCCTCCTCCTCCTCCGACCACCTCCACCACCACCACCAATAAAAAGTTGGCGACCCAGATCTAGATCTAGATCTGGCCGCCACTTTTTTTTTTAAAATTCTGTGGCGCATATTGGCATGGTGCGCCACAGAAGTTTGACAGACAATTCTGTGGCGCATATTGGCATGGTGCGCCACAGAAGTTTCAAAATTCTGTGGCGCACATACATATGCGCCACAGAAGTTTCAATACTAGTCGCGTGGTAACTGTGGCGACCTGGATATGCGCCACAGAATTTGATTTTGGTGCGCCACAGTTAGCCTTTTTTCCACTAGTGCGACCAGCTCCATCATGGTTGCGAAGACATGTTGGGTGGCCGGAGGCTGGTCCACGGCTGCCAGATCCTCATCATACTCCTTCATGGCAGCCTCGTATTCCTCCGAGTTCATCGGGGAAGTATCGTCGAGTTCTAACTCAAAGGCTTCCAAGATAGAGTCTTCTGTTTCATCGACTACAAGGGGCTCGTCGATCCTGCGTTTGCGGTGACCCAGCATACCACTGCATGTTGTAGTATACAAGTCGTTGATATGATCTTCATGAAGGGACTTCTTCACAAATATCACATCCCTCGGAGTGGTACAACAGAAACATTGCAGGTCATAACACTCGATAACATATTACAATCATGGTCTTAACAAGTTGGTATTCTCACAGGTCCGATGAGAACACCCTACAACATAAGGTACTTAGTACAAACCAACTTAGATATGAAAAGAGCTCAGCAACTTATTTAAGTATGCCACTACGCTGCTCGGCTCTATACTACTCAGGTATATCACTACTCCTCCACCTCCATGTCATCGGGTCCGTAGACTATCCCATAGTCTACTCCTTCAACTCCTCCGGAAAGATCAGGTTCCTCGTAGACCAGCTCGTAGCTTCCTTCTGGTGCTCCATTGGTGATGGCCTCCACTTCCGTATCACAGTCTAGCAAGGGTGTCGAAATAAAGTGAGTACAGGGGTACTCAGCAAGTTCAAAAGAGTAAAAGGTGTTTGATGCACTAGCTACGACCTTCGATCAGAAAATCTTAGGTCAATGCATGTTTCGAAATCATTTCTTCAAAAGGTTTATTTTATTCTGAAAACTATGCCCGTCAGTCTTCACAGGTTGACTAGAACTTCACGGAGTTCCTTTCCTCCCGCGTTGCAGCCCTTCCCGGAACAGGAGTGACAGCCACAATTTAATACACTCTGCAGAGGTGCGTTACTTTTCCCATAAGAGATCTCACCCTTTTTGCCATCCGCAGGGACTTGCCCCCGTTCACACTTCCTTGGTGTGAGGCCAGGTATAAAGATCCAAGCCCACACCGCCTTCTCCGCGACCTGCAGACCCACCCTTTTGTAAGTCTGTCCTCTCCTATATCTATGGGTAGACTAACCCAGGCACTTGTTCTCTCCTATACCATTAAGGTAGACTGATCCGAACAACTTATATGCCCTGTTCTATACACCATAGATAGACTGATCCGGACAACCCTTACAATCCTTCATAGACCAATAATAAGTCTACCCTCTCCTGTATCTAATGGTAGACCGTGCAGGACCACATGTCCCCACCTTTACCAAAGATAGACTGATCCGGGCAACCCTTATTACCAATCCGTTGGCATGCGAGAGGGAAAAGATACAGCTGGCTTCCCCAGAGCCATTATAGATCTTATGGTCAACGCGATATGTACGGCGCTAGAATCACTGGACGGCATTGGTACTTAGTCCTAGATGAGTAGTACCCATGCAATGGAACCTCCACCAATCAACACATACCATGGTTCCATTGCCAGCCACATAGTCATATTCATAATTGGAAAAGTAACATTTCATTTTCAATGCAGGAATGATAAGTCATATAGCTTTGCATTAAATTAATAGAAAATACTCAAATTTGACATGAGCAAGGGTGAACTTGCCTGTGGACTGCGAGATAGTGCAGTTCAATGCGTTGGATGGAACCTGGACCTCGGGTTCTGTAAAGAAGCATCATTGTCCGGTAAGGACAATGTTATAAAATCCAAATGATGCATGCATGGATGTATTATTTTATGTTGAATCCCTTTATCCCAATGAGTTATTACAATTTAGGGTTGAGTTAAGATTTATGCCTTTGGCAGTAATTTGCAATTGTTTTAATGTATAAACCACTTTATTCACACAAGGTAACATAATTCAAAGCAAAACTACTTTATGTTGGTGATTCATTATTTATTCCAAAATAATTTGAAATAATAGAGTTGTCTCAATATTTTTGAGAATAAAAAGGAATAGAATATCTTCCTTTGGAAAATACCTTTTTCAAATAGAAATGACTTGGAATAATAGAATTTCATTTTGAAATGTTTGGAAATAAGTATTTAAACTTATTTGGGATTTTTCCTTGATTTATTAATACAAGGAAATATAATTTGAAATTCCAAATGTTTATTTTAGATTCATAAAATTCACAAATCTAAATTTGTTCATTAAATTTTATTTCATATTTTATTCTTATCAAGAATAATTTTTCATTCACCAATCCAATTTTTAATGGATTTTTAGAGTTGTATTTTATTTATTAAAATTTGGTGAAATAATGGCCTTTTTCTAAATTGTGAAAAGACTAAAATACCCCCCTGGACCCATATTGGGCCCAGCCCACTAACCTAAGCCCATGGGACAGCCCACTAAGGCGTGCCCATAGCGGCTCGGTGGAGCCGAACGGCCCACCGCTCTCACTCACTCGGCCCTCTCTCACTTTTTCCTAACCCTAGCTTCTCTCTCGCGACTCCCGTGGCGATGGCGTCGCCGCCATGGCCGCCGCCGTGCTCCGGCCGACTCCGAGCTCCTCCGCCGTAGCCACCTACCGCACCTGAACCGCCGCGAGCAGATCTATCGATCTGTCCGCGTGGTTTTCCCCATCTCTTCTTCTCCTGGCGAATCGCCTCCGATCTGGATCTCGGGTGGAATCGCCTCGACGAACTCCGGCGAGATCTCGTCCTCGCCGACGATGTGTGTGCCTCCGAGACTGACCTGGCGCAGGTGCTGCTTGCAGTACTTGTGCCGTCGTCTCCGTGCCGTGCTGTGGTGGTGTTTGTGCTCGTCGGCGTAACGCCGGCGCCTACCCTGGACTTGCAGCTGTTAGGGCCGCGCGAGCACTGCCTCGCCATGCCCTAGCCTCTGCTTCCAGGCGCAAGTAAGTGTTGCATCCACCTCTTCTCTGTGCGCCTCCCTTGGTACTGTTCTTCTTCCTCCTCAAGCTCTGCTGCTCTCTGGTGATCCTGTGATCACACAGAGCCATGCTATTCCTATGCAATTCGTCTGTGCTTGGATTGATTGCAAGATCATGGTCCAATTACCATTTACTGGTACTGGCACATGCTGCTCGAC
This sequence comes from Lolium multiflorum, assembly GCA_030979885.1. NCBI lineage: Eukaryota > Viridiplantae > Streptophyta > Magnoliopsida > Poales > Poaceae > Lolium > Lolium multiflorum. Next base: position 82,254,432 of record CM061752.1, on the reverse strand, counting down.
ATGCTGTTCATGTTGTTCTTGCTTCTCTGCTGCTCCTAGCATGCTCTATACTTGCCATGCTCTACTGTGCTTGCTCAAGAGCTAACTATGCCATGCTATGCTTGGTTATGACTTGCTTATGCTCACTGGTCTATCATGCTTGCTTGTCTAGGTGTACTTGTGTTGCATCTGTGACACTTGTGTGTGTGCCAGAGGTGCCTGTGATATGCTTCAGTGCTACTCCTGCAAGCCAATGATCCATTGGATCATTCTTTGCTTGCTGGCTAACCTCTCTGTGTAACTTGGCTTGCTATGATTGATCCATTTGATCAATTGATTGTCAGTGATGGCTTACTGGCTAAATGTGGCTATAAATTAACTGTGTTGCTCAATAGTGTGCTACTGTTAGTACTGAGCATGGATCTGTGATAAATTCATGCTTGTATTAATTTGATTATGATGAACTGCTTGTGCAGTGATGATTTTAAATGACTTGCTTGGATATGAATTTGCTGTTCATGATTATTTAACAAGCAATTAAAGTCTGAATCCATTTCTGGATAGTGATGCTTTGTATTTGGCTTTCTCTCAATTGGTGCTAAGTGTGAAGTGACCTCAGTAGCCTTGCTACTGACTGGTTGCTCACATGGTTGGCTAGATCTGGTTGGCTACTCATCTTTGCTTGTATATTTGGGGATCATAGAAACTATGAATGCCAATATACTTGCCTGTGAAGAAATCTAGGGTTTCTGATGGTTGTATGCTTAGGATTTATTGTGTAGTCTTGGCTGCTAATCTTTGCCATCTACTGGTGCTATCTATGCATCAAATCTGGCTAGTGTGTGCATCAGTGCATATGTGCTAGTTTCTGTGCATAGGATCTGTACCTAGATGCTTTCTATTTTAGTGGCTTTTGATGGCAGTAATCCTTGGTGAAAACCAAGTGATGATCTACCCATATGAGCATCTGCTCATCCCATGCTTATTTCATGCATATGATGGATTAGATCCATGGGATCTTCTCCAGGAACTAGGTATACCTTGTTCCAGCTCCTAGAAAGAAATATTTGGTTGATGCAGACTTGGGTTTGTGTCACAGCTCTTCACCTCCAGGTCTTGGATGATCTTCTCAGGTCACCATGATTCCTGGTGGTTGAGTGGTTTTGTATGGGTTGGTTCTGTTCTTGCTCAAGAACTGGATGAACTGAGCTTGTTCTTGCTTCACCCTTACCTGGTGAATCTTTCTGGTCGACTGGTTATGACTTCTAGGGTTTGTGCCCCTTTTATATGAACCCTACTTCTATCCTTGCATTGACACACAAGCCTGGCTTGCCTTGGTGACTAGGCTGATGCATTGCCTTGCTGTTGCTGCCTAGCACACTTGAGCTGTGTGCTCTCATATGCTGAAACTTGAGCCCCTGTGTGTGCTCAGGTTTGGTCTGCTGCTGCCCTTATCTTGTGCTGTCCATGGTTTTGGAACAGCACAAGTGTGCATGACACTTGGTTCTGTCCAAACTGAATATTTGTCTAACACTAACATTCTGGCTAGTGTAGATGTTTTATTTTGCAGGTTTTTGAAGATGGACATGGCCATGAAGAAATACTTCAAGTCACAAAGCCTAGATTTTAGTTTAGGAACTAAATTGTAATCTTTATTTTTATTTCTGTTTATTATTCCTCAATTCTTGTATCAAGAATTTTGTAAAGACAATGTAATTTGTGTTGTGTTATCAATAAAGCTCAAGTTTTTGTTTATGAGCTTTTGCATTATGTAATGTGTATATTCTTGATTAAATATTGTATTTGATACTCACTTTGAAATCCAAAATGATTTGAATATTATCTTGTGTTTGAATTATAAATTCATATTTATATTGTGTAGTGCTTATTGTTTAATGTATTAACACTTGTCAAATGAACTCAATTCCCCCAAATCAACAAGATACAAAAGAGATCATGTCGAAATTTCCCTAACTCACATTGCCTAATCCTAAGTGCAAAATGAGAGAGAACCTCGATCCCTCTTAGGTTTAGTTGCAATAAGGCGCGAAAATTTCCCCCGTTTTGCGATGAAATGCACATCCCATTTCTAAATCTACCCTTCGTTGTTCCTATGTTCTGGGTTATTACAGCCTCTCCCCCTTAACAGAAACTTCGTCCCGAAGTTAAGATTGGTACCTGAATAACTCGGGGTAGGACTTCCTGAGCTCTTCTTCGGTCTCCCAGGTTGCTTCTCGTTCAGGATGATGTTGCCATTGTATCTTGCAGTATTTGATTGCTCTATTCCTTAACTTCTTCCACTGTACTTCCAAAATCTTTTCAGGCTTCTCCACATAAGTTAAGTCTGATTGTAGCTCTATTTCTTCATGTGTAATGGGATCATCAGGTGCCTTCAAACATTTTCTGAGTTGTGATACATGAAAAACATTGTGAATTAGACTGAGCTGTTCCGGTAGTTCCAACTCAAAAGCTGTTTCTCGATTCTGACTGAGTATCTTGAATGGTCCTATGTATCGAGGACTTAGTTTTCCTTTTACTCCGAACCTTTTGAGTCCTTTCATTGGGCTAACCTTCAAATATACCATGTCTCCTACTTTTGGTTCCCAAACTCGTCTCTTCTGGTCGGCATAACTCTTCTGTCGACTTTGGGCTATTTTGAGTCTATCTCGGATCACCTCGATGACTCCTTGTCTCTCCTTGATGTAGTCCGGTGTAAACTCCTTGTTCTCTCCGGTTTCAAACCAACAGATTGGTGATCTACACTTCCTTCCGTACAATGCTTCGTACGGTGCCATCTGGATACTACTCTGATAACTATTGTTATATGAGAATTCCGCCAATGGTAGATGGTCCTCCCATGAGCCTCCAAAGTTTAGAGCACAAGCTCTAAGCATATCTTCAAGTATCTGATTGGTTCTTTCGGTTTGTCCTCCGGTTTGTGGATGATAAGCTGTACTGAAATCCAACTTGGTTCCTAAAGCTTCTTGGAGTTGTTTCCAGAATGCTGATGTGAAAATTGAACCTCTATCTGAGACTATCTTCTTTGGTACTCCATGCTTGCTAACAATCTCCTTCACATAAATATCCACAAGCTTTTCTGCAGTATCCTTTGTATTTACGGCTATGAAATGAGCACTCTTGGTAAGTCTATCCACGATTACCCATATCATATCCTTCTTCTTACTAGTCATTGGTAGACCAGTAACAAAATCCATTCCGATTTCATCCCATTTCCATTCTGGTATCTCTAGTGGTTTGAGTAATCCCGCAGGACTCTGATGTTCTGCTTTCACTCGCTGACATGTATGACATTCAGAGACATATTGAGCTATCTCTCTTTTCATGTTGTTCCACCAGAACATTTCCTTCAAATCCATATACATCTTAGTACTTCCCGGATGTATTGAGTAAGGGGTTTCATGTGCTTCCTTCAATATGATTGACTTCACTTCTGGGTCATCCGGTACACATAACCTCTTCTGAAAGTATAGAGAACCAAACTCTCCGAGATTGAATTCTGACGGTTTACCCTCTCCAATCCTTTTGATTTCTTCTTGGATGAATAAATCATCTACTTGTTTCCGAATGATTTCATATTTTAGGTCTGAGTACATTTCATCCATGATCCTCATGGTTGCTATGCTTCCCACTGTATCACCTTGGATAAACAGAATCTGAGCTTCTTCGAGTTCTTTCCGAAGTTCCTTCGGAATCTCCCATTCCGTAGGTTGATTCTCGTACTCTTTCTGCTTAAAGCATCTGCTACTACATTAGCCTTGCCTGGTGTATAGTTGATTGTCAGTTCATAGTCCTTAATCAACTCTAACCATCTCTTTTGTCTCATGTTTAATTCCTTCTGAGTAAAGAAATACTTCAAACTTTTGTGATCCGTATACAACTCACATTTGGATCCATAGAGGAATTGCCTCCAACTCTTCAAAGCATACACAACTGCCGCCAATTCTAAGTCATGTACTGGGTAGTTATGTTCATGTGGCTTTAGTTGTCTTGATCCGTAGGCTATCACCTTACGATCTTGCATTAGAACACATCCAAGTCCATTCTTGGAAGCATCACAATACACCGTGTAATCCTTTCCGGGTTCCGGAACTGCTAACACTGGTGCCGTGGTTAACTTCTCTTTGAGTGTTTGGAAACTGGTTTCACACTCATCAGTCCACACAAATGGGGTATTCTTCTTGAGTAACTTGGTCATTGGTCCTGCAATCTTCGAAAATCCTTCAATGAACCTCCGATAATAGCCCGCCATACCAAGGAATCCTCTGATCTCCTTAGCATTCTTAGGTGACTTCCATTCCAATACTGACTGAACCTTGCTTGGATTCACTGCTATTCCCTCTTTGGTTATGACATGTCCAAGAAATTCAACACTGTCTAACCAAAACTTGCACTTGCTAAACTTTGCATATAGCTGATGTTCCCTTAAAATCTGCAGAACTATCTTCAAATGCTTGGCATGTTCTTCTTTATCTTTGGAATAGATCAGAATGTCATCGATAAACACGATCACAAACTTGTCCAAGTACTTCATGAATATCTTGTTCATCAAATTCATGAAAATAGCTGGTGCATTTGTTAGTCCAAATGGTACAACCAAGTATTCATGGTGTCCATACCTTGACACAAACGCTGTTTTTGGCACATCTTCCTTCTTGATCTTGATTTGGTGATATCCTGACCTTAAATCTATCTTCGAGAAGACTCCAGCTCCTTGAACTTGATCAAAAAGATCTTGTATTCTGGGTAAAGGGTACTTGTTCTTGATGGTTACATTGTTAAGATTCCTGTAATCTCCACACATTCTCCTTCCTCCATCTCTTTTATCCACAAAGATAACTGGTGTACCCCATGGTGACACACTTTCTTGGATAAATCCCTTCTGTTCCAGTTCATCTATCTGAGCCTTCAGTTCCACTAACTCCTTTGGCCCCATCTTATATGGTGGTTGAGCTATTGGTGCTGTGCCTGGAATTAGATCTATGGTAAACTCGATCTCTCTATCGGGTGGCATTCCCGGTAGTTCCTTGGGAAATACATCTTGAAATTCATTCACTACAGGGATATCTTCAATCTTCACCTCCTTCAGACTATTCAGCTCCAATCCTATCTCCAACTGAGTGTACTTGTCTCCTTGAAACACTATCTGACCTCCTATGGAGTTTCGGAGTGATACTGTCTTGTCTCCACAGTTGATTACTGCGCCATTCTCCGTTAACCAGTCCATTCCTAGAATGACTGATATGTCCTTCATGGGGATGATGAATAGGTCCGCGAAATACACACAGTCACAAATGGTTATGACCTGTGCTTCTTTCACGTGGGTTACTAAGATCGTTCCCCCCGCAGATAAGACAGTTATAGGTGTTTCTAACTTAGAACATCTAAGCCCGAATTGTTCCACAAATTCCCGTGCAAGGAATGATGTAGTTGCTCCAGTATCAAATAATACTTTGCCAGGATGAGTAAGGATGCTGAGCGTACCTACGACTGCTTGATCCGACTCTCCCGCTTGCTCCAAAGTTGTGCAATTCAGCTTCCCATATGGCTTTCCCCTCTTGTTGTTGTTGTTGTAGTTCCGGTTGCTGTTGTTGTTGTTGTTGTTGTTGTTGTTGTTGTTGTTGTTACCTCCGCCTCGTCCTCCGGAGCTTTGTCCACTCCATGACGCCTTGTTTGGACACTCTGGCTTGATGTGTCCCTCTTTCCCACAACCATAGCATATGATCCTGGGCTTCTGACAATCCCTTTGAATATGTCCCCTCTGCCCACAGCTGTTGCAGATGATCTGATTCCTTGGGTTCTGATTCTGACCTCCCCGGTTATACTGATTACCAGTAGGTCGGAATCGTGGTTTGAAACTCCGATCTGGAGTCGGTTTACTGACTGGGTACTTCCTTGGCTCGATACGAGCCTTCTTCCTCCTATCCTCCTGGACCTGCCTGTAGTCATCCTCGAAAGTGATTGCCGAATCAATCAGTTCCTGGAATTCTGCAGTCCGTGCCAACCTCAGTTGCATCTTCATATATGGATTCATGCCTTTCATGAATCGTTTCTTCCTTTTCTCATCAGTGTCCACTTCCTCAGGTGCATATCTTGACAGCCTATTAAAATCTCGGACATACTGCATGATAGGTGCAGTATTCTGATGCAGCTCGTCAAACTCTCTCTTCTTCAGCTCCACCACGCTCTCCGGAACATGGGCATCCCGGAACTTCTTCTTGAATTCCTCCCAGGTAAACACCTTTTCTGGAGGATGTACTGCCACAAGATTCTCCCACCATGATGCTGCTGGACCTGACAACAGATAAGTGGCATACCGAATCTTTTCTTCATCATTGCATCCAACGGTCCTCAACTTTCTTTCAGTGTCCATGAGCCAATCTTCTGCATCCATTGGTTCTGGGGCTGATGCAAAAGGTAGTGGTCTTGCATTTTGGAAGTCCGATAGGTTACTCCCTTGCCTTCATTACCCCTATCATTGATGACATGGGTAAAGAAATCTTGCATGTTCTTGTTTTGACTCTCCTGGTACCTCCTCCTATCTTCTTCCATTGCCCTCATGTACTGTTGGAAATCTGGATGCATCATTGGGTGTGGTGGTGGTGGTGCATCCTCTGCTCTAGCTGCGGCATCCGCTTCCTCCTTTTCTTTCGCCTCCCGCTCTCTCCGAGCATCTTCGGTTTCAACTAACGCCATTTCCCCCTAGTCCTGTAACAAAGAGCGATTACTCATAATTACACCATGCCAATGTTTTCTGAGCTCAACTCATTGCCCAGAACTAGTCACACAATGAAATCAAGAAGCAAATCCAAAGCAAACATTTATTATGTATATACACCGTATATTACATAACTTACACACATATATTACATGTGGTACTTATATAACCACTTATTTGGCTTCAAGCCCAAGCCAACGGAATTTAAAATACGTTCTAGTACAATACCACCTATACTACTTTATTCTTCCTTGAAGCTCTACTCCTCATCATCTTCGTTCGCCTCCGCATACATTCCTGGGGTCCATCCGGTACAGCGACTCGTCTTCCGAACACCGTCCGGAACAAAGGTCCTTCCAGTAGGTATGTAATCTGAATCGGACGAAGTGCCGAGACAGAGATCGGTCATGCCAAAGTAACTGGACAATGACTCGTATGTATCCCCAGTAGGATTCATACCTCCTTCATTGGTCATCCATGAAGGGTTTCGATTCACCTGCCCCCTCATCTTCTTCTTCTTCTTCTTCTTCACTCCGGAGCTTTCACCTTCCTCGTACTGTGATGGTTTTGAGAATCCCATCTCCAAGTCTAAAGAAATGGAATCAGTACCTTTCTCTTCCTTCCCGTAGTGTCGGTTAACATACTGGTTAACCCCACCACTTTCATCTCCAGTGTCACATGGAATAGGTTCCTCCTCATCTCCATAAGGTTCCCCGAAACGCCAACCGGTTGAGTTTTCGATTGGTGACTCGGAGCAGTTTAGGTTCCATGAGTTATCTCCCCCATATCCAGAATCATATGATGCTGACACATGTGGATAATGTGGGACAAAGTTGGGTGTAAGTGGATCTCTCTGGGTTGCCTGGCCACTCCAATCTACAGGGTTGTTTAGGCTAAAGAAGGGTGTTGTATATTGGGGTTGTGCCCTCAGATCATGCATCCGAGCTTGGACTTTATCAGGGTCCGTGAACTCAGCTAGCATGTGGTCAATCTCACCCACCATCTTCACGTGTAGAAGGTACATCGTAGTCAGTAAAGACTTACAACTGTCCATGTGCTGTGCTGCCACTTCAGGATGTTTGTTTGCCATCAGCAGATGATTCAGAGCGGGATCCTCATCTTCCTCGGCATGAGGTATATGAGAATACTCTGAACATAGCAGTTCTACTGACTTGTGCTGCCTTATTTCAAGGATTGCCTTGAATATGGCCATGTGAAAGGCTGTGGTAAAGGTTTTGGCTTCTCCGTATGGCATTATACGGCTCATCTCCAGTCGCATAGGTAGTTGAACTGAAACTCTGTGCTTGGCTACTATCTCTCCATCATAATAGGTGTACTTGAAAACAGGTATCCGAGTTTCACAATGAAGTTCCTTCAGCATCCCACGCAGGAGATCTGTAAGTGGTCCTTCATAATCACCGAGCCATCCCTCAACCTGCCTCAAAGTCCTCTTGGGAAACGTGTACGCCATTATGGCTGTATACAAAAGCAGAAAATTAGTAGTGATAGTGTATAATAATAGTTATAATAAAGAATTATCGCACTAAAATATATGATTTTTCTATTCTCAAGTGAATAAACATCATATTCTTAGAGAATCCTTTACTATTTCAACTTGACTCCTACAGGTTTCTTCCCTATACTAGGTTTTTTTCCAACCTAAGGTCGCAACATTTGCTCTGATACCAGCTGCGGTGACCCAGCATACCACTGCATGTTGTAGTATACAAGTCGTTGATATGATCTTCATGAAGGGACTTCTTCACAAATATCACATCCCTCAGAGTGGTACAACAGAAACATTGCAGGTCATAACACTCGATAACATATTACAATCATGGTCTTAACAAGTTGGTATTCTCACAGGTCCGATGAGAACACCCTACAACATAAGGTACTTAGTACAAACCAACTTAGATATGAAAAGAGCTCAGCAACTTATTTAAGTATGCCACTACGCTGCTCGGCTCTATACTACTGAGGTATATCACTACTCCTCCACATCCATGTCATCGGGTCCGTAGACTATCCCATAGTCTACTCCTTCAACTCCTCCGGAAAGATCAGGTTCCTCGTAGACCAGCTCGTAGCTTCCTTCTGGTGCTCCATTGGTGATGGCCTCCACTTCCGTATCACAGTCTAGCAAGGGTGTCGAAATAAAGTGAGTACAGGGGTACTCAGCAAGTTCAAAAGAGTAAAAGGTGTTTGATGCACTAGCTACGACCTTCGATCAGAAAATCTTAGGTCAATGCATGTTTTGAAATCATTTCTTCAAAAGGTTTATTTTATTCTGAAAACTATGCCCGTCAGTCTTCACAGGTTGACTAGAACTTCACGGAGTTCCTTTCTCGCGTTCGCAGTTCCCTTCCCGGAACAGGGAGTGACAGCCACAATTTAATACACTCTGCAGAGGTGCGTTACTTTTCCCATAAGAGATCTCACCCTTTTTGCCATCCGCAGGGACTTGCCCCCGTTCACACTTCCTTGGTGTGAGGCCAGGTATAAAGATCCAAGCCCACACCGCCTTCCGCGACCCACCCTTTTGTAAGTCTGTCCTCTCCTATATCTATGGGTAGACTAACCCAGGCACTTGTTCTCTCCTATACCATTAAGGTAGACTGATCCGAACAACTTATATGCCCTGTTCTATACACCATAGATAGACTGATCCGGACAACCCTTACAATCCTTCATAGACCAATAATAAGTCTACCCTCTCCTGTATCTAATGGTAGACCGTGCAGGACCACATGTCCCCACCTTTACCAAAGATAGACTGATCCGGGCAACCCTTATTACCAATCCGTTGGCATGCGAGAGGGAAAAGATACAGCTGGCTTCCCCAGAGCCATTATAGATCTTATGGTCAACGCGATATGTACGGCGCTAGAATCACTGGACGGCATTGGTACTTAGTCCTAGATGAGTAGTACCCATGCAATGGAACCTCCACCAATCAACACATACCATGGTTCCATTGCCACCACATAGTCATATTCATAATTGGAAAAGTAACATTTCATTTTCAATGCAGGAATGATAAGTCATATAGCTTTGCATTAAATTAATAGAAAATACTCAAATTTGACATGAGCAAGGGTGAACTTGCCTGTGGACTGCGAGATAGTGCAGTTCAATGCGTTGGATGGAACCTGGACCTCGGGTTCTGTAAAGAAGCATCATTGTCCGGTAAGGACAATGTTATAAAATCCAAATGATGCATGCATGGATGTATTATTTTATGTTGAATCCCTTTATCCCAATGAGTTATTACAATTTAGGGTTGAGTTAAGATTTATGCCTTTGGCAGTAATTTGCAATTGTTTTAATGTATAAACCACTTTTATTCACACAAGGTAACATAATTCAAAGCAAAACTACTTTATGTTGGTGATTCATTATTTATTCCAAAATAATTTGAAATAATAGAGTTGTCTCAATATTTTTGAGAAATAAAAGGAATAGAATATCTTCCTTTGGAAAATACCTTTTTCAAATAGAAATGACTTGGAATAATAGAATTTCATTTTGAAATGTTTGGAAATAAGTATTTAAACTTATTTGGGATTTTTCCTTGATTTATTAATACAAGGAAATATAATTTGAAATTCCAAATGTTTATTTTAAATTCATAAAATTCACAAATCTAAATTTGTTCATTAAATTTTATTTCATATTTTATTCTTATCAAGAATAATTTTTCATTCACCAATCCAATTTTTAATGGATTTTTAGAGTTGTATTTTATTTATTAAAATTTGGTGAAATAATGGCCTTTTTCTAAATTGTGAAAAGACTAAAATACCCCCTGGACCCATATTGGGCCCAGCCCACTAACCTAAGCCCATGGGACAGCCCACTAAGGCGTGCCCATAGCGGCTCGGTGGAGCCGAACGGCCCACCGCTCTCACTCACTCGGCCCTCTCTCACTTTTTCCTAACCCTAGCTTCTCTCTCGCGACTCCCGTGGCGATGGCGTCGCCGCCATGGCCGCCGCCGTGCTCCGGCCGACTCCGAGCTCCTCCGCCGTAGCCACCTACCGCACCTGAACCGCGCGAGCAGATCTATCGATCTGTCCGTGTGGTTTTCCCCATCTCTTCTTCTCCTGGCGAATCGCCTCCGATCTGGATCTCGGGTGGAATCGCCTCGACGAACTCCGGCGAGATCTCGTCCTCTCCGACGATGTGTGTGCCTCCGAGACCGACCTGGCGCAGGTGCTGCTTGCAGTACTTGTGCCGTCGTCTCCGTGTCGTGCTGTGGTGGTGTTTGTGCTCGTCGGCGTAACGCCGGCGCCTACCCTGGACTTGCAGCTGTTAGGGCCGCGCGAGCACTGCCTCGCCATGCCCTAGCCTCTGCTTCCAGGCGCAAGTAAGTGTTGCATCCACCTCTTCTCTGTGCGCCTCCCCTTGATACTATTCTTCTTCCTCCTCAAGCTCTGCTGCTCTCTGGTGATCCTGTGATCACACAGAGCCATGCTATTCCTATGCAATTCGTCTGTGCTTGGATTGATTGCAAGATCATGGTCCAATTACCATTTACTGGTACTGGCACATGCTGCTCGACATGCTGTTCATGTTGTTCTTGCTTCTCTGCTGCTCCTAGCATGCTCTATACTTGCCATGCTCTACTGTGCTTGCTCAAGAGCTAACTATGCCATGCTATGCTTGGTTATGACTTGCTTATGCTCACTGGTCTATCATGCTTGCTTGTCTAGGTGTACTTGTGTTGCATCTGTGACACTTGTGTGTGTGCCAGAGGTGCCTGTGATATGCTTCAGTGCTACTCCTGCAAGCCAATGATCCATTGGATCATTCTTTGCTTGCTGGCTAACCTCTCTGTGTAACTTGGCTTGCTATGATTGATCCATTTGATCAATTGATTGTCAGTGATGGCTTACTGGCTAATACTGTGGCTATAAATTAACTGTGTTGCTCAATAGTGTGCTACTGTTAGTACTGAGCATGGATCTGTGATAAATTCATGCTTGTATTAATTTGATTATGATGAACTGCTTATGCAGTGATGATTTTAAATGACTTGCTTGGATATGAATTTGCTGTTCATGATTATTTAACAAGCAATTAAAGTCTGAATCCATTTCTGGATAGTGATGCTTTGTATTTGGCTTTCTCTCAATTGGTGCTAAGTGTGAAGTGACCTCAGTAGCCTTGCTACTGACTGGTTGCTCACATGGTTGGCTAGATCTGGTTGGCTGCTCATCTTTGCTTGTATATTTGGGGATCATAGAAACTATGAATGCCAATATACTTGCCTGTGAAGAAATCTAGGGTTTCTGATGGTTGTATGCTTAGGATTTATTGTGTAGTCTTGGCTGCTAATCTTTGCCATCTACTGGTGCTATCTATGCATCAAATCTGGCTAGTGTGTGCATCTGTGCATATGTGCTAGTTTCTGTGCATAGGATCTGTACCTAGATGCTTTCTATTTTAGTGGCTTTTGACTGGCAGTAATCCTTGGTGAAAACCAAGTGATGATCTACCCATATGAGCATCTGCTCATCCCATGCTTATTTCATGCATATGATGGATTAGATCCATGGGATCTTCTCCAGGAACTAGGTATACCTTGTTCCAGCTCCTAGAAAGAAATATTTGGTTGATGCAGACTTGGGTTTGTGTCACAGCTCTTCACCTCCAGGTCTTGGATGATCTTCTCAGGTCACCATGATTCCTGGTGGTTGAGTGGTTTTGTATGGGTTGGTTCTGTTCTTGCTCAAGAACTGGATGAACTGAGCTTGTTCTTGCTTCACCCTTACCTGGTGAATCTTGATCTGGTCGACTGGTTATGACTTCTAGGGTTTGTGCCCCTTTTATATGAACCCTACTTCTATCCTTGCATTGACACACAAGCCTGGCTTGCCTTGGTGACTAGGCTGATGCATTGCCTTGCTGTTGCTAGCACACTTGAGCTGTGTGCTCTCATATGCTGAAACTTGAGCCCCTGTGTGTGCTCAGGTTTGGTCTGCTGCTGCCCTTATCTTGTGCTGTCCATGGTTTTGGAACAGCACAAGTGTGCATGACACTTGGTTCTGTCCAAACTGAATATTTGTCTAACACTAACATTCTGGCTAGTGTAGATGTTTTATTTTGCAGGTTTTTGAAGATGGACATGGCCATGAAGAAATACTTCAAGTCACAAAGCCTAGATTTTAGTTTAGGAACTAAATTGTAATCTTTATTTTTATTTCTGTTTATTATTCCTCAATTCTTGTATCAAGAATTTTGTAAAGACAATGTAATTTGTGTTGTGTTATCAATAAAGCTCAAGTTTTTGTTTATGAGCTTTTGCATTATGTAATGTGTATATTCTTGATTAAATATTGTATTTGATACTCACTTTGAAATCCAAAATGATTTGAATATTATCTTGTGTTTGAATTATAAATTCATATTTATATTGTGTAGTGCTTATTGTTTAATGTATTAACACTTGTCAAATGAACTCAATTCCCCCAAATCAACAAGATACAAAAGAGATCATGTCGAAATTTCCCTAACTCACATTGCCTAATCCTAAGTGCAAAATGAGAGAGAACCTCGATCCCTCTTAGGTTTAGTTGCAATAAGGCGCGAAAATTTCCCCCGTTTTGCGATGAAATGCACATCCCATTTCTAAATCTACCCTTCGTTGTTCCTATGTTCTGGGTTATTACAGCGTTCCCCTTGGGAGCAGTTCTGGGCACAGTTTCCACGTTGTAGACGAAGTGACATCTTTTCTTCACAAACTTCGGCAAGGGCCTAACGGATCTGCATCGGTCTTCTTCCGGCATGTTCACCGAGGGGGTGGTTCGGGTGGGCCTTGAAATTTCCAGATCTGCGGCGGATCCGGCCCGTGGCGGAACCTGCCTAGATCAAACTTCCGCGAACGTATCCTGCTATGTCGGTCTGTGCGGGTATTACTCCGGCGCCAGCGATCGAGTTGCTAATTTTACCGATGAAGATATGAATTCCGCCGATAGGGATGATGGAACAACGGATGATGTTCTCCCTTGCCGGAACCCAACACTTGTTATTGGGGACGATGGGGATTTTCGCGGCGTAGAGGACACGCCCGATGGCGACGGTGTCGCCCATGCCCGCGAAGGCGGATCCCGCCCGGATCCGGCCTCCTGACACCGTTGGCCCCACGATGTGCTCCAACTGTCGTTGCGTGTTTGACGTACCTCCGATGAGGGGTGTGCCTCACGGAGGGGAGAGAGAGCCATGGGGCAAGGGATGTCCGGGACGGTGTCACACGAGTTATCCAGCTTCGGATCTAACAACGGAGGCAAGATCCTACGTGCTACTACAATTCACTATAAGGCAACAGGCGCGCGATTACAATAAGTTGTGTCTTGTCACAAAGGGCTCTCCAGGATCCGGCTTATAAAGGCTCTAGATCTAGGGTTACAAGAGATAGAGATCTAGCCGGATACGACTAAGCCTAGACTACGTACATGATTCCTTGTCTTGCGCATCACGGATCCAACCGCCTTTTACCATGGACCGGATCCAATAGCTTCGTCTCCAGGCTAGATCCTACCTCTACCTCCGGATTCTCCGGTAACTAGGCCGCCCAGTGGGTTGTATGCCTACCACCATCTTTGGGTCACCCGGGCATACCGAAATTAGGACCCTATCATGGTACACCTAGTTGGTATATCCCCAACACTGACATAATGATGCAGTTGCCCTAGCGATTGCGCTTAACATCTGTTGCCTGCCAAAACCCACCGGCGAGCAGTGGTTAAGCAACACGAAGAGCCGGGAGGCTTCCAAGGCTGCAGTGGGCCCTGGTCCCTCGACATCGTCCCGCAAATGCTCCGGCACACGTCCCGGTTGCAAGGGTGTGCCACCTGACCTATACCTGGTCAGGAAGGTGTTGGATTGCTTCGATTAGTTCCTGCATGGCGACACGTAAACATTAAATACGAGCCCGATCGGCTCTCAGGTTGCCCTGTGGATCGGCTCACAAAGCCGATCGCCCCATGGTGTACGTAGGGTTAACGCTGACATGGGGCTCCTGCTTGATCAGTATAAAGCTAAACCAATCTACGACAGTTTAGGGTTTTCACCGTATGATCGGAACATCCTACGCGTAGTTGAGCCTAATAGACACGAAAGATAATGGAAAACTAACCCTAAAAGAGGCCTAAAAACCAAATTAAGTTAATTCCCGAACATCCCTCTTAGGACTAACAAACCATACCTAACGCACTACCGGATCGTTCAACCCGTTTGCAAGGCCTAACCATACGGATATTAAACCAATCCTTGAAGAATCAAGGAGCAACTATAACGGATCGGATCTACTAAACAACGAACAAGCAAGATGTTGCCCTTACACCTGGATAGGTGTAAGGGCAGCTAGATATCGAGGGACGGCACAGCTAAGCAGATATGCGTAAGAAAAGCATCTATGCAAGCCCCAAAACATCTACGATAAGTAGTGATACTCGCCATCAACAACGCTTCAACACGAGCAACACAAGGTAAACGAATAAACGTGTGCTGCCTTGATCGCAAGATGCGATCTAGGCAGCATGGTGCTTACCCGGGAGAAACCCTCGAAAGAAGGGGTGGCGATGCGCCTGATTTGTTTTTGTTGTGAACGTGATTGTACTCCTTTTCCGATAACCCTAGATACATATTTATAGTCGAAGGGACTTTCTAATTTGGACGTGCACCTAACCGTGCACGAGTTAAACTCTATCTTTTAATCTAAACTAAAATACGATCTACTATACTACAGATACACAGGCAATTAAGCCCAAACTCTTCGTGCAAGGCCGCTTCAAAGATGCTCCACACGTGTATCTTTCAAGCCCATCTTCACTTACGGCCCATCTCCTAATTTGGCCAAAATCCGGTGATAACACATGCCCCCTGGTTTTGGTAATGATAATTTCAAAACCACTGTTTTTCCTTCGAGGGGCATGTCGTGGCGCAAACGTCGCAGTATTCTTCATCATGACACCTTGCCTTCTCAACTCTCTGCACGACAGTTTTGGCACCACATCCTCGGAAACTGCTTAAGCATTAAATCTCTGCTATATCCCTTTTATTTAGCCACTTCTTGCAGTTCCCTTCTTCATCCCCTTCGCACTAGCACTCCAAAAGCCCTCCTCTGCCACCATGTCTTCTTCTTCTTCCTCCTCTTCATCAAGCCTCTCTGTCCAATCCTCCCCCCTCCGAGATCCGACGCCGGAGTGGGACCCGATGGAGGCCCACGCGGCCCGCATTCGCCGCGCCATCGAGGACGGAGACGAGTCTAGCCATGACTTCTCCGTCTGGTCGGAGGACGACAAGTCCTCGACCGATGGGGAGAGCGACCTCCGCCTCCTCGGACGGGGATCGGAGGAGGAGAGCGACGACGATCGCTTCTCCTGGGGCGATTTCACCTCCTCCGAGGAGGTGAAGGAGGAAGAAGAGAAGGAGGACGACACCTCCTCCGACGAGCCGCCGGCCAAGCGCTTCTGCCCTTGGCCGGGCAACCTCAGAGATTTCGACAGCGACGATGACGGCGCTGATGAAGAGGACGAGGATGACGAGGGTCCTCCTGGCGGCCGTGGCAGCAGCGACGACGAGGCCGCCGAGAGTAGCGCCCACAGCGGCGGCGACGGCGATGACGAGGGCAGCGACGGCCCGTAGATAGGATCCTTAGAATAGGATCAGTGGTAGTAGATGGGGCAATGTACCCCCTAGTCCTTCCTTTTGAGAGCAATCAGCTCCTTTTATGTAAGAAATCTGATTATCAATGAAGAAATTCCCCCAATTTGACTTTGCCGATTTCTTCCATATTGACTTAGCCGATTCTCCCTTATCTTGACTTTGCCGATTGTCACCTTGATCGATGCTCAATGAGCCGATGGCCATGCATCAGTTCTTTCACAATAAATTGCAAGACAAGTCAGTCCAGTTATCCCCTCAGATGGTAACTTGCAATCCTTGCTCAAATTCAGATCCCAAATTTCCAATCGAACAGGTCCAGCCCACAGCCTTGGGACCCTTAGATTTTGGACTCCAAATCATCCGATCATGATGTTCGACCTGACGGCAAAACTCCTGAATTAACGCCTCCAGGAAAGCTTCTAGGACCGTAGCTGAAACAACTTGACGTTGAAGCTGATACATCTGCATAACAGGTACCATTTGCTCACAACTTTCCTTGTGATGCTCTGTTTCCTTAACAAACTGGCCCAGAGCCTATCAATGGTGATGGCTCCCTCTTCAAACTCCTCCCATCAATTCTGGTGGTTTCCTTCTGCAAGAACTCACCATCTTTCACTACGGTTGTGATGCAGAGACAGATTTCAACACAATCGGCTCCCGAAAGCAAAGAATTTTCAGGGCCATGCCCCCCGAGCCTTAGTTAAGGCGAGAATAGTAGTGAAAAAGGTGGCCGCCAAGAAACTTTGAAGGGCAACAACCCTGTGCCGGCTCGAAAAGGGATACTGAAGATAATATCGGAGAACATGCAATCCGACGAAGCTCAGCTTGGGCACCTCTGGGACGCCACAATCATAAAACTAGCCAGATGTATCACCATCGGCTTTCAAGAACAGGTCAGCCCTCAACTCCTACCAAAACAAGATAGGGAAGCTTACGCACAAGGAGTCGATACACCACGGGGGCTCGGCAAGACCAGCAAATCCCTTCTTTGAACCAAGAAGCTTCACATGTAATGGCTGTCTAACTCCTCCTGGCTCAATTCTTATGCCTTGCTGCTTAGATCGGCTCATCATCCTTGACGAAATCCAGCCCCACGTCCCGATGACGCTGCAGTTGAAGCCCTGGCCAATCGTGATGTCTGTCTTCAAGTCATTTTCCTTCACTGAGGCCTGATCAAGTGGCAGCTTAAACTCTGTAATTCTAAAGGCGATGTCCGAGCATCGGCTGTGCTTAAAATTTTTGTATTTTCGATTTTTTTATTAGCCGATCGATCTGATGAATCGGCTTCCCTTGGGTACATACTTCGTGGCCTTGTACCTTCTCCGTGTGTATGCCCCCGAGCCGAATCCTTCAAGTGATTGAAGATATCGGCTTTTCAGCTAATTCAAGCTTGTTTCGCAACTCACCATGCTAAATAGCACATCAGTGAATATGTGTGGTGCGAATAATTTTAGGCGATTGCTGGAATCGGCTTCCCTTGCCGTTGTCGATCCGACTATTTGCTGATAAATGTTGGCCATGGCTTATCCCCAAGACCAATTTCGATCTCTTCTAGTCCATCAGCTACTGTAAACCCCAGCTTTCCATCGCCTGCTAAATCGATGATGAACACAGGCAGAAGGCATGTTGAGACTATTTGTGGCCGATTGCTAGAATCGGCCTCCTTTTCCATTGCAATGTGTAACGAGGGTTTACAACTTCTTGGTCCTCTGCTACGACGATGTGGCATGCTTGAAGTGAGATCCTTGTTTCTTATTTTTTGGGGCCGATCACAGGGATCGGCCTTGCCACGTTCGTCCATAGACTTGGATCTTGCTACTCTGTGTCGGTGGATAAGACCAGCCTCACCCCATTTTTTGTAGCTTCGATGCGCTCACAGCCGTCCAGATTGATTCCAGAGAGCGGCTCTTGGTCATTTGCTTCCCAGATGTTCATGGCAGCCAAAGAAATGTCGATCGAGTCGTCTGCATGAACAACCTCCACTTCATCTCCATCCCATTATATGATGCACTGATGCATTGTGGATGGAATGCAACAGTTAGCATGGATCCAATCCCTTCCTAGCAGGACAGCGTAAGTGCTCTTGCTGTCGACGATGAAGAAGGATGTAGGGATGGTCTTCCGGCCAACAGTTAAGTCCACGTTCATCACACCCTTGGCTTCTAACGTTATCGCAGCTTAGCGTGACGTTGGTCTTGATCAGATCTTCGTAGAACGTCCCAAACGTCGTAACATGGAGTACGGCATTATGTTGACGTTGCTCCCGTGTCAACCAACATCTTGCCGATAGGCTGCCCATTGATATAACCCTTCAGGTATAGGGCTTTGGATGCCTGTAGCTCTTCTCTCGTGGCTTTTCAAAGATAACTGGTCGTGGCCCGCAATCAAACTGTGCCACTGATACTTCCTCATCTCTTGGAGCACAGAACTCTGACGGGAGAACAAACACCATGTTTGTATCAGCCGATGTCCCTGCATCGGCTTTTGTCTGCTTGGGTCGCCACACTTTCTTTGGTGGGCGAGCTTCTGTCTCTAGTGTTTGCTGAATTTTCACGGCCAGATCGGGCCGTGCTTTTCTCAACGTGTACAGGTACTGCGCCTTGGCTTCCTCCAAGTTTCGTAGCCGTTGCACTCTGCGCTTTTGGGAGTGGCTGAGTCCATCAGGACACCACCTTGGTCGGTGATATCTATCTTCTTCCTCTGACTCCTCGAAGTCTTCATCTTGGGATGACTCAGCTCGTTTGTTCTGAGGTGGGAGAGGTCCTAGACGCTTGAACACTGAAACTTCATTCGTTCCCTTCCTCTTCTGTTTACATTCTGGGCAGTTCTCGATTGTAGGCAATCGGCTCATTCCTGAGTCCCAGCAGTGTTTGAAGAAAGGACAGTTCCAATGCCTATCCATGTCCTCTTGCTCTCTTGACCTCCCTCTGGCGTGACGCTCATACCCTTCATATCGACGGTATTTCCTATTGTCTGCATCAGACCGACGACATCTATCATCATCTACATCGTAGCGTCGACGTCGGTCATACTGCTGCTCATATTTGTTAAGACGGTGCGCGGAAAGTGGTCGTTGATACCGCACGCTTATCACCTCTTCCTCAGTCAAATACCGTCTGTCATCATGTTGGGGCCGGTCGCGTGGATCGGCCTCCTCTTTATCTTTGCCACGGGAGCGACTGCTCTCGGGCTTATCCTTACCATGGCGATCTGCGAGCCCTGCCATGTTGATATCAAAAGAGAAACCTGGCTCGCGTCTTATGCAATGGCTGAGATCCACCATGTTGACGTCTGGAAACGGCTGCGTGTCAACTCTCATGGCAAACTGACCGAAGAGTAATCGGCCTTGTTCTATCGCCATCTGAATCTGTCCGCGCAAGACTTTGCAGTCGTTGGTGGCATGGGTGAACGTGTGATGCCATTTGCAGTATGGCCTGCCGTTCATCTCTTGTGGCGTGGGGATTTTGTGGCCTTCTTCAGCTGTTTCTTCTTCAGCAGCAAATCAAAAATTTGCTCGTTTTGCTCAAATCAAAGTCAAACCCTTTCGCAGGCCCTGGTTGTTTCACCCACTTGCAGGACACGGGCTTTGCCCCCGAGTCCATTCAGCTACAGCGACTTCCCGATCTTCTACGAATCATCATCTTCTTCCATCTCGATCGGGCGACGCGCTTGAACTTGTCCTGGTACATTCTGGGTGGCGCTGTTCATACAATGTCAATTTGAACCATATGCGCCTGAATTGTACTCTGCTTAGGTCACATCTGAGCGGCGCTGATAATCCTGCTATCGCCACTCGATGCTTCCTTTCAGATAGGCGAACCGAATAACATCGGTTCTGACGGTCCTGAACCTCTGGATGTACTCGATACCATCTCTCCTCGTCTCTGCCGAACCTGGGTCAGATCGGCAAGGCTAGCTTCAGTAGCTTCTGAATGGTATTGTACATGGAATTGTTCCTCCAGCTGCTTCCACGTCCGAACCGAATCTGGTAGCAACGAGGTGTACCACCCAAAGGCTGGACCCGTGAGAGATTGTGAGAAGAACCTCACACGCAGCTCGTCTGAAGCTGAGACCATGCCCAACTGTGCCAAATATCGGCTCACGTGCTCGATTGAGCTGGTTCCTTCTGATCCACTGAATTTTGTGAAGTCAGGGAGCCGATACTTAGGCGGTAGTGGGATTAGGTCATAGTCGTTGGGATACGGCTTGGAATAGCCGATCATTCTCTTCTTCGGCAGGATGCCGAACTGGTCTCTCATGATTGCGGTGATCTCATCCACCGTAGGAGCTGCAGAAGTTGAGCGTGCATGACTTGTACCGGTGGTATATTTGGCTAACCACGCCTGTTTCTCAGCGTCGCTCCAGAACTGCTTCCTGCTCCGCAACTACTCCTGTTCCGGCGATCCCTCCTGCCGTGGCAGTCCTTCCTGTTGTAACCTGGGTCATCCAGTTGTTGCAGTCCGGCACGTATGTGCACACGTATCCATGTGGAATCTCCTTGGGCGGCTCATACAGGAATTGGTAATCGCCAGGATCACCTCCAACCTTGTAGACAACGTACGCCCGTGAACCTTGTTGCTGTGGAGCTGCCGTCGTGTATGGCAGTGGCGGCCTGGTATAGAGCGGTATCTCTCCTTGATGAGTTCCTAGAGCAGGTCCTGACGGAGAGTACTTGTGCTTCATGACTTCTTGCACCACATTGAGCGCGACACGCTCCAGAGTGTTCACCAAGCTCTCAGAATGCCGATGAAGAGAGTGAGCAACGACATAGTTGACTTCCTGTCGCAGGGCTCTGGTACGTTCGTCCGAAGGGAGAGATAGATCTAGTCCCTCCAGCGCACCTTCGGGTTGGAACCCTTTGAACTTGATCCCGTGTGAACGGGTTTTCTCAAAAGCGCCGATGAGATCGGCTTCCAAGATGGCCTTGAGATCATCGTATTTTTTTCTTATGCTCAGGAGGCAGATCTTCATACTTGACCGGTTCTTCCGCCATCTCAGATGCAGATGTCGACGTGGTTGCTGCAGAAGATTGTCCCGATGTCCCACCGGGCGTGCCAGAATGTGTTGCTGCCAAAACCCACGGCGAGCGGTGGTTAAGCAACACGAAGAGCCGGGAGGCTTCCAAGGCTGCGTGGGCCCTGGTCCCTCGACGTCGTCCCGCAAATGCTCCGGCACACGTCCTGGCGGTTGCAAGGGCGTGCCACCTGACCTATACCTGGTCGAAGGTGTTGGATTGCTTCGATTAGTTCCCTGCATGGCAGACACGTAAACATTAAATACGAGCCCGATCGGCTCTCAGGTTGCCCTGTGGATCGGCTCACAAAACCGATCGCCCCATGGTGTACTGTAAGCGTATTTTACCCTTATCCATTATTTTGGTAACAATGACACCGTGCTAGAGTATTTGGCCTAATATGTGTACAAGGATAATTTCAGGTATTAGGCAAAGAGGCATAAATGGTGTATCAAAGAAACAAGAAGGCTAAAGGAGACCCCCACTTCAACAACAATCGAAAAGGGTCTACAGAAATCCGGTCTGCAACCCGGTCCAACCGGGCCAGCAACCGGCCAGTCCGGCGCGCATCGGTCCACCGGTCGCCAACCGGAGCGTCCGGCGCACGACCCGGTCGACCGGTCGCCAACCGGACTACACACAAGGATACAGCAAATCCGGTTGCCGACCGGTCAACCGGCCTACCCGGCGAGTCCGGCGCACGGCCCGGTCGACCGGTCGCCAACCGGACGAGCCTGGACTACGAGAAGATGCTCCGGTCACCCGCCCGTCCGACCGGCCTCTGCACGGCAGTCCGGTCCCTGGTCCGGCTGACCGGGTTTGTCGACGAAACGCTGAGGTGGCAAGTGGCCAACGGCCATATTTCGAAGAATACTATAAATAGCCCTTCTCCTACCTCTAGACAGTTAGGCACTACACTACAAGCTGTTCTTGAGCTCCTTCTCTCATACTCCATTGTTAGAAACACCAAAAGCCTCAGATCTCCCTCCTCCTCCACCCAAACTCAAATCCCTCCGGGGAAACGATAGAGGAGGACCCGATCTACTGTTCTACCAAGCCAAATCTTATTCCCCCTTGTATTCATCAAGAAGCTTGCTTCCTAGGGTTCTTTGGAAACCCTAGGTGGGCAAGAGGAGTCCGGAAGCATCCGGGCTGTGGATCTGCTCCGGGCAAGATTGTGAAGGTTTGGAGGCTACCTCAAAGTCTACCACAAGTGAGAGAGCTATTCCTTCGTGGGATAGGCTCCGGAGAATAGGGTGAGCCTTCGTGGCGCGGGGAATCCTTCGTGGGACCTCCACTCCTCCAAACGTGACGTACCTTGTTGCAAAGCAAGGGAACACGGGAATACATCCTCGTCTCCGCGTGCTATCGGTTATCTCTAACCGAACTCCTTACTTGTGATTTAACTGCCTGTGAGAGCCTTCGTGCTCGAGTTAGTTGTATCCTCATATAGGTTGCTTCACCTAGTTTGCATTAGGCTCACCTTTATATTCCGCAAAGCCTAATATTGCAAAGAAAGAATTAAAATCTGTAGAAACCTATTCACCCCCTCTAGGTTTACCATCTCTATACTTTCAATTGGTATCAGAGCCTGGACTCTTTTTAAGGGCTTCACCGCCTTAAGAGTGAGATGGAAAAACTATTCGAGGGTCTAGATGATGACTCTAACCTTTCGGTTAAAGAAATGAAATCTAGATTCTTGGCATATGAGGCCGAGAAGAAGAAAAAGGAGGATGAACTACAAAGCCAAATGGCAGAAATGTCTGTCATGCTTAAGAACCTAACTACTGGAGGAGCTCCTAGTGGGGTTTCGGCCTCTAAGGAATCCTTCCATGAAGTTAACCATGACTATCCTAGAAACACTTCACCCATGCCTCATATAAACCATAGTGGGACCGTTCCCCATTTTGATGGAACTCACTTTCCACATTGGAAATCTTCTATGGAATCTCATATTCGCAGCTGCAGTGTGGAGCTATGGGAGATCATTCTTCATGGATACCGGGAGCCACAAGATCCCGTTCGGTTGACCTCCACCGAGTTCTACAACCGTCAACTCAATGCCTCCGCACGTGACAAGATTAGAAGTGGCATCAATCGCAAGCTCCTTGATCAAGTCAATGACATCGGCTCCGCTAAAGAGTTGTGGGATCGAATCGTAGTACTCCAAGAGGGAACCGATTTGATCCAATCATCTCTTTATGAGACCGCAAAGCAAGAAGCTCACCGGTTCATGATTCGAGAAGGAGAATCCATAGCCGATGCCTATGCAAGGCTTGGTGCTCTTAGAGTAAGGATCAAGGGACTTGGTGCTGAGAAGTATGACGACGGCTTTGAGATGAATGAAGGATTCATAAAGTCCAAGGTCATTGCAATGATTGCTGTCAAGCAAGAAGATACCAACCTTGCACTCAACTTGCAAATCATGACCAAGAGTGCCGATCTGAACTCCGATGATCTAGTCTCCTATGTGGCCGCCAATGAAAACATGGCCAAGGCAGGAAAAATGCTCATGGCAATGAACCGTGTTGATGAAGCCTCACACAACCATGAAGCGTCACACAACCTTGCCCTCAAGGCTAGAGCTGACCATGGAGGAGAAGAAGAATATGAAATTGAGGAAGATGAGGAGATGACCTCAACTAGTGACATCGCTACCGACTTTGCCTTCTTTGCCAAGAAGTACAAGGGAAAGTTGCCAATGCTCCTCAATGACAAGAAGAAGAAGAGAACTTGCTACAATTGTGATGAAGATAGCCACTTTGCAAATGAGTGCCCTTATGAGAAAAGGGTAGACAAGCCAAAGTTCATCAAAGGGGTCAAGCCAAGATTGAAGCCAAACCCAATCAATGACCGATACAAGAGGAACAAGGGAAGAGCCTTTGTTGGGGCCGAGTACTTGTCCGATGAAGAAGAGGAAGATGAGGAGAAGGAGGCCGGAGTGGCCGGTTTGGCTTTCTCTAAGCCCGGGTCACTCTTCACATATGACTACTCCAAGGATTACTCCACGGAGAATGATGTTGGTTCTTCCTTTATGGCAAGAATAACTCAAGATGATGACTCCGACGACTCTTCCTCATCTACAACCATTGGCTCTTGTCTTATGGCAAGAGAAACCAAGGTAATGGAACCCCCACCTTCTTTGTCTAGTGTCCTTGACAATGAAGCTGAAAATCAAGATGAATTAACTGTGCTTAAGGAACTTTACAATGTTAGATGCACCCTTCGTGGTGAAGCTCTTGTCAAATTTGATTTCTTGATGGACTCTCTCAAAGAAAAGGATGAGTCCATTGAGGAATTAGAATATCATTTGAATGATAAGGAAAGGAGATTCAATCTCCTAAGACAAGAGCTAAAAACCGAAAGGTGCATATCTCAAGGTCTTAAGCAACAAATTGAAACTTATGAACTAGATAAAGTTAAGGATCTTGAAACTATTGAAAGGGCTCAATCATTGACCCAAGAGCTTAATGCATCAAAGGAGGAACTTGAAGTTGCTCATGCTTCTCTCACTAGGGATCTTGACCACCTTGAAAGAGCTAACAAGCTTGTCAAGGATGAGCTCAAGAAACTTGGAAAGAACCATGACCTACTCCAAGAATCCTACTCTAAAGCTCTTGAATCAATGAATGATTCTATTGTTGATAAAAATGTTGCTAGTTCCTCCACCACCTTTACTAGTGAGCATGCTAAGCTTGTTGAGGAACATGTTCGTTTACAAGAGGAACTATCTTTGCATGTTGAGACCAATGCATATCTTGAATCTTTGGTAACCAAATATGGTCTCAACTATTATCCTAATGAATCGGCTTGTGAGCAAGCAACTACTCTTGAGGAAAATGTTAGGTTGAAGAAAGAACTTGCCAAGTTCACCACAACCAAGAGTAAGATGGGATTGGATTACCTCTTGAGTAAGCAAAGGTCAAACAATCAAAAGTATGGTCTGATGCGCGTAGATGTACACGTCCGTTGGGAACCCCAAGAGGAAGGTATGATGCGCACAGTGGCAAGTTTTCCCTCAGAAAGAAACCAAGGTTTAATCGAACCAGGAGGAGCCAAGAAGCACGTTGAAGGTTGATGGTCGCGAAATGTGATGCGGCGCAACACCAGGGATTCCGGCGCCAACGTGGAATCTGCACAACAAAACCAAAGTACTTTGCCCCAACGAAACAGTGAGGTTGTCAATCTCACCGGCTTGCTGTAACAAAGGATTAAGCGTATCGAGGGGAAGATGATTGTTTGCAAGAAAACAGTAAAACAAGTATTGCAGTAGATTGTATGCTATGTAAAGAACAGGACCGGGGTCCACAGTTCACTAGAGGTGTCTCTCCCATAAGATAAAAGCATGTTGGGTGAACAAATTACAGTCGGGCAATTGACAAATAGAGAAGAGCATAACAATGCATATACATGATATGATAAATATAGTGAGATTTAATTGGGCATTACGACAAAGTACATAGACCGCCATCCAACCGCATCTATGCCTAAAAAGTCCACCTTCAGGTTATCATCCGAACCCCATTCAGTATTAAGTTGCTAAGCAACAGACAATTGCATTAAGTATGGTGTGTAATGTAATCAACAACTACATCCTTAGACATAGCATCAATGTTTTATCCCTAGTGGCAACAGCACATCACAACCTTAGAACCTTCTGTCACGATCCCATGTGTCAATGAAGGCATGAACCCACTATCGAGCATAAATACTCCCTCTTGGAGTTAAGAGCAAAAACTTGGCCAGACCTCCACTAATAACGGAGAGCATGCAAGATCATAAACAACACATAAACAATAGATTGATAATCACCATAACATAGTATTCTCTATCCATCGGATCCCGACAAACACAACATATAGAATTACATATAGATGATCTTGATCATGTTAGGCAGCTCACAAGATCCAACAATGAAGCACAACAAGGAGAAGACGACCATCTAGCTACGCTATGGACCCATGGTCCAGGGTGAACTACTCACTCATCACTCCGAGGCGATCATGGCGATGAAGAGTCCTCGGGAGATGAATCCCCTCTCCGGCGGGTGCGGAGGCGATCTCCTGAATCCCCGAGATGGGATTCGCGGCGGCGTCTCTGGAAGGTTTTCCATATCGTGGCTCTCTGCGGGGTTTCGCGACGAAGGCTATTTGTAGGCGAAAGGGCAGGTCAAGAGGCGGAGGGGGCCCGGGGGGCCGGCGCGGCCGGGCCCGGGCCGCGCCGCCCTATCCCTGGCCACCTCGTGGCCCCACTTCGACTCTCCTTCGGTCTTCTCGAAGCTCCGTGCAAAAATAGGACCCCGGGCGAAGATTTCGTCCAATCCGAGAATATTTCCTTACTAGGATTTCTGAAACCAAAACAGCAGAAACAGAATGGCTCTTCGGCATCTTGTTAATAGGTTAGTTCCGGAAAATGCATAAATATGACATATAATGTGCATAAAACATGTAGGTATCATCAATAAAGTAGCATGGAACATAAGAAATTATCGATACGTTGGAGACGTATCAGCATCCCCAAGCTTAGTTCTGCTCGTCCCGAGCAGGTAAAACGATAACAAAGATAATTTCTGAAGTGACATGCCATCATAATCTTGATCATACTATTTGTAAACATATGTGATGAATGCAGCGATCAAAACAAAAGTAATGACATGAGTAAACAAGTGAATCATATAGCAAAGACTTTTCATGAATAGTACTTCAAGACAAGCATCAATAAGTCTTGCATAAGAGTTAACTCATAAAGCAATAAATCAAAGTAAAGGTATTGAAGCAACACAAGGGAAGATTAAGTTTCAGCGGTTGCTTTCAACTTATAACATGTATATCTTCATGGATATTGTCAACATAAAGTAATATAACAAGTGCAATATGCAAGTATGTAGGAATCAATGCACAGTTCACACAAGTGTTTGCTTCTTAAGGTGGAAGGAGATAGGTAAACTGACTCAACAATAAAAGTAAAAGAATGGTCCTTCAAAGAGGAAAGCATCGATTGCTGTATTTGTGCTAGAGCTTTTATTTTGAAAACATGAAACAATTTTGTCAATGGTAGTAATAAAGCATATGAGTTATGTAAATTATATCTTACAAGTTGCAAGCCTCATGCATAGTATACTAATAGTGCCCGCACCTCGTCCTACTTAGCTTGGACTACCGGATCTTTGCATGCCATGTTTCAACCAAGTGTCACAAAGGGGTACCTCCATGCCGCCTGTACAAAGGTCTAAGGAGAATGCTCGCATTTTGGATTTCTCGCTTTTGATTATTCTCAACTTAGACATCCATACCGGGACAACATGGACAACAGATAATGGACTCCTCTTAAATGCATAAGCATGTAGCAATGATTATTATTCTCATATGAGATTGAGGATATATGTCCAAACTGAAACTTCCACCATGATTCATGGCTTTAGTTAGCGGCCCAATGTTCTTCTCTAACAATTTTGCATGCTCCAACCACTAAAATGATAGATCCTTCAGACAAGACGGACATGCATAGCAACTCACATGATATTCAACAATAGTTGATGGCGTTCCCCAGAAACATGGTTATCGCACAACAAGCAACTTAATAAAAGATAAAGTGCATAAGTACATATTCAATACTACGATAGTTTTTAAGGCTATTTTGTCCCATGAGCTATATATTGCAAAGGTGGATGATGGAATTTTAAAGGTAGCACTCAAGCAATTTACTTTGGAATGGTGGAGAAATACCATGTAGTAGGTAGGTATGGTGGACACAAATGGCATAGTAGTTGGCTCAAGGATTTTGGATGCATGAGAAGTATTCCCTCTCGATACAAGGTTTAGGCTAGCAAGGTTATTTGAAGCAAACTCGAGGATGAACAAGTGCAGCAAAACTCACATAAAAGACATATTGTAAACATTAAGACTCTACACCGTCTTCCTTGTTGTTCAAAACTCAATACTAGATATTATCTAGACCTTAGAGAGACCAAATATGCAAATCAAATTTTAGCGAGCTCTATGTATTTCTTCATTAATGGGTGCAAAGCATATGATGCAAGAGCTTAAACATGAGCACAACAATTGCCAAGTATCACATTATCCAAGACATTTTAGAATTACTACATGTAGCATTTTCCAATTCCAACCATATAACAATTTAACGAAGAAGAAACTTCGCCTTGAACATGATGAGTAAAGCCTAAGGACATATTTGTCCATATGCAACAGCGGAGCGTGTCTCTCTCCCACAAAGTGAATGCTAGGATCCATCTTATTCAAACAAAACAAAAACAAAAACAAACCGACGCTCCAAATAAAGAACACAAGATGTGATTGAATAAAAATATAGTTTCAGGGGAGGAACCTGATGATGTTGTCGATGAAGAAGGGGATGCCTTGGGCATCCCCAAGCTTAGACGCTTGAGTCTTCTTAAAATATGCAGGGTGAACCACGGGGCATCCCCAAGCTTAGAGCTTTCACTCCTCTTGATCATAGTATATCATTCTCCTCTCTTGACCCTTGAAAACTTCCTTCACACCAAACTTCAAGCAAACTCATTAGAGGGTTAGTGCACAATTAATAATTCACACATTCAGAGGTGACACAATCATTCTTTACACTTCTGGACATTGCATAAAGCTACTGGACACTAATGGATCAAAGAAATAAATCCAACATAGCAAAAGAGGCAATGCGAAATAAAAGGCAGAATCTGTCAAAAACAGAACAGTCCGTAAAGACGAATTTAAAGCTGGCACCAGACTTGCTCAAATGGAAAAATCAAAACTAATGAAAGTTGCGTACATATCTGAGGATCACGCTCGTAAATTGGCAGATTTTTCGAATTTTCTACAGAGAACTGTGCCCAGATTCGTGACAGACAGCAATGCTGTTTCTGCGCAGCGATCCCAAATATAACATCAACTTTGACATAGAAACTTTACTTGGCACAAAAACATGATAAGGAGAGGTTGCTACAGTAGTAAACAACTTCCAAGACTCAACAAAACAAAAAATTGCTGTAGTAAAAACATGGGTTGTCTCCCATAAGCGCTTTTCTTTAACGCCTTTCAGCTAGGCGCAGAAAGTGCAAATCAAGTATTATCAAGAGATGGAGCATTAACATTCTTACCAGAGGCTTTGAGCCTACTCTTCTTACTTTTTGGTTTAGGGAATACATGACCGCATCCTGGTGTAGAGGTAAAATTTAGAGTGCCCTTCCCCATATCTATGATTGCTCCCATGAGTTTCAGCAGGGATCTTCCAAGCGTAATTTGTCATGTCCCTACACATTCAATAACAAGATAATCAGTGGATACCGTTCTTCCAAGAAAGGTTGTGAAAACACCTTCAGCTATTCCCTTAGGAATTATAACAGAATTATCAATAAGAGTTATTCCTTCTCCTCCTTCAGTAAGTTCCCAAAGTGGCAAAGATTCATAAATGCTTTTAGGCATAAGGCAGAATTCAGACATAATATCACAGCGGGCATAAAAAATTTCATCACAAATGGTAACTTTTATAGTAGGCACCCACATTGAAGGTTCAAAGCTTAGTGGAACATAATCATAAAATTCGCGAATATGGTTGTACCCTTCTTTTAAACAAGATATATTTGTTTCGAGAGTGTTCAATCTATCAAGAATGCTAGCAAGGGATAAATCAAAGTTACTAGCAGAGCTAGATGATGTGACTAATTTTTTTATGGCATTAAAAGCTTGATCTCCATCACAATGGAGGAAATCTCCTCCTACTACAGCATCTAAGGCGTATCTATAACGAAGAGTAAGACCAAAATAAAAGTTACTAAGAAGCAAACTTAGAGGCATTTTAGGTTCAGTTCTACTATAAGAATCAAAAATTCTAGACCAAGCTTTCTCAAAACTCTCCTCACCCCCTTGTTTAAAGGTAAAGATCGATTCCTCAGGTGATAGAGCAACAACTACAGGACTAGTCATGATAATAAAATAAATGCAAGTAACTAATTTTTTTGTGTTTTTGATATAGAGAGCAAGACAGTAAATAAACTAAAACTAGCAACTAATTTTTTTGTATTTTGATTTAGTGCAGCAAACAAAGTAGTAAATAAAATAAAGCAAGACAAAAACAAAGTAAAGAGATTGAGAAGTGGAGACTCCCCTTGCAGCGTGTCTTGATCTCCCCAAGGCGCCAGAAAACAGCTTGATGCGCGTAGATGTACACGTCCGTTGGGAACCCCAAGAGGAAGGTATGATGCGCACAGTGGCAAGTTTTCCCTCAGAAAGAAACCAAGGTTTAATCGAACCAGGAGAGGAGCCAAGAAGCACGTTGAAGGTTGATGGTCGCGAAATGTGATGCGGCGCAACACCAGGGATTCCGGCGCCAACGTGGAATCTGCACAACAAAACCAAAGTACTTTGCCCCAACGAAACAGTGAGGTTGTCAATCTCACCGGCTTGCTGTAACAAAGGATTAAGCGTATCGAGTGGAAGATTATTGTTTGCAAGAAAACAGTAAAACAAGTATTGCAGTAGATTGTATGCTATGTAAAGAACAGGACCGGGGTCCACAGTTCACTAGAGGTGTCTCTCCCATAAGATAAAAGCATGTTGGGTGAACAAATTACAGTCAGGCAATTGACAAATAGAGAAGAGCATAACAATGCATATACATGATATGATAAATATAGTGAGATTTAATTGGGCATTACGACAAAGTACATAGACCGCCATCCAACTGCATCTATGCCTAAAAAGTCCACCTTCAGGTTATCATCCGAACCCCATTCGTATTAAGTTGCTAAGCAGGACAATTGCATTAAGTATGGTGCGTAATGTAATCAACAACTACATCCTTAGACATAGCATCAATGTTTTATCCCTAGTGGCAACAAGCACATCACAACCTTAGAACCTTCTGTCACGATCCCAGTGTCAATGAAGGCATGAACCCACTATCGAGCATAAATACTCCCTCTTGGAGTTAAGAGCAAAAACTTGGCCAGAGCCTCCACTAATAACGGAGAGCATGCAAGATCATAAACAACACATAAACAATAGATTGATAATCACCATAACATAGTATTCTCTATCCATCGGATCCCGACAAACACAACATATAGAATTACATATAGATGATCTTGATCATGTTAGGCAGCTCACAAGATCCAACAATGAAGCACAACAAGGAGAAGACGACCATCTAGCTACTGCTATGGACCCATGGTCCAGGGGTGAACTACTCACTCATCACTCCGGAGGCGATCATGGCGATGAAGAGTCCTGGAGATGAATCCCCCTCCGGCAGGGTGCCGAAGGCGATCTCCGAATCCCCGAGATGGGAGCGGCGGCGGCGTCTCGGAAGGTTTTCCGTATCGTGGCTCTCGACTGGGGTTTCGCGACGGAGGCTATTTGTAGGCGAAAGGGCAGGTCAAGAGGCGGCACGAGGGCCCAGGGGCAGGCCGGCGCGGCCGGCCCTGGCCGCGCCGCCTATCCCCTGGCCACCTCGTGGCCCCACTTCTCTCCTTCGGTCTTCTGGAAGCTCCGTGCAAAAATAGGACCCTGGGCGAAGATTTCGTCCAATCCGAGAATATTTCCTTACTAGGATTTGTGAAACCAAAAACAGCAGAAAACAGGCTCTTCGGCATCTTGTTAATAGGTTAGTTCCAGAAAATGCATAAATATGACATATAATGTGCATAAAACATGTAGGTATCATCAATAAAGTAGCATGGAACATAAGAAATTATCGATACGTTGGAGACGTATCATGGTCTTGGGTATGTTCCCAAGCCCTACAAGAAGAACAACTACAAGAAAGAGAAGCCCGCTCAAGAAAAGAACAAGAAGGTCACTAATGCTTTATTTGTTGATTATTATGGTGATGTTTATGCTAACTATGTTGGTCCTCGTAATGGCTATGCTTATAGAGGGTACTCGATTTGGGTACCAAAAGATCTTGTTGCCATGACTAGGGAACCCATTAATCAATGGGTTCCTAAATCCTCTACTTGATTTTGTAGGGGTATTCCTCCGGTGGTCCAAAATGGGTGTTTGATAGTGGATGCACCAATCATATGACCGGAGGAAGAGGTGTGCTTGACCAATTCATTGAAGATATTAACAAGAAGTCAAGCATTACCTTTGGTGACAACTCAAAGGGAAAGGTACTTGGGTATGGCAAGGTGGCAATCTCTAAGGACTTGTGCCTTGAGACGGTCATGCTTGTTGAACACCTTGGTTATAACTTGCTTTCTATATATCATCTTGCCGATGCCGGTTACAATTCATATTTTACTAAGTACTATGTGCAAGTCTTTAGGAGTGACAATCTCAAATTGGTCCTTGTTGGATATGTGGAGAACAACCTTTACGTGGTTGACCTCTCGAAAGAGAGCCCATCTCCCTCCACATGTCTAATGGCGGCCAAGCATGACGAAGGTTGGTTGTGGCATCGCCGCCTTGGTCATGTTAACATGAGGAATCTTAAACAACTCCTAAAGGGTGAGCACATTGTTGGACTAACCGGCATTTCTTTTGAGAAAGATCGTGTATGCAGTGCATGTGTAGCGGGAAAACAACTCAAGAAGAAACATCCTATCAAGAGTATCGTCACCACATCTAGGCCTTTGGAGCTCCTTCATTTGGATCTCTTTGGGCCATCACATTATGATACTCTTGGTGGGAGCAAGTATGGACTTGTCATTGTTGATGATTTCTCAAGATACTCTTGGGTCTTTCTCCTTAAGTCTAAGGATGAGACCCATAGGGAGTTCATCACCTTCGCCAAGAAAGCTCAACGTACATATGAATCCGAGATCAAGGCGATTAGGACCGACAATGGCACCGAGTTCAAGAACTACACTATGCAAGAGTTTGTTGATGATGAGGGCATCAAGCATGAGTTTTCAGCTCCATATACCCCTCAACAAAATGGTGTTGTTGAAAGGAAGAACCGGACTATCATTGAGATGGCAAGAACCATGTTGAGTGAATTCAACTCACCCCACAACTTTTGGGGAGAAGCCATCTCTACAGCTGTCCACTACTCCAACCGGCTCTTCCTCCGCCCCCTCCACAACAAAACTCCATATGAGCTTCTCACAGGTAACAAGCCTAATGTCATGTACATTCGTGTCTTTGGATGCAAATGTCTTGTTAAGAACAATAAAGGGAAGCTTGGTAAATTTGAAACTAGAACTATAGAGGGCATTTTTGTTGGATATGCGGAGAACTCTCACGCCTATAGATACTACAACCGGTCCACTGGGACTATTGAAGTATCTTGTGACGTGGTGTTCTTGGAGGATAATGGCTCCCAAGTGGAGCAAGTTGTTCCATGTGTTGCAGGTAATGATGATGATCCATCTAGTGCCATCAAGCATATGGGCATTGGACACATCCGGCCCATGGAAGTGCATAGTGATGATCAAGGTGATGAAATAGAAGTATCAAGCTCACCTCAAGTTGAGCCTAGCTCAACTCAAGTTGAACCATCAAGTGCAACCCAAGATGTATCCTCCACTCAAGATGAGCCACATCCCGAAGAACAAGAAGAAAGCCCTCAACCCACTGAGCAAGATCATGATGATGATCAAGAAACATCTTCAACTCATGTTCAAGCTCAAGTTGTCCCTCATGATCAAGTATTAGCAAGAGATGAATTCATTGATCATGAAGGAACCATTCGGAAGATCAAGGCGGCTACAAGGGCAAGTGACATGAAAGTGGATCTTGTCCTTGGTAGCATCTCAAAAGGAGTGGTAACTCGTAGACACCATGCATTACTTATGACTTATTGTCAACATCATGCTTTTGTGTCTAGTTTTGAGCCACTCAAGGTACATGAAGCCTTGGTTGATCCGGATTGGGTCATTGCCATGCAAGAAGAATTGGAGTGTTTCACCCGCAATGAAGTATGGTCTCTAGTTGAGAGACCCAAGGATCATCGCATCAATGTCATTGGGACCAAATGGGTGTTCAAGAACAAGCAAGATGAGGATGGTATTGTCATTAGAAATAAAGCAAGGTTAGTGGCGCAAGGGTTTGCCCAAATAGAAGGTATGGACTTTGAGGATACCTTTGCGCCGGTAGCCCGTCTTGAAGCTATTCGTCTTTTGCTTGCATTTGCATCTTTCCACAATTTCAAACTATACCAAATGGATGTGAAAAGTGCATTTTTGAATGGTCCTCTAAAAGAAACCGCATATGTAGCTCAACCCCCGGGTTTCGAAGACCCATGCCGACCCAACCATGTGTATTTACTCCATAAGGCACTCTACGGTCTCAAGCAAGCTCCACGTGCTTGGTATGAGTTCCTTAGGGATTTTTTACTACAAGATGGGTTTTGCATGGGTACGGTCGATTCCACCCTTTTCACCAAGCGGGTTAAAGGGGGTGGCTTGTTTATATGTCAAATATATGTTGATGATATTATATTTGGTGGAACTAACCCCAATCATAGCAAAGCTTTTGAGCTATTGATGACTAGGAAATTTGAGATGTCCATGATGGGGGAGTTGAAGTTTTTCCTAGGCTTCCAAGTGAGGCAACTTGCAAAAGGCACCTTCATCTCTCAAGAAAAGTATGTGAAGGACATGCTCAAGAAATTCAACATGACCAATGCATGCCCAATGAAGACACCCATGCCCGTAAAGGGGCAACTTGGCTCATGTGACGGTGAGAAGGATGTGGATATAAAGGTATACCGTTCCATGATAGGATCCTTGCTCTACCTTTGTGCCTCTAGGCCGGATATCATGCTAAGTGTAGGGATGTGTGCTCGTTTTCAATCCGCTCCTAAGGAGAGCCATTTGATGGCGGTCAAACGGATTCTAAGATACCTTGTTCTCACTCCTACTCTCGGGCTATGGTATCCAAAGGGGTCAACCTTTGAACTCATTGGCTACTCGGACTCCGATTGGGCCGGTGATAAGGTTGACCGGAAGTCTACCTCCGGGGCTTGCCAATTTATTGGCCGGTCATTGGTGAGTTGGTCATCCAAGAAACAAAACTCCACCGCTTTATCCACCGCCGAAGCCGAATACATATCCGCGGCATCTTGTTGCACTCAATTGTTATGGATGAAGCAAACCTTGAAAGACTATGGTGTGTCTCTTGGTACGGTGCCTCTTCTATGTGACAATGAAAGTGCAATAAAGATCGCCAATAACCCGGTTCAACATTGTCGCACCAAACATATTGACATTCGCCATCACTTCCTACGTGACCATGTTGCCAATAAGGATATTGATCTCACTCATGTGGGAACAACCTACCAATTGGCGGATATTTTCACTAAGCCTTTGGATGAAGCCCGGTTTGTAAACTTGAGAGGAGAACTTGGTATTCTTGATCCTAAAAACTTGGATTGAATCAACTTCTTGCACTATATTCTTGCATTTATCTAACTATCTAGCTTAGAGGCATAGCACATATGGGGATAGTCATCTTACCATGTCTTGGTATGATGCATACCCATGTGTGCAACATAAATAGACCCAATGTCATTATATGGACCCAAGCACGTCTCTTCGAGGTCACATGACATTTGCGCTTTCACATAGGGGGAGTAATCCCCCGCCCCTCATTTAGTCTAAATTGCAACTTGATTTGGATATACAAGGCTAAATGATCTTATTGCAAAAATCACTCCAAAATGACTTATGATTCTTGATATACACTTCGAATCATGCCCATTGTTGCTATTCACATCTTGTTTGGATTTTCTCTCCAATGGGTATGCCTAGAGAACTTTGTGTTTCCAACCCCATGTCTATGCTCATCTCATCATCATCTATCTATCTATATGTACATGTCATCATCTGAGCACTCACACACATTTACACAAAGCATAGGGGCAAAACGAGGCGAAAAAGAGATAAAACCGGGTCTCTGGTCCGGTTGGACCGGCCTCTGCGCCGGACCAGCCGGCGCCAGGTCCGGTTCGACCGGATTTCCGACCGGGCGCACGGCCTGTTATGAGTGGAGGAGGATACCCCTTGGGGCCTTCTTCCTCATTAACCCCAAACCTCCACACCTCCATGGCCGCCGCCCCCATCACCTCCCACATGCTCTAGGGTCTTCCCACCACAAGCACTCCCTCAAACTCCACCAAACCATAGATCGGGCCCCTTGGAGCAACTCCACCAAAGGATTTGGTCCCTCTCAAGCTATTTTGGGAAATCTTGGAGTTCTTGTGTTTTAAAGACCTACCTCGTGTTCTTCTTGATCCCTTGATCAAGGAGGACCATGTCTTCGGGTAATGTGATTTATCTTCCTCCCTATCCTCTAGTCCCCCTCCCACATTGCAAATTTTGGACAAATTTTGGGAAACTTTAGGGTTAGGGTTAGGGTTTGTAAGTCCTCATGCCTTTAGAGTGTCTCACAACACAATGCACTTACTCCACTCTATTGCTATAGTCTATATTCAAGTTTTTGAGTTTTTGCATGAATTTGTGGTAGAAAATCTGGGCAAAACTTCACAAATTGACAGACCCGGTCACCTGCCCGGTCGACCGGCCGCTCAACCGGCCGGCCCGGCGTGCGGCCCGGTCAACCGGTCGCCAACCGGCTCGTCCGGTCTGCTGTCCGGTTGGACCGGCCTATGCGCCGGGTTGCCCAGTTTTCGCACAATCTCATCAATACACTTGGATATATGCTATGCTTTTTGGATTCCCTCTTATTGATGACATGTACACTTACCCCACTGCTATTCTCGCTCTACTTTCTCATTCACAGGAAGTTGGAGTGGTGAGGACCGTGGCAATGTTGCCAAGAGAGGAAGGACTGCTGATCCTCCCCGCCGTTCTAGTACTCATGTACCCCCTAAAACTCATCAGGGGACTGACATTGGCAGCTCAGCTGGGGGTAGAACCAAGTCTGTTGGTGGCAAGAGAAAGGATAAGCAAGCCGCCCAAGAGGATGATGAAGTAGTGCCAACTTTCAATGTTGGGCTTGTAAACCGTCTTGAGTGGCAGCATTTGAGAACGGAGAATCCGTATCGCTTTGAGCAACGGACCTACACTCAAGGGGACAAGTTCTTCTGGACCAAGACTCAAGCAGTCCTATGGGATGGTTACTATGATTCTCATGAGTTTATGAAGAATGGTGATATTGTATCACCCAAGACCATCAATACTGTCGAGCTTGGCTTGCATGAGGCCACAAAGTACCGCTTTGTGGTTGGAACCTTGAAGGGTATGGGACTATATGACCTCATGAGCCTCAAGCCCGATGATCAACAAGAGGATCCTACCTTTTGTCCCCTCCTTGTCCGCCAGTTCCACTGCACCGTTTTCTTCCATGAAGATGAGGAACGCACCATCACCTGGATGACTGGCAAGAGAAAGTACTCATGCACCTACTCTCAGTTCCGTGCAGCTATGGGTTGTGGTGGTGACAATGCTCCAGGATACAAGATTCATTCACGGTCCAAGCTTACTAGGGGTGACATCTCTTTTTGCTATCCTGCGAACCCTACAGCTGGACCTCCCACTATCTCTGGGATGTACTACTCATACCTTGTCCTTGCCAAGATGTTCCGAGAGAACCTCATCAGCAAGTCTGGCGACACCAGTGAAGTCCGGAACTATCATCTCAATCTGATGTACTATTGTCATCCTGACAGGGTAAGGAAGATTGATGGCTGCGATCTTATTTTCTCTGAACTAAGGCGTGCAGTTCTGGACCGCATGACTCCCAACTATGCTCAGTATGTTCAGCGGCTCATCAACTACATTGTTCCCGCTCCTTTCAACACTCTTGGTGAAAAAGTCATCATGGACGCCTTCAAGATCCCCACTCAGGAGGCCACTCGTCCGGATGTTCCCTCCATGATGCCCACTGCTGAGCGCCGTTCCAAGGAACGCCACGATCATGATGCTAGCTCCAGCTACTCTCGGCGCCCCAAGCATGGTGCCGCTCGCTTCTTCTCTAGCATGTGGCAAATGTGCAAGAACAGTAATGATGTTGCACATCAGAGCCTTGCCTTGAACCAGGAGACCAGGAGGCGACAGAACGAGTTTATGGCTACTAGGAATGTCCCTGTTCCTCCTCCTGGACCCGAGTTGGCGCCTGTGGTTGCACCTCAGTGGGAGATGCCTCCCATCACCGATGAGATGATCCAGAACTTTGACTTCTCCATGTATGCTCATGGTGGTCTTCTTCCTAGGACTGCTCGTACTCCTACTCCTCCTGCTGATGATGGTGATGGTGATGAGGATGAAGGTGCTTCGGCTGCCCGTGATGACGACGAGGGCTCCTACTCCACCGGGCATGAGTTCTATTGATGGGTGCGATAGCATCTCTACTTTTTCCTTCGCCTTTTTGGTGTTCCGATGCCAAAGGGGAGAAGAGAGTAGAGTCTAGGGAACCACGGGGTTCTTTGATTATCACAAGCCATGGGAGTTGCTTTATTTGGATTTTATATGGCTTGTGCTTATTTGCTTTGAGTTTTTCAAGAACCATTTGCTACTTCCAATAATTCGTGTATGGATGTGTATGGACGACCATTATGTGTGCTACTCTATATTAGGATAATTATGTGTGCTATGCTTATATATATCTTGATATACACACCTTCATACCATGCTTGTTTCCTAAAGATATTGGGGGAGCTTCTCATGTTCAACAAATGGTGCACTTTGCATTCAAACGCAAATTCTCCAAGTGCACACATTATGGGGGAGCTGTCGTAATATCTTATATGGAATCAAGGTTTAGAGCTTATCATAATATCTATTTGTGACTCTAGCTCGGTTTGTCATCGTATACCAAAAAGGGGGAGATTGTAAGGGTATTTTACCCTTATCCATTATTTTGGTAACAATGACACCGTGCTAGTAGTAATATGTGTACAAGGATAATTTCAGGTATTAGGCAAAGAGGCATAAATGGTGTATCAAAGAAACAAGAAGGCTAAAGGAGACCCCCACTTCAACAACAATCGAAAAGGGGTCTACAATCCGTCTGCAGCCCGGTCCAACGGCCAAGAACGGGCCGGCTCGGTCCATCGCCACCGAGCGTCCGCGACGACCGGCCGACCGGTCGCCAACCGGACTACACACAAGGATACAGAAATCCGGTTGCCGATCGGTCACCGGCCTACGACGAGTCCGGCGACGGCGGTCGACCGGTCGCCAACCGGACGAGCCTGGACTACGAAGATGCTCCGGTCACCCGCCCTCCGACGCCTCAGACTGCAGCCGGTCTGGTCCCGTCTGACCGGGTTTGTCGACAACGCTGAGGTGGCAAGTGGCCAACGGCCATATTTTGAAGAATACTATAAATAGCCCTTCTCCTACCTCTAGACAGTTAGGCACTACACTACAAGCTGTTCTTGAGCTCCTTCTCTCATACTCCATTGTTAGAAACACCAAAAGCCTCAGATCTCCTCCTCCACCCAAACTCAAATCCCTCCGGGGAAACGATAGAGGAGGACCGTTCTACCAAGCCAAATCTTATTCCCC
Organism: Lolium multiflorum; assembly: GCA_030979885.1. Classification (NCBI taxonomy): domain Eukaryota; kingdom Viridiplantae; phylum Streptophyta; class Magnoliopsida; order Poales; family Poaceae; genus Lolium; species Lolium multiflorum. Next base: position 82,214,606 of record CM061752.1, on the reverse strand, counting down.
CTTGTATTCATCAAGAAGCTTGCTTCCTAGGGTTCTTTGGAAACCCTAGGTGGGCAAGAGGAGTCCGGAAGCATCCGGCTGTGGATCTGCTCCGGGCAAGATTGTGAAGGTTTGGAGGCTACCTCAAAGTCTACCACAAGTGAGAGAGCTATTCCTTCGTGGGATAGGCTCCGGAGAATAGGGTGAGCCTTCGTGGCGCGGGGAATCCTTCGTGGGACCTCCACTCCTCCAAACGTGACGTACCTTGTTGCAAAGCAAGGGAACACGGGAATACATCCTCGTCTCCGCGTGCTATCGGTTATCTCTAACCGAACTCCTTACTTGTGATTTAACTGCCTGTGAGAGCCTTCGTGCTCGAGTTAGTTGTATCCTCATATAGGTTGCTTCACCTAGTTTGCATTAGGCTCACCTTTATATTCCGCAAAGCCTAATATTGCAAAGAAAGAATTAAAATCTGTAGAAACCTATTCACCCCCCCTCTAGGTTTACCATCTCTATACTTTCATGTACGTAGGGTTAACGCTGACATGGGGCTCCTGCTTGATCAGTATAAAGCTAAACCAATCTACGACAGTTTAGGGTTTTCACCGTATGATCGGAACATCCTACGCGTAGTTGAGCCTAATAGACACGAAAGATAATGGAAAACTAACCCTAAAAGAGGCCTAAAAACCAACATTAAGTTAATTCCCGGAACATCCCTCTTAGGACTAACAAACCATACCTAACGCACTACCGGATCGTTCAACCCGTTTGCAAGGCCTAATCATACGGATATTAAACCAATCCTTGAAGAATCAAGGAGCAACTATAACGGATCGGATCTACTAAACAACGAACAAGCAAGATGTTGCCCTTACACCTGGATAGGTGTAAGGACAGCTAGATATCGAGGGACGGCACAGCTAAGCAGATATGCGTAAGAAAAGCATCTATGCAAGCCCCAAAACATCTACGATAAGTAGTGCTACTCGCCATCAACAACGCTTCAGCACGAGCAACACAAGGTAAACGAACGTGCTGCCTAGATCGCAAGATGCGATCTAGGCAGCATGGTGCTTACCCGGAGAAACCCTCGAAAGAAGGGTGGCGATGCGCCTGATTTGTGTTTGTTGTGAACGTGATTGTCCTCCTTTTCCGATAACCCTAGATACATATTTATAGTCCAAGGGACTTTCTAATTTGGACGTGCACCTAACCGTGCACGAGTTAAACTCTATCTTTTAATCTAAACTAAAATACGATCTACTATACTACAGATACACAGGCAATTAAGTCCAAACTCTTCGTGCAAGGCCGCTTCAAAGATGCTCCACGCGTGTATCTTTCAAGCCCATCTTCACTTACGGCCCATCTCCTGATTTGGCCAAAATCCGGTGATAACAACATCGCAATGGGTACGAGCGCAAGCTGGGCGGCAGCGCCGGGAGCAGATCAAGATGCATGAGCCGCCGGAGCGGTCGATTCAATCGGAACGAACTGATCAACAACCTCCGGCAGGTTCGCAACGGCCATGGCAGCGCTAGGGAAGCACGACGAGGGGAGGGGGTGCGGGACCGCGGGATTTGAGTAGGCGGCGGGTAGGCGGGAACCAAGGGGAGGGGATGTCTTTCTCGCCAACGCCTCGCACGGACGAGGTTTGCCTCCGCTGTGGCCGTAGAATCCATTTTTATGCGGGTGAAGAGGCCGCATTTACCGAACCTCTTAAAAGTATTAAAAAAACGTTTTGATGAATTTATGGAATCATGCTCTGACCCTTCTTTTCACGAAAAAAAACCGTACGAGTGGTTTATATGTGGATTGGGGCAATATCGGGGTGTGGTAGAGAACTAGAGATGCTCTACATTACCCTACACGTTCCGTAAAAAATAAAAATTTACCCTGCACGGAATAGCTCTTCAGGCTTACGTGGGCATTGCCAGACGTGCGCCACGTTTGCTCGATCAGATTCGGTGCTGCTGACGATGAGAACACCAAAACACCAAAATAAATCAGAAACTCTTCCGCGGAACGGTGAGAGTAGCAGCTGGGTTCATCTTCCCAAGGCCATTATTTCCCTTGTCTGCAGGTGTACTCTCAGGACGGGAACTCGGCCGATGGAGTCCTTGACCACCGCAGGCGCCGAGCGAGCGGCATCCACCGACAAGCAACGGCCGCATGTCGTGCTGCTGGCCAGCCCCGGCGCCGGCCACCTCATCCCGCTGGCAGAGCTGGCGCGGCGGCTCGTCGAGCACCACGGCTTCGCAGCCACCCTCGTCACCTTCACCGACCTGATCTCGTCCCCGGAAGCCCTATCCGGCGTCCCTGCCTGCGTCTTCACCGCCGCGCTCCCTCCCGTCCCGCTCCAGGACCTCCCCGCCGCCACGCCCATGGAGACCGCCCTCTTCGAGCTCGTCCGCCGCTCTCTCCCGCACCTGCGCACCCTCCTGCGCTCCGTCGCCCAACTCGCGGCTCTGGTGCCGGATTTCTTCTGCTCCGCGGCGCTTCCCCTCGCCGGCGAGCTCAGCGTCCCGGCGTACGTCTTCGTCCCAAGCAACCTCACGGCGCTCGCCCTCATGCGCCGCACCGTGGAACTCCACGACGGCGTGCCCCCGGGCGAGCACCGTGACCTCCCGGACCCTCTCAAGCTTCCCGGGGGCGTGTTGCTGCGCCGCGCCGACCTCCCTCGCGCGTTCCGGAGCAGCAACGAGCCGGTGTACGCGCACCACCTCGAGGAGGGCCGGCGTAACCGCCAAGCTGACGGCATCTTGGTGAACACGTTCTACGAGATGGAGCCTGCCACCGTGGAAGAATTCAGGCAGGCGGCAGCGGAAGGAGCATGGCCCCCAGTGTTCCCCGTGGGGCCATTCGTCCGGTCTGGCTCCGACGAAACCGGCGACTCCGCCTGCTTAGAGTGGCTGGATCGCCAGCCGACTGGATCCGTGGTGTACGTCTCCTTCGGGAGCGGCGGCTCCCTCTCCGTGGAACAGACGGCCGAGCTCGCAGCCGGGCTGGAGGCGAGCGGCTACAGGTTCCTCTGGGTCGTGCGCATGCCGAGCATGGACGGCAGCGACGAGGAGGAGGAGCACGGACGTTGCAAGAACGGCAACCCACTGGCGTGGCTCCCTGAGGGCTTCTTGGAGAGGACGAAGGACAAGGGTCTCGCCGTGGCGGCGTGGGCGCCTCAGGTGCGCGTGCTGTCTCACCCGGCGACGGCGGCCTTCGTGTCGCACTGCGGCTGGAACTCGACGATGGAGAGCGTGTCGTGCGGCGTGCCTATGATCGCGTGGCCGCTGTACGCGGAGCAGAGGATGAACGCCGTGGTGCTGGAAGGGAGCGTCGGGATGGCTCTGCGCGTGCGTCCGCGCGCACGGGACGCCGGCGGGGACGGCGTGGTTGTGTCGCGCGGCGAGATCACGGACGCCGTGAGGGAGCTCATGGAGGGGCAGGAGAAAGGGCGGGCCGTGCGGCGCCAGGCCGGGGACATGCAGCAGGCGGCGGCGCACGCGTGGGCGCCGGAGGGATCGTCGCGCCGGGCGCTGGAGGAAGTGGCCGCCACGTGGAAGGCGTGGCGCGCTTGTCGAGGGGAAGCAGTAACGGACGTGTCCGCGAGCGGCAAGCCGTGATGGTCCTCATGGTCATGGACGTGCGTCCAAAGTTTGCGTCGATCATCCTAGTTTGTCGTTGGTATATCGGTGTGTGTTTGAGCGGAACCGAGGAATAAAGGCTTGTCAGGCCGACGACTCAAGCGCAAAAGAGTCGTCGTTTTTCATCCGGTAATCCTGGACGTACGGAAAATTTCCTACGGACTGAGCTTACGGATGGACGTGGAATGAATTGGTTGGTGTAATTCCCGCTCACCGGCCAAAATTTCGTCTCTATTTCCCCCAATTCGAGCTCTCCGTCCCAGCAGGTTCACTGATGGGCCAGGTAAGAGGCGAAGACTTCCCTGGTAGGAGCAGGACGGCGGCGGCAAGCGGGCTTCCACGTCTTCTCCAAGCCCGGCAAGCGGTTCTTCTCCGATGGAGAGAGTGTTCTAACCCTAGCTACGTACGATCTGTGAGCAAGTTGTAGATCGGAGTGGTTGATTCGGTTGATCTGAGCCAGAATATAGGATGTAGATAGTAAACTAGCTTTACTCAATCTTGCTTAGTACATGCACATTTTGCTCCGTTGGCACGATTTCTTTTCGTGTAGCCATTGTTCTGCTTGAAGGTAGCTATTCCATCTCTTGTTTGAGTACTTCATATGTAGATCTGGATGAAATCAACCTCATGTATGTCAAATTAGTAAGTCTTTGTGCTAGATTTAGTCGTAATATTGGTAATGTACATGAGTCTGTGTGCTACATTTACATATAACCTTGCAACTTTGTAGTGTATCAGCGTTCTACGTCGACTGATTTTTGCCAGCTTTGTAAGTTGTAACTGACCCCTACCTAGGTGTACACCCTCGGTGACTTACCTCAAGGACATCGGCCAGCCCTGATTGATACCCATGACAACATGTCATTAGTTTCTAACACACAGCTAGCACTCACTTACCCGCAGGACTCGGATATGAAGCCGACGCCACGTTCGCTGCTTGTTGATGAACATGACCTGGCAGCTGCAACCTTGAACGCCAAGAAGAAAGAGAGCAAGATTTGTAAAGTCCACACCACTAGTGGGGAGCTTAAGTTGGGTAAGTCCACTATGAAGTGGCCACCTTACCTCTACGTGTTCATCCTGAACCGGATGTGCGAAATCATGAAGAGTTGCATGGGGATAGAGAAGGGGTTTAAGTAGGTGCATCTGAATGATTGTGTCAAGAAGATCTTTGACTACTGCCAGCAGGAGGCGTCGTCAATGCAGGTGTACAACCACCTGCATAAGTGGAGACAGGTGGATCCATATCAGCAAGCTAAGAAACCTCGGCGGTGCCGGATGGGATGAGGACACTCACACCATCACCCTGGAGGACGAGCACTACATAGGCCATGTCTTGGTATTAACCTCTCACTTGCACAATCATTCGTTTTCACAACTTAGCATGTCTTGTAACCTTCCCCGACTAACCAACTATTTGTCCCCATGTGTTAGGCTCACCTAAAGAACGCCGAGTTCCTCAACAAGCCAATTACCAACTACTCACATATGCAACAGATTTTTGCATTTGGCCTAGCCACCGGCAGGTATGCCATGGGCACCACTAAGCCAGGGCATGCACATTACGTGAGGTGTTATATACTAACCTCTCACATGATGTTGAGCTTTCGGTGCTACAAGCGGTATAAGTACACCCTCTTTTGATGTGGTGGTAGGATGATACCATAGTAGCTAGTGTGATCGTTAGTAAGATAACGCTAGCTGATAGATTAAACATATGTGATGTTTTTGCATATATGATCATGCATGCTTATATTGCTTAGTTTATGTCATTACTTGTCTTGCAATGGTATGTTTTTTATATGTTTCTTATGCGTTGTCTTGATAGAAGTACAAATGGTATGTGGACTACTATGGGAGAGTGTCAGAAGTGTACAATTCGTAGAAGGTTGGGTCTCTTGCGATGTGACACAAGAACGACCTCCACAAAGGGTACAAGACTAGGGAAAAGGCAAAAGAAGGTTACTCTCAGTTCTTAGCGCAGCAATCAGGCTACTGTGTGCCTCCGTAGGTCGAGGTAAATGAAGCTCCACCAAAGATCGCAGGTCATGGTGAAGGCATCAGCCTGAACAACTTGATCATCGTTGTCCTTGTGATATGGATCATGTATTTGATGCGGTCGTAAGATTGTGTGTCACCTGTAGTACCCTAAACCCTTGACTCGTGGATGGTAACCGCACCAGCCGTGCGTGCAAGGTGACCATATCGGAACTTATGCGAGCTGTCAAACATTGTGTGTTACATCAGCGGAGCCAAAAACATGTCCTGTGTCCTGCCAATCAGTCCGGTTTTTTACTTCTCCCCTCGCCGCTAGTAACATTGTTTGCAACCAAAGCGTAGTGCACAACATAGTCCAACATACTTCTCCCCTCATACCGCTAGTAACATTGTGTTACATCAGCGAAGCCAAGAAACATCGTTTTGCAGCTGGAAGAATTTTGAAGCATTACGGCGCACCTACATAACTACTACCGGCGCACAGCCCATGCGCCACTATTACCCATACTACTGCAGACGCACCACGCTAACATGCCGGCAGGCTCTGGTGCGCCGGCAGTAGCAGAATTTGGTGCGCCGGCAATAGCCCTTTTCCTAGTAGTGCAAGCTCCGTTTCTCCTCATGTGGAATCCGCTTGGTAAAATGGAAAAACAGGGAAATTTCATTGCAAGCAACCAATCACGCCTTAAACTCGCTCGCTGGTGACTGGTTTCCGGCAGTGTGTGCGGCAGCGAGAGGCTTTTCTCCGGCCCCGATCAACACCGCACCCTCACCTCCGATCTGCTATCTGCTAGGGATGGCCAAGGGGACGTCTTGCACGTTTACCGGCCTTGGCAAGGAGAACTGTGGCATACTGGCATGTGGCAAGGTAGATCGGATCCGGTCTCAAGGCAGAACGGAAGTACGGCGGGCAGTAATGGACTACACAATGAACAGAGCCATCATGTTTTTATTACTCCGGTGGTGATATGTATCGTCCTTATGCAATCCATGATATGTAGTAATAAGGATAATACTTGATAATTGAGATTTTTGTAATACATATGGTTGCAGCCAGGGTTTTGCCCCTTTTCAGGAAAAAAAACACATAAATAACAGCTACGTCAAAATTTACTTGGCGAATCACATCTCCAATAAACATTTTGATCACATGAACATCAGTAGGTAGGGAACAAAGAAATACGAGTATCATGGACATTGCCTTGTCCAGGAGACTATGTAATACTGAAGATGCTATAAGTTCATATTATTATAGTAAAGTTTGATAATTTACATCTCAAAGATGTCAAGATGATAAGAGGAAAAGCAAATGATGTATAAGCCGGGCCGATGTTGCTGCCTCTAGAACCGCTATACATGCTGGAGCAAAAATAGCTCAACATAAGGTGTATTCGCAATCAAGCAAACGGGTCAGGATCTCCTGGCAGCTTGGACGCTTATCCGGTTCTGCCCAGCAATCTATCCAACAAAATTGCAGCATGTTTCAGCGTCAGGTACTTACAGAGTTTACGAAATATACTAAACTTTGCATATATTTCAAATATAGGAAAATTTGGCAAATAGATGTCTGCAGGTTGCAAACTCGTACCATTTCTGCCAGAATAATATCACGGCAACAATTGTGTAAAAATAAATAATTACACCACAAATCAAATATATCTATATTCTATAGCCGGAAGTACCAGAAAAGTTCCAGTTTCTTATATAGCTTTTAAAGAAATGATTTAGGGGCTGCTTGGAATGGGCGTAAATTAGTGTGCCTACCGGTATTTAGCTCAAAATCAAACTAAATGCCAGTATATATACTAATTTTACACCCATTCTAAGCAGGGCCTTAGCTTTGTCCATTTACAGAGAGAAAAATCTCATGTAGCCAAAGTTGGTCGATTGTGAGTGTAAAATAAACATAAAGTACCTGCTATCAAGGTACCCAGAGGTCCCTCTGGTATTTCCAACCTTGCCCCTTCGTTCGCAACGGAGTAAACAACCTTAAATTACACAGCACTTCCCGTGAGTCGATTTACTTCAGATGACGAAATGGGTGGGATGAACATGTATGTTGGTTACCTGAACTGGCGGCTTTCCTGCCCAGGGCCTACTCAGAGTGCAAAGCTCCCACATTATAACTCCGAGACTGAAGATATCACACTTTTCTGTAAATGGTTCGTTACGAATCAGCTCTGGAGCCATCCACTCTGGAGTGCCTGCAGATGAGTTGTCACTCATTGCAGAATTCGACATTACCCGAGAAAGCCCAAAATCACACAACTTGACTGTCCAATGCTTGTTAACAAGGCAATTTGCACTCTTTAGATCCCGATGAACTATCTTCAAACGGTGCATACACATAAGACCCCTTGCACAAACAAATAACCACATGAAGATTTACATAACAACTGAAGGAAATATATCAGGTACTCCTAAAGCACACAAATGCTAGTGATAAACAGGTGTCATGTGCTCACCTACAGATGTCGCGGAGCATTTTTAGCCTCCTTCGCCAACTGATCTTACTTTTCTGGCCACTAGTGTGAATTAAGTAGTACAGAGAACCCATTTCCATATATTCAGTGACTAGAGATAAGTGAGGAGGCTTCATACATGCACCAAGGAATAATATCACTGCAGTCCAGAGGAACATAATCATTGTTAGAAGACTTGTTCTAATTGCATCAGAAGTTCTTGCATGAATAGGAAATAACATTTTGGACAGTAAGAGCAATCAGATCATCACAAACTGCTGTAAAGTGATTGTACAGGAAATACCATTGGGATGTCGGAGACGACTGAAAATAAGAAAAGAAAACAATAAGAGAACAGAATTTCAAGATAATCCATAACAAAGATTACAACAAAAGCTACATGTAGAACCTAAGTATGGAGATCTCGTTGCAGAAATCTTCCATATTCTCCATTGTTAAATCTTGCTCCAAAAATACTTTTATAGCTACATCTGTTCCATTCCAGATGCCACGGAATACTTCTCCAAAAAACCCTAAAAGCATTAAGCATGAGTATTAGCTTTAATTAAAGAAACCACTGTAGAGAAATTCAGTTTCAAGACTCCAACAGGTAATTGTAGAACAGCTATTCCTTTAGAAACATAACGTTTATCTAGCAAGTCCATAGAAGTAACAAAATGTAACTTCTTAGGCAGAACTTCGAGAATATAGCCCAAAATGGATTGATGAGAGAATGAACTTGCCTATTCCAACACGAGTGCCAACAGTAATTTCTGAGAATTCGATATGCCATTCCTCAAAAGGCAGTAACGGCTTGTTCAGAAATGGTGAAGATTGCAACGCCTTATTCCACTTGGACATCAGATCTGCTGCTGTAAGGAAGTCAGCTGGTTCTCCGAGATCAGAACCATGGTTGCCTAACCGATGGGGTGATGAAGGTAACGACAATGCCTTCTGGGTACTAATCTGCCTTCTTGAACCCTCCTGAACATTTGGTTCTCTTACAGACACCTCATCGCCATTGAAATCACCAACTGATTCCTATGTATTATAAGAAATCAATTGCAATATGTTAACCACCAAAACATAAGTAATTTAGAGCCATTCCGACAACTATTAAGTGTATTACACTGTGAAAAGAGAACGAGTTCTTCAAAAGAAGCAGACTGTGCAGAGATCAGTGAAAATCGAGTAGAACTGATTAAGAGTCAAAAGGACAAAACTTACATTTTGTTGCGAATCATTTGAATGTCCTGGACTACCATCATTATGTGCCCTTGAATGGCGATTTTTCCGCATGCTTTCACTAATTTCTTTGACTGCCCTGAAGACAAGAAAAACATCATACTATATCAAACTGGACATTCTGAAAAGAGGAAATTGCACAAAAATTCCTTGAGGTGGGTGCAAGTAAGTCCAAGAACTTAGAAAATACACTTGCGTGTTTAGAACCCAAGCAAACCCTACCACAAAGTTGGCTAGCCAAGGTTTTGGTAGGTAAATGTTGGCAAAGTAGTACACTAGACCTAGACTGGACAGAGGACATATGGGCATGCCAAAAAATTGGCAACCATGCAACGACAAGCAAATTGTTGCTCATGACCCAAAAACGGTATGGATTTAGGCAACCAAACACTACCCTTATAAACTATAAACTTGTATTAGTGGTTCAAATTAGTCCATATGTTGTTTTGCTCGCCTGAAAATCTTCCACGTGGAAAGAAAGCCTTATATGGAATCTACACACCATCCATGTAGTTATCTTCCTCTTTTCCTCGCTTTCTCTCCTCATCGATCCTCCCTGCCTAAGCTGCCATGGATATGTCCTCTTCACCGAGCCTGAGGTCTCGAGAACCCCAAATATGGTCATAGCACCTACCCTGCTAATCCCCTTCCTCTCAACTTCAGCGACATGGCCTCCCTCGCTGCGGACGTGGGCACCGTCACTCGCCTCCGCCACATTGTGCTTGTGGCTGGAGCTCCAACCTCTAACATCGACCTGTCATTCACTCTATAATCGGACATAAAGAGAAGGATAAAATAGAAGAGGCAAAATGAAGAAAACAAAAGAAACACCATATGTTATTCCTCCTTTTGCTCAGGCCTAAAAATCTCCTCAAAATATTCAGTCTATTTGATTCAGTAGATAGATCATCCTACTGAATCAGATATGAAGCCTCTCCAAAAAAAAAATGGCAGTACCAGCAATACCATTCTGATGGCATCATTATTTCATCACTGGCGGTAGCATGGTTTTGAAGCCAGTTCGATCTCCAATCTCATCTCACATCCAATGCACCGGTTCTTCTCATCCAAGTTAGTTTCATCGAAGGTCTAGGGTAACCAGCAGTGACAAGACAGCAGCAACAATTTTTTCTTCAGTCACATAGAATAAAGTACTCCTAAACAAGCATGATGTGCAATATAGCATGTTTGATAAGAGATGGAGAAAAGGAGGGAGAGATGAAAGGCGGGAGCGGTGTGTTGAGAGAAGCTGGTGAGAGGGGGAGAAGATTGGTGGAAGGTGACACAGAACCCACATAATATTCAGTACCGCATGGATGCTTAATTTACCAGCAATAACCACCTTCTGATTTAATTGGGCCACTGATGCAAGTTTGTAATGACTAGTTTGGAAGTTTATGCATATATCCTTGCACCCAGCTTGCAAATCTATGGACCTATAGCACAATTCACTCTTCTGAAAAGAACAAAATAAAGAAAAACAGAAAAACCATGGAGAAGAAGCTTTCATCTTACTTGTGACAAAACAGCACAGCCATATCAAATGTGAATTTGTGATTCAAAGAAATAGATGACGGCAAACGAGCAAAGCAATAGAAACAATTGGTACATTTTAGACATGCAGCTTATGGGGGGAAACATGTAACCAGCTCCGAGATAATTACGTGAAATACAAAGCGGTTTACATTTAACTAAGAAAAACTCTGGGAGTAAAATTTATGAAAAT